>CM072518.1:34850377-35120377 GCA_036898135.1 Oncomelania hupensis | reverse complement strand
TGGACGATGCTATGGCGGCCTACTAGCGCCAAAACCTGATAATTACAATTATCATGTGATAATTACAAATATCATGGGATAATTACAATTATCAAGAGATAATTACAATTATCAATGAAAATTACAAATAAGTTCGTGTGATCATGTTTAATTTTCAGTTTTGGCTCCATCAATCCGCCTGGAAATGCGCCAAAACTGACAATTGTAATAATCACATAATAATTAAAATTTTCACTTGATAATTATAATTTTCACGTGATCATGCTTAATTCTGGTAAGGCAGCTTTCTAGCGTCAAAACCTGCAAAACTTACACGTATCAGTGATAATTGTAATTAACACGTGTTCTGTGTAATTCACAGAGTTACCGGTAATTCACAGTGTTAATTACTAATTTTCAGTTTTGGCCACGCTTTACTAGGGCCAAAACTCCAGGCGTGCTGGGAACAGTGCCGCTGCCGCGCATGCGCATCGGGCCGCGCATGTTCAGCTTGATATTTATAATTTTCAGTGATAAATGTAATTATCGCTTGATAATTGTAATTATCTCTTGATAATTGTAATTATCTCTTGATAATTGTAATGATCTCATGATATTAGTAATTATCAGGTTTTGGCGCTAGGAAAGCATGGCAAATGCTGTTAATTATTAATTAACACTGCGGATTACCGGTATCTCTGTAAATTACACAGAACACGTGATAATTTCAATTATCTCGTGATAATGGTAACTCTCGGTTTTGGCGCTAGTAGGCCGTCATACGATGCACCTGTAAGGCAGAAAGTTGGCACCCCGGGAGGCTTGAGTTAGGTCTTGTAACTGCCATCGCCTTAGTGCGGCTCTCGAGCTGGAAAAGCGCTGTATAAGTACAATATATTGTTGAATAAAATGTATGTCTAAACCAAGCCTAGGTACTGAAAACTAGTTCTCCTACCAACCGCGATACAGACCACCATGAGTATTACATGAAATATGTAGAATTAAGCTTACACTATGTGTGGTGACAGTAATGGAGGACGAGCGGGAGAGAAGGAGGTCATTCAGTCCTATGTTGCTGCTCGGCGTGTGTGAAAATGGTGTACGTCAGTAGGAAAATTGTGTTGGTCGGTAGGAAATTGGTGTAAGCCTATGTCGGTAGGCAAATTGCTGGCGACAATGTTCTGTTATCATTAATCATCTTTCCCCCTCCCATTATTATGGCTCAGCATGAAAAGACAGAGTGTCTAGGCTTTTGATACAGATCCTGATGAGTAAAATAGGATTTGGAGTTAGGCCAGGCATCAGCAGGCTCAGATAGTCTGTATAAAGCTTCCCTATGGGCCTGTATAGCTATGATGCACCCAGGTGACCATGAGATGATGACGGCGAACAATGGCGATCCACGCTCATGGAGTTAGTCTTTAGAAACAGTTTACCAATACAATTCGGTCTTTAGCGCTTTAGACACTCAACATTTATGAGAGAGAGGGGCAGCCAGGGTTAATCGGGGTTGGTGGGGGGAATAGTAGGGAGGGAGAAAAGAGAGAGAGAGAGAGAGAGAGAGAGGGGGGGGGAGGGATAGTGGTGGGATCCGTAAAGTCGACTTCTGCGAAAGACAAAAAAACATCCACATCTGTCGCCATCGTTGATCTTCGAACCAGCATCACGCGGGGCCGGGCGAGCGTTAAATGGACGAGAGTATAAACCGAGGTCTAGTCAGTGCACCCAAGCGTTCCATCGCATTGACTTCAAAGATCCTGACGCTCATGTCCTAGACGGGTGAGTGCATGCTACACAAATTCACCGGTACGCGCGAGGTCCCTTCTCCCCATCCCGGCTGTCACATCCTTCAAGTTCCGGGTCTCCTAGTTTATCCGAGCGCATTTGCGCATGCGCCAGGTCATGTCGGGCCGGCTTTTTCACGAAGTTCTTAGGCGTCATAACCCTAACCCTAACCCAAACCCTAACCCTAACCCTAAACTCTTAACTCTAACCCAAACTTTAACCCTAAACCTTACGAAGACTATGATAGCACTGTGCGCATGCGTCGAATTTTGTAACGCGTCGACCAATCAGAATGCTCCCATTCGCTCCCAGCCTAGCTAAGATACTAGGAACTGTGAGGATGTCACACCGGTACCTCAGGATTGTGTTCAGTCGTCTGGGCGTCACACTGTGCACCCAAAGGTTGCAGGTGGGCGCATCAGGCGGCTTGGGCTAGCTCCTGTGTCGGCCAGCGCCTTGAGCAGCTCTTGAGCTGGAGAAGCGCTATACAAGAGCTATGAAATAAATAAAATCAATAAATAAAACGGTCACTGATTCTCTGTAGTATCCGTACCCTTACTTAGATCATGGATATAGAGGGGGCCCTCTCTACATCCCTTCTTACATCTTGGCCTATGCCTTGTGTGCTTCGGAGGCAACCCAAATGATGGTTAGTGGTAGATTTCTAATGATCAAACCATCCCTCCGGCCTTTCGTATCCTGCCAACGTTTTCCAAGTGGCTGACTAACAGGAATGGCCTGTACTGTTTTAGTTTCTCTGTCTCTCAAGCCCTTATATTTGTATTTTCTCGTGGCGGTATGAGTGGTTTAGTGGTTGTCGAGAGCGCAAACCTTCTGTAAGCCCATCTTGGGCTACGCGAGTTCAATCCTAATCATGTCTTAGTGGTCAGCGTTTTGAGAAGCGCTTCGGTTAGGTTATGACACAAGTTCAGTTTCATCATCATCATCATCATCATCATCATCATCATCATCATCATATCATCATCATCATCATCATCACCATCATGCTGTTGTTGTTGCTGTCTTCTTCTTCTTCGTCAAACTCGCATATTTTTTTGTTTCAAGTATGGAAGTATTACAGGAGGAAAAGCTGTGGAATATTTCTTCTTCATCCTTCTTCTTTTTAACCACCTTCCCCCTCTCCCTTCACCCTTCCTGCTCATCCATTCTTCCACTCCTGCCTCTACTGCCACAAACCTTCTCCACCATTCCTAGTATTTGTGTACACTTCTTTTCTTTTTTTTCTCTCAGCAAGCTTATCTCTCCAATTGCACTCTGAGCTAAGACAAGGGTACCTAGATTCCTGATGGAACGTCAAGTGGTTGCTGCTGTTGGTTGGTGTGGTTGTGTGGTTTCTGATGGCAATTATAGTGTGAACCATCGTTGAGCTGATGACGGCGGTTGGTGTGGTTGCTGCCGTTTCTCCTCAAAATCGATTGAGAGAGAGAGGGGGGGGGAGGGGTCGGCGGGAAAGTTGGAAATCATAAGAACTGGCGGAGTAACAAAAAGAAGAAGATCAGAAGATAAGAGAGGGAAAGGAAGGGGAAAGTTCAGTTCAGTATTTTATTTATCGACTCGATTTGGGGTACACACGATCAGCGAAGTCAAACAATGACATGTTCTCGTGTTGTAATAGTTTCATATTCTTGGTATCATAGAGCTCAGATACAAATACGGCGTTAAAAAGTGCTTGCCTTTTCTCCCATTGAAGGCTGCCGCAAGGAGCTACTCTAGCTCTGCTTACTATGAACTTGGTTGTCGGACTCCTCGCTTACTGCATTACCATTCCTGCCATGCGCCAACTTCTTCCCAGCATCTCTAGGACTGTCTTTCTTTATGTCGTTGAGCCCAACGTGGATAAGTGCTGCAGCTAGGGGTTTCTTGTCAGCTGAAATCTTTTCAAGGATTTACGATAGATCTTCTGTTGTAGATGCATTCTTGTGAAACTCATGGAACCCGTATGATCTTCCAAGCTATTTTCCATCAACATTTCTGATCAATACAATACAATACAAGGTTATTGCTTTAGGTCCAGCGGACTCTTCCGAGCCAAATCAGGACCAGAACATTTCTGATCACAGAATTTCCTATTACGGCTACTTTCAATCACAGAATTTCCTATTACGGCTACTTTTTTTTTTTTTTAAATCAGTTTATGGTCCCCTCTCTTCCCGATAAGGATTTTCAGAGAGGAGACCCTACTTTCGGAATCTCCGTGCTTTTATTCAAGAGCACGTGGTCATGTTTTCCCTTAGTTGTCATGATGACGACATTATGGCGTCACATGAGGTAACTTCTCTCTCTCTCTCTCTCTCTCTCTCTCTCTCTCTCTCTCTCTCTCTCTCTCTCTCTCTCTCTCTCTCTCTCTCTCTCTCTCTCTCTCTCTCTCTCTCTCCCTCTCTTACTCCCTTCCCCCCCCTCCATATTCCTTCTATCTGTGCGGCTCTGATGACATACTTGGGGTCAACAGCGACTGAGGAGAAGAAGCAGAAGTAGAAGCCACGACGTCAGCGTATGATCGAGCGTAGCTGGCGGTAACGTTGTTGCCGCCGACTACTGTGGATTCGCATGGCTTGTTCTGGTCTGCTCCCTCACCATCCCCTCTATCGCCTCTCTTTTAGATCGGTCATCGTTGAATAAAGTTTGTCACAACTGACCTGATCATCTCTGGTGGTACTGAATAAAGATTACTCTTCGATAATTTCTGGTGCTACCGAATAAAGAATGTTATTCGATTTGAACCGTCATCTTTTTTTTTCTACTCTAAAACCTAGCTTCACACAACGAGTAATATTTTTGCAGAAAAAGGCCCACTTCGCCAGGGGAAGCAAACACGAGGAGAAGAGGTAGAGAAGGACGAGACAATTAAAGATAGTTAATTAAATTTAACTTAACAAAACTAGACTAAGATAAACTAAACTAAGCTAAACAAAACTAAACTGAACTTAATTAAAGTACTAAGAAGCAAAGTAAGCAGTTTATTATTCCTTAAAAGACTTAGGGGAAAGTCGGTAAAATCGGTAGTCAAGTAATTAGGAACACCTCATTTTTGTTGTCAAAGGGAACTAATTTCGTGTTAGTTGATTCCATGGTAGGTAACGGTGATATCCCTTGAAACAAACCACATGACAACAATGTCTGTGCCGCCAAAGAGACGAAAGCTGTGAGTATTTTCTAGTGTTTTTTTTACCCCATTTGTCGCCTTACATTGGCTTTTGATAAAGTGTTGTGATTTTTACTTGTGACCAGCTCATTCAAAACACCAGTGTTTTTTTTTTTGTTTGGTAAAGCATGCGATTGCGTTATATTCCTTCAATTGCCAGTTCTGTGAAACTTAGAATCTAAGTTAGATCAAAGTCTATGGCAGACTGCATGGCATAACGTTCAACTGATGCGACTCGTAATGTGGCCAACTTGGAACACCAAAAGAAGGCTAAAGTGGAACAGTGTTCCAGATTACCCCCAACTGTTCCTTATTTCTCACCTTGTAAAATCTCCTTTTTTTTCAGCGCTGAAAATAAGTGCACCTATCCTATCCTATCCCGTAACTCGGAGGTCGTTGGGGCACCACAGATGATCGTTTAACCAGCGTACTCCATCTTTCTCTGTCCTCATGTGAAAGGATAGGGAGAGAAAATGAAAATGAAAAATGGATTTAAACTTCAGTCATATCCAATTAAATTAAACAATAATAATTTTCCAAGTGCTAAAGAGAAGGCTGATGCTTTTGTAAAGATTTTTTCAGAATATTCTTTATCATCTAGTCTTGATCCATCAGTACAACAATTAAGAAAAGAAACAGAAAATGAGAAAGAATATGAAGATCCTTTGCCAAATAATTCTCATTTTATAAATGCCCCTCTTGAATTTGAAGAATTCTTAGACTGTTTACAATCATTTTCATCTAACAAGACTGCAGTTGGGATTGATGGAATGTCATATCAATTATTAACGCATTTGCCTTTGAAATGGAAAAAATTACTACAATCATTATGCCAACAGTGTTGGCAGAGTGGAACTCTCCCTATTATCTGGAAGAAGTCAGTAGTTGTTCCAGTACATAAGCAAGGTAAATCTCGTTCCTCAATTCTTAATTATAGACCAATTGCATTGACCTCACATGTAGGAAAAGTATTTGAAAAAATAATTCAGAAAAGAGTCACATATTTTTGTGAAAAGAACAACATAATTCCTAAAAATCAGGCAGGATTTCGAAAAGGTCGATGCACAACTGACCACTTGGTAAAATTAACTAGTCATATTAAAAAACAGTTTGCTCATAGAAAAAGTACTCTTGCTGCATTTTTCGACGTCAAAAAAGCATATGACAGTGTGTGGCATGCAAGATTGTTATATAAATAAAAAAATATTGGAATAAGTGGTCATATGTATAATTATATAAAAAATTATTTAAATGGTAGATCTATATGTACACGGGTAGGAAACACTTATTCATCTTATCATAACATTGACATGGGAATTCCTCAGGGCTCTATAATTGCTCCATTATTGTTTTCAATACTTATTCACGATCTTCCCACGGTTATTTCTAATCCAATAAATGTTGTTCAGTACGCTGATGATATTGCCATGTGGATTAATACATCTCTTCGAAAACATACTAAACAGAGAGTAATAATACATGTACAAAAACTGTTTCAAGAAGAACTGAAAAACCTTAATTTATTTATGAGAAAAAATGGTCTTGAATTGTCATCTGAAAAAAACGTTTTTAATGCTTTTTAATAATGGTATTAATCCTAAATGTTTACCTGTTTTGAAATTAAATGATGAGATTCTTATATATAAGAAACAGGTTAAATTTCTTGGTGTTCAGCTAACTTCTAAATTAAACTGGAAATTACATATTGAACATTTAATAACAAAGGCAAGAAAATCCCTAAATTTATTAAAAATTATTAGTGTACAAAATTGGGGTCAGGATACCAAATCCCTCTTACATTTAGCAATATCACTAGTCCGTTCAAAGCTTGTTTATGGTCAGGAGGTGTACTTTTCATCAAACAATACATTATTAAATAAATTACAAAGCATCGACAGTAGAGCTATTAAAGTTGCATTAGGTGTTCCAGTTCATGCTAATACAATTAAAACATACCAAGAAGCTGGAATATTACCGTTAAACCAACAACGTCACTTAGCTACTTCAAAATATGTACTAAGATGTTTATCTGTCCCTGATTCAGTACAAGAAGAAATTTTTATAGATGCAGAAGACTATCCCAAAAGAACTAAACATATTAATTATTTGCAGCCAATTAAGAACTATACAAAAGATCTTTTTCAAAAGTGTAACATTGATATCACAGCAATTCCTGTTATGCCACTAATATCACCTATTCCACCATGGGAGCAAAGAAATGCAAATTTTAACATTGATTATAGTGTAACTAAAAAAGATGATAACACTAATCTCTTAGTTACTGAGGTAAAAGAGCATATTGCAAATAATTATTTAAACCATTTGAAGATTTTTACAGATGGTTCGGTATTAGATTCTTTAGATAGTGGATCGGCCTTTATCATTCCTGCATTAAATGTAAGACGATCATATTATTTAAGAAAGGGGTTTTCTATATTTACGAGTGAGCTTTATGCTATTATAATGGCTCTCAACTACATTATGACTTTACCGTTAGAGCTCTTTGGTTTACTGATTTGTGTCGATTCAAAAGCGGTTTTGTATGCTTTAAAACAGGGTAATTCCAAAGTAAGAAATGAATTCATATATGAAATTAAACATATGATCCATTGTATATTCTCTAGAGGCATAGTTGTTGATTTCTGTTGGGTTCCAGCACATTGTGGTATTCATTGGAACGAAGTGTGTGACAAGTTAGCCAAAGAGGGAGCACTAAGATCATTAGATTCCATTTCTGTCAACAATTTGAGTTTGTGTTGTCCTGAAATGTATTCCTTATTAGAAAAAGTAGTATGTCAAGATACTAGCATTAAAAAGGTTACTATACCAAACTGTTCACGACAGCTGTCAAAATTAATATACAAGTTAAGAATGAACTCATGGAATACTAAATAGTCAGCAGATATTCAGTGTATGTGTGGCAAAAATATATCAGTTTACCATATTTTATTAGAATGTCCAGTTTTAAATGCACTGTATGAAAACCAAGGACATCATTTGACTGAATATGGACATTCTTTAGATGATGTATTACATCATTCACAGATAACAGCAGTTGTGAAAATTATTGCAATGACTCCTATTGGTAGACTTTTATAGTTTGGTGTTAAATCCCTCTTCCCCTTTCATTCCATTTTGTTATAAGGTTCTTAATTGTGATTTGATTATATTGTTGTTGTTATTAATTAATGTCTAATATCACCTGAATGTGTGAATAGACAATAAATGAAATATTGATTGGAGAGATGGCGGAAGGGGTCCGCAGAGGAAGGAGGAGGAGAAGAAGGAATAACCGCTGAGTCCTCTTTGTCCATTTTATTCTCAGGCAAACTCAGCGAACGAACAAACAAGCAAGCAATCTGTAACAACATAGCAATGACACATAAATACATACAAAAATAAGTAAACAGACATTACATATTAATGTCAAAGAAAGAAAACACCAATCTTGACCAGAAATTCTGTGCCTGAATTAGCACCGACCATATAACATTGATAAGAACACAGCAATCATTCTGAGCTCAAGTATTTGTCGTACAAAAAGAACAATAGGAATTCAGCAGATACTGAATTCATACATTTATAATAATGCAAAAAGACAGTATGAATACAGCAATGAGGCTGGATTCAAGCATTATTATAATCACACAAAACATCCATAAGGGTATAAACATCAATCATGAATACAGAGGTTGTGCTGGATTCATAATGGCATGGCCATAAGAGATGGTTCCAGCATAATTCGGTGGCCCCAGAGAGACATACACAATCTCATGTGGAGTTAAGAAATCCAACGCTAATTGCTGGATTTTGTAATACATACAGACAGTGATACATCGTATCATGAAACAAAAATTAAAACCCATGGTGGTCTTAAAAACTGTATTGACACAGGCAAAAAGTATTCACTGTACCAGATATTACAATATGTTTATATAATCATTGCTCTGATGAGCAATTGGCAGTTCTTTACTTTTAGTTGTTGTTTTTTTATTGCATAAGAAGTGCGATTAATTTTGCACCAGAGAGACATATCCTATCCCGTAACTTGAAAGTCGTTGGGGACCACAGATGATCGTTTAACCAGCGTACTCCATCTTTCTCTATCCTCATCAATCCTAATGGCTTCGCTCAGTGTCAAGCCATTCTATTCTCGAATGGTGCCCCCCACATCTTTTTCTGTCTCCTTCTTCTGCCTCCTTGCGCCGTGCCTTGCAGGATGCTCTTTGCAAGCCCTGATGCTCTGGTGACGTGCACATGGCCATACCATCGGGGTTTCCGTTTTTTCATCACTATGAGCCTGTGTTGTCCAATGGATTGTGTGATGGTCTGTCGGACTTCGTCCTTGGTGATAAGCTGGGTATAGGAAATGCCCAAAAGTCTTCTGTAGCACCTCAGCTCCATGCTTTGTGTTCTTCGTTGTAGGTCTGCTGTGAGGGTCCATGTTTCGCAAGTGTATAGGAAGATGGAGATGACAAGGGGGTGCAGCAGTCTTCCCTTGGAGTGTAGACTGTTGGTCCTGTCTTTCCAAATGGGCTTCAACCTTGTCAGCGCAGCAGTTGTTTAATAATAATAATGAATAACATTTATATAGCGCAAAACTCACAAAGACTCATTGCGCATACACACGCATACACTCACAACGTACAAAAGGATTACATGTATATATGGAGGTACATCTACCGACAACAAAACAAAAATATTGTTATATTACACATATTGTTATATTACACATAAGATGAAAGAGGGGTAGGGTGGGAAGGGGCAATGCGAGTAAGTTAATCAAAAGGTATGCGAAAAAGGTATGTTTTTAGTTGGGCTTTAAATATATAAATATCTTCCTAGTTCCTCAAACCGACAGGAAGTGCGTTCCAGAGAAATAGAGCAGTGAAACTGAAACTGCGCTCGCCAACAGTTTTCAGGTTTCAACGCGGAACTTTCAACAGCTTTTCTGCAGAAGATCGGAGAATGAGGGCTGCCCGGTAGGCTACAAGTGAGTTGGAAAGATGCACTGGGAGAGTTCCTTCAAAGAAACGGAAGGCAAAAACACAGATCTTATACTGGAGGCGGAATTTTACAGGCAGCCAGTGAAGTTTCTGAAGCAACGGCGTGATATGGTCTCTCTTTCTCTTTTTTTCATAACGAGCCGTGCTGCGCTGTTTTGTACGCATTGGAAACGATTTATCTTTGTTTGTGCGATCCTGGAGAGGACTTCCTGTCATTGCCTTCTGTAATAGCTTTTAGTGCATGCTGATACCATATCTTGTGACTGGATGAAATTCCACATCCAGGCCAGAGACAGTACATATTCGACCCATCTTGGTTGTATGTCACAAACGGGACAGCTCGTTTTACCGTTTGATTTCCGATTTAGAGTTTTAACACAAACGTTTATATTCAGGTCTCGCTAATGGCATTATTGGTCTTGATTTGGCTCGGAAGAGTGCGCTGGACCTAAAGCAATAATCATGTAATGTAATGGCATTATAGAGTTGGTTGTCGGCCGTAAAATTACTTTCACTGACAGGTACCACAAACGTGACTAAAGTGTTAGGTACTATAGCAACAGTTTATTTTAATGAAATCATCTACCATAATATTTTTTTTTTAATCATCAGGAACTTTCCCTATCAAAATTGATTAAACCTGACTAGCAATTTGTAAGTTTGTTTGCTTCGGTATTTTTTTAGTGTGTTTGTTCATTGGTTTGTGTGTTTGTTTAATTGATTGGTTGTTTGTTGTTTGTTTTTAAAAAATAAACGTTGGAGTTCTCTTCTTCTGTGTATATATTTTGTGTTCTTCTCTGTTATCGTATTTATTTCTTATTTTCCGACTTTTAATTTTCAGTCATGGCACTTCATGGCCACTTCTTGCATGACTGCTGTGATGACATGATCAACCTCGACTCTGCTGTAGCACCTACTCCAGATCTCATCAACTCCACTACCTCTGCAGAAGACTCTACCATCATCACCTCCGTCGTCACCACTACCTCTACCACAAAACAGGACAGCAACGCCGCCGCCCGCAACATCTACGGCAACCTCAGAAATCTTCTGCAGTGTCGCCCCAGTCACATTCCACCAGAGAATAAGTCTGACTCTTCTTTTTCCTCTTGGACAATGAAAGGTTTAGCGTTGAAGATGATGATGGCGGTGACTGTTTTGGCGTTGCTAATGCAATGTGTGTCCTCTTCCAAGCTTCCGCATTCTAGAACAAAGAGACATTCAGGAGCACAATGGGAGGCACCAGAGACGAAGACATACAGCAAGCACCAAGTAGGCGGCATGTATTGACAGATGAACGAAGACGTACTCGCTCGCACGTACAGAGGATTTTGCATATATGTGCAATGCACCCAGTCACTAGTGCACATCAACGCACACTCATACACATAATACACATACAAACAGACGTGACGGAAGATTTTCACGCACACACACACACGTACAAGCGCACATGCACACACCCACACCACGTGCGCGTGCATACTAACATACACACACACGTACACAAGCTAGCCATGTTTTGTATACAATTTATTCTTACAGTATTAGATCTTTAGCACCAGAAAAATACAGCAGCTGAAGACAATAATTATTGGGTCGAAATTCAAGCATACGCACAAACACACCCATACAGGCTCAAAAACATAAATAATGTGAAAACAAGTTGTTACACGATCTGTAATCTTGCTGAAAGGGGTAGGGAAGAGAGGAAGAACTGCATAAAAACATTTGAATAACAAAAAGAACAAAATGACAAACATAATGAATGCGTGGATATATGTTTTCCTTAATAAAATGGGTGGCGTAAGGTAGAGGGGACGTTAGGCTGGGGTGGCTGGGGCTTTTGATGAGAAAACTATTTCAGTTGGGTGATTTAATTCTGTGGGAAAATGAAACCGCCTAGAATGTTTAATAAATTAATGTTTTCGCTGCTAGCATGTTCTATCCATAAAGTGCATGCATGGTGTTTATGTTATATCATTTAATTATATTTTACATATTTTTTGACAGCTTCGCGTGATGCTGCAAGGGCTTTTCATGCAACAGCGAACCGAGTTGTGGAGGAGTATGATGGAGGATCGCGGGTTCGAGACCTCAGCAGGAGGAGAGAAGCAGAGGATTTTCAAAAGGGCGGCAGCGGAGGGGGAGGAGAAGAAGAAGAAAGTTCTGACTATGGAACAGGAGGATCGCCTTGCTACTTTTGTTGGAGAGGTAACTGTTATTGTTGTTTTGTGTTGTTGTTGTATTGTGTTGTTGTTGTATTTCGTTCAGTATTTTGAGTTTGTGTATCTTTATTATTATGGTCCAATGTTTCAGCGTGCTGAAAGAGCCAAGGAACATTTAAGTTGGAGTTTGTCAACTCTCATACCGAATTCCTCATTTTTGCAACCCTACCCTAGTTTCAAATGTTTCCTCGATGTTCATTTCATCGCCAGTTTCGGAAAGAAATTTGACGTGGTTGCTTTGTTTTATACGAACGCTTTGACTGAATTGATATTCCAGATACAGAAAATATTAAACCATTTGTTGTCATCTTTAAAAAAAAATTGTCTCATTAAAAGTATGTTATGCCAGCATGTCATAGGCCAATCGTCAAAACGCCTTAACGCCCGTTACTGTTCGCCGCTCCCCTCTTCCACCCTCCGTTTGTGTAGATTTTATTTCATTGCGGTAGATAAGCAGACTTTCTTTAAGATGCTTAGAAGTTTCAAGTCAAGAAACCTTGACCTAGGCACACTAAGGAATTCGAGCGATTGCGATTTGGATCTTGATGAAAAATGAAAGCTCGGAGCAGATGCTTGCGGTTTCTTGAGGACTGTATGTAAATGATGGATGGGAATAATGCTTGAGGGTGCCGTGGGCCACGAGGTCAAGACTTAGTGCAGAGTACTGATAGCATCTTCTTCCCCTCCTTCAGAATCTCTCAGATTTATTTCTGCTTGTCAGAACTCCTTTGGAAAAAAACATGTGTGTGTGTGTGTGTGTATGTGCGCGTGTGTGTGTGCACGTGTATTTATGTCAAAGTGGGGACTCGACTTTGTTTTTTTAATCATAAATGGGGTCTTTTGCTCGGACCCCACTTTTTTCCAGGGCCCCACTTTTTCAAAGTGCGCGCAAGTGCTCTTTAAGTGCATGCAAGTGCAGTTGTAGTGCATGGAAGTGCAGTTGTAGTGCATGTGCACTTAAAGTTCACTTCGCGAAGTGCAGTTGTAGTGCATGTGCACTTAAAGTTCACTTGGCCAAGTGTAGTTGTAGTGCATGTGCACTACAACTACACCAGGTCAAGTGTAGTTGTAGTGCACATGCACTACAAGTACACTTGACCTGGTGTAGTTGTAGTGCATCTTCCAGACGGGTAGGATAAGGAACTTTCCTCGACGATTAGGGTAAGGCAGTGCCTCGACGATTAGGGTAAGGCAGTGCCTCGACGATTAGGGTAAGGCAGTGCCTCGAAAAGGGTTAGGGTCAGGGCTAGTTGCAGCGCTGCAACTAGCCCTGACCCTAACCCTTTTCGAGGCACTGCCTTACCCTAATCGTCGAGGCACTGCCTTACCCTAATCGTCGAGGAAAGTTCCTTATCCTAGCTGTGTTTTTGAACAAACTTGACCTACTTTGTCCCTTATAGGCGAGGAATTAGGTCAAACTTTTTGCGAAAAGGGTGCTTTTTTCAAGAAACTTGACCTACTTCGTCTCTTAGGAGCGAGGAATTAGGTCAAACTTCTGTCAAAAAGGTGTCTTTTTTGAAGAAATTTGCCTCTTAGGCGGCGAATTAGGTCAAAGGACCCCATTGAAACATGAATACATGTATGTGTGAATCTGTGTGTGTGTTTGCGTGCGTGCGTATGTTTGTGTAGAAGGGGGCGGATGATAAGGGGAGAGGTGTGGAGAGGATGGTATATCCCACTGGAGAGTTCTGATTAGTACAGGTCGGAAGGAAAAGTGCTCCGACCGAATACGTCACTCCAAAAAAAAAAAAAAAAAAAAAAAAAAAAAAAAAAAAAAAAAGTTACTTTGTCCAAGCAAGGGAAACGATTACAAGAAAAAAAAACAGACGCCATTGCTACACACACACACACACACCAACACACACACACACACACCAACACACACACACACACGCACACACACCCACACACCCACACACACACAAACACACACACACACACACACACACACACACACACACAAACTTGCACGCGCAGCCCTCCGTCCCCTCCGGCACTCTCTTACTCCTGCGCCTTCTGAATATATTCAAGGTATGACATCACAGAACGCCACTCCGCTGACACGAGTTTCTTTTCCTATGCCATGTGAATCGAGTTGGACATAACGAAACCTTTTTCTCCAATTGCGATAACGAACTTCAGCGGGATGTCATGGAATGTATTTGTTGTATCCTCCCCACCCCACCCTCACCCGATCTGTCAGAGGATAAGTGGCATCCTTTCCTTTTTTTTCCCCCTGTCCCTAGTAAATATATAGTCTGACATTATAGAATTTGTCACCCATTTTCTAATTTCTCCAAAATGAACTTAGATTGACCTCAGGGAATTTGTTCTTCCGTCAGACTTTGCAGAAAGTCAAATACAATACACGTTTTATGTTAATAATTATTATTCCGTGCTTCTGAAAATAATTATTATTCTGTGCCTTCTGAATATCTACATGTCTAACTTCATGAAACTTGCTCTCTCATTCTTCTAAGGGACTTAAGAGTTCATCTCTATAAATAATCCCACATCAGCTCTTAACTTTTATTTCAATATCTCAAGCTTATAATATTATTACACCCTCCCCCTCCCCTTCCATCATTTAAAAATAAGTATCATTACCTTCTGTCTTATTTTATTATTGTTTTATTACTTTAATCTCAAGAATTCTTTTTTTTTCTTTAATTGCATTACGTTATTACTTATATATCTCGTATTACTTTCGTGGGCTGCAAGAGATCGTGCCTGCAGCGGTATGATGGAACAGTTCTTTTCACGATTGCAACTTTTCCCATTCTGCCCACCCCGTCAGGGAATCGACTCCCAATTCTCTGGACGGACCTGGTTGTCATCCAGACAATTTGGCAGTCAACTCCAGCTTGTTTTGTTTTGTTTTTCTTCGCGAGAAGAATGAAGGAGGAGGAGGGGGAAAAGGAACAGCAGGGGGATGAAAAGAAGGATGAAAAAGAATGACAACAACAATAACAAGATGGAGCAGAAGCACCAGCAAAAGAAGAAGAAGCAGAAAAAGATATATATAAAAATAACGCAACAGCAGAGAATGAAGAATTGACTGTTCTGCCTCAATTATTGGAAAGTAATTCGGAGATATTATTATAATCCCCTTCTTCGGTTCTAAATGTGGACAGGCAAAATAATATATGAAAGAAAAAAAGAAAGAAAGAAAGAAAATACACGTGCATAACTACAGCAGTAGGCATTTCGTTATTAAAAAAGGTAAAAGTGGTCCCATAGCCTTGTGGCCATAGGGGAGCGTGATGTTGGAGATCACACTTATGTTGGGCCAGCGTAATGAGGGTGATGATTGAGGGGCCGGGTAGCTCAGTTGGTAGAGCGTCTTACTAGTAACCGAAAGGTACCTGGTTCGAATCCCGGGTTGGCCAATGTGTGACCATATTATTTTTCCCTTACCATCAACTGGTTCGCTGGTGTCAGAATAATGTGACCAGTAGTCGCCTATACGCTTCGGTGTCGTGTGACTACAATCTACAGTTACAGGGTGATACCCATCTCTCTCCCTCGCTGCTTTACCTTCTTCCCCACCCTTAAAAGAGTAGGTAGGCCTACTCAGTCACAGTTGAGTCAACTGGGGGCGTTGTTATTTGTCGCTTTACGAACCCCCAGGGAAAGCGAAACAGGCCGTCCAAGGAACACCTGGCGACGCGACCTTGAGGCCGACACCACCAAGATGGGCTACACCTGGAGTCAATTAGAAAGAATGGCACAGTGTCACGTGGGGTTTATGGGCTCTGCACAATGGAATTATGGACCCTCACGTTTATTCGGTGGGAACTGCTAGTAAGTCACCCTATGAATTACTTTAATAAATTTATTTGTTTAGCTCGTTCTGTGTTAAGGTTGGGGTACAGAAATAGATAGAAAAATGGTAAAAGAATACTGTCACACTAGCTTTCACACGGCTATGAATCATATGTAGTCCAGCCACTTGATAACAGTTAAAATCACACATTTATTTCTTCTACTCTATACAAGATTCTCTAAGTACTAATCTAACTTGAAATGTCTCAGTCACTGCTAAGAGTTCGAACGCTGATAGTCTAGGCAGCTGTTATATCTTCCTCGGGCACTTTGCTAGTATATTTCATGTAGATTTGGACTACTGTGGTCCGTTTTACAGTTTCTGAAGAGTTGGACTACTGTGGTCCTGTTATGATCAGTTTAAGTGCACCTTCGCCTTATGCACTTAACTCATGTGTGGGGTGTTCGAAGTCCTTCTGTGAGGTAGCTTCTGGTACACCTTTGTCGTTGTGTAGTTGGGTTCCCTTGCCACGCTGTGGGGTCTGACAGGGTGTTTCTTCGGGTAGCTCCTTCCGTCTTGTGCGGTAGAGTCTCCTCGACCAACTAGTCGTTTCTGTGGAGTGGGGTGCACAGGATAGCTCGGGATAGCTCGGGATAGCTCGCCTGCTCGTCTGTAATATAAGAGACGAAATTCTGCACAACCCTGAATAATCGGTTTGTGCAGAGCGTCTCACTGAAAGCCAAGTAGCCCTCAGTGATAGCTCCACATCTCTATACATAAGCGACGAACATTCTGCTACTTCCGGGGTCCGCTGTAATCTCACTCTAAATTCCTATACATACATAAATATACATCGTGTCTAACTATACACATACAGAATTAATAATAATATAGACATTCAGTGGTACAGCCACTGGTCTGCAAACATACATATAAGTTAAACAACAGTGGTTCCGTACGGGATACAACATGGCGGCGCAACCGGTCGTGTTTCGCCTCGTGGTAGGCTCTTCCACGTGGTCCCGCAAATTCGGATTAACAATTCACATTTATGCATAGCAAATTCCACAAACATAATTTCAACAATAATATAAATATATCACGATGAAACAGAAGGGTGTTCATTTACCTGTTTGACAAGTTCAGGCCCGTTGTGACTTGAGAGAATTCTAAGTCCTGCTTCCTGGTCTAAGTGTGAAGAGATTTCTCTGCCAGCTTTCTAGCTGTTAACACTTCGGTGTATTCCTCCCAACTGACCAAAGCTGTGTTAGGCTCTGACACAGTCAAACTGGCTCGAACCGCTTTGCCTAAGCTATCATTGGGTAAAATGTTCAGATTCAAAGCTCAAGTGCTGACTCACTTACGCTGTGTGTGGCTCGCTCGCTGTGTGTGGTCTGCTGTGTAATTTAATTGCTACTGTGTAATAGTCTAACTTCTAAAGTTACCAAGACTACACATGGCTAAATAGTCAACAAGCAGAGTTAATACTAGCCAATTCATGACAGGCTCCCTCAACTGAAAAAAGGCGATGACTACTGGATTCGACCTTTTTCTACTACAGAGCCTAGTTTAACACTGCACTATCCTAGGGTCCTATTTACAAACTAATTAAGTTGCTCTACCTGAGCTGCAATGCTGTGCCAGGTAGCTATGGCCACTAGTGACAGGGTATTACTGGGCGGGGACGAATTCTGGTGCTGTGGCCCTTAGTTGTGTTGGGTGGGCGACAGCTGCTGGGTCCTCCACGAGATGGCGACTGAGGTAGTCGGCTCCGTGGTTCTCTTTGCCGGGGATGTACTCGATTTGGAATGAGTATGCCTGAAGGGTGAGTGCCCATCGCATCAGGCGAGAGTTCAAAGACTTGGAGGCTGCCAGGAACGATAGTGGTTGGTGGTCCACCTGAACTGTGAAGTGTGTCCCATACAGGTAGAGTTGAAACTTCTGTATGGCCCAGACTAGTCCAAGACATTCTTTCTCCGACGTGGCGTAGTGGGTCTCGGCGGGTCTCAATTTTCTGCTGGCGTAGGCGACCGGGAATAGCGTCTCTGCATTCTTGGGGTCGCGCTGTAGCAGTACTGCTCCGAGGCCTAAGTCGCTTGCGTCGGTGCGAAGAACGAATGGCTGAGTCAAATCGGGTAGGTGGAGTACTGGCGCCGATGTCATTCTGTCCTTGAGTGTTTGGAATGCTGTCTCGCATTCCGCTGTCCATACGACTTTGTCCGGGGCGATTTTCCGGGTTCCATTTGTCAGTGGCACGGCGATGCTGTTGTAGTTGGGGATGAATTTCTGGTAGAAGCCGCAGAGTCCTAGAAACGACTGCACTTCCTTCTTTGTCTTGGGCCTAGGAGCGTCGAGTAGGCGTTTCACTGTCTTTTCTACCGGTTGCAGGCTTCCTTGACTGATGGTGTGTCCCAGAAATTCTAGTTCTGTGAATCCAATCTGACATTTGGTGGGTCTTGCCGTCAATCCCGTGTCTCTGAGGCGGGCGAGTAGTTGCTGTAGGAGCGTGACATGTTCCTCCCACGTAGGCGTAGCGATGAGGATGTCGTCCATAAACGAATGTAGGTGCTCGCTGCTCAGGGGTGCCAGGAGTTTTCGCATCATTGCGCTGAAGATGCTGGGTGCGTTGTGGAGTCCGAATGGAAGCACGTTGAATTCGAAGTGTCCTTCCATAGTGCTGAAAGCTAGGTACTTTCGGACTTGTGGTTGTACTGGTATCTGATAGTATCCTTTGCTGAGGTCGATACGTGAGAAATACTTCGCTCGCTGTAGCTTGGCAAATAGGTCTGTCTGGTCCGGGAGTGGCTCTGGCTGGAACTGCGTTACCGCATTCATGAGTCTGAAGTCGATGCACAGTCGATGCTCTCCGTTGGGTTTTCGCAACAATACTGTGCCTGCGCTGTAGGGTGAAGTAGACTCTGAGATGATTCCGGCTGCCAGTAAGGTGTCTATCTCTTCCTTGATGGCTCGCTGCTGCGACAGTGGCATCGGGTAGAGCTTCTGGCGGACGGGTGTTGGGTCGGTCACCGTTAAGGTTACTTCGACGAGGTCTGTCCTCCCTGGTCGGTCTGTTAGCACAGTCTGATGTTGTCGAATGACCTGTAGTACTTGCTGTCGCTGGGTAGCGGCTAGGTCTCCGTTGAGTATCACGTCTTTGTAGGTTTCCTTGGAGTGCAGGGGATACTCTACTGCATTGGTCTCCATGCTTTCTCCTTCTTCCGCGATGGCGATGGCTAACAAGTTGTGAGTGCTGGGGGTCGCTGGTCGGTCCGTGTACTTCTTGAGGAGATTGATGTGGTGGTATCGGGCTCTCCCGTTCACCTCTACTTGGTAGACTGTCTTGGATTTCTTGGCAGTCACCCGGTACGGTCCTCTCCAAGCGATGTCCAGCTTGTTGGTTCCACTTGGAAGTAAGAGTAGCACTTGATCGCCGACTTGCAGTTCTCTGTCCTTCGCGTGGCGGTTGTAGTACTTCGCCTGACGGGCTCTTGCCTTCTTCAGTGCTTCACCAGCTTTCTTCCACGTTGCTTTGAGGGTTTCCTGCAGGTCTGCGACGTACTTGGTGGCACCTCTTGGTGTGTCGTCTATCTTGGCCTCCGTCCAACTTCTGCGTAGGGCTTCTAGCGGTCCTGCTAGAGGTCTGCCGAATAGCAAGGTTGACGGGGTGTAGCCTGTGGCTGCATGGGGCGTTTCTCGGTATGCGAACAGTGCCGCATTCACGTAGGTGTCCCACGCTTCTGGATTGTCGTTGGCGACTTTCCTGAGGATGGTGAGAAGGGTTCCATTCAGTCTTTCTACTTGTCCGTTGCTGGCGGGGTGGTATGGTGGTGTGCGAATGTGATGAACTTGTATCAACTCGAACACGTCTTGCATCAGGCGGCCGGTGAACTGAGATCCGTTGTCCGTTCTAATGCTGTCCGGGAATCCGACTCTGGTAAAGATGGCGATGAGTGCATCTGCGATCTTCTTGGTGTCTATCGCTGGCAACGGGACTGCTTCGCACCACATCGTACATGCGTCGACGAGTGTGAGTAGAAATCTGTTCCGCTTCTTGGTCATGGGCAGTGGTCCTACTATGTCTACTGAGACTTGCTGGAATGGTACGCCGACTACTACCGATGGTCCTAAGGTAACTGGTACGGTGTGATGTCGCGGGGAATATCGTTGACATTGGTGGCAAGATTTCACGTAGCGCTTGACATCCTCCGTGATTCCTGGCCAATAGTAGTGTGCGCTGATTCTCTGCACTGTGGCTCCAATTCCCATGTGTCCGCTGAGTGGCATGCTGTGGCCTAGTTCTAGTACTTGGGCTCGAAGGGTGGCTGGTAGTACTAGTTGGGTGTGATCTCCATCTCCTTGTCGATGTAGAACTCCCTCTTCCATGTAGAAGTCTCCCTTGTGCGGGGGTGTGTGCGCCTTGGGTAGCTTCTGGAAGCACTTCGCTATCGAGGTGTCTTCTTTCTGTGCTGTTTTGATCTCTTCGAGTCCTGGGTTCGGAGCGAACTCGGGCTGGGGTGGTTGGGTTTTAGCTTGGGCCCTGGTTTGCACTGCAGCTATCTCTACAGTTTTAGGGGGCGTGCCTAAGAACACATACCTACAACCTAGCACTAGATCATACAGGGGTTTCTGTAAAACAGCTGCTTGGATTCTTCCTGTGACGTACCTACTCTCTACTTCGATCCAAGCTATTGGGCAAGTAGTCGTCGGTTTCGTCAAGTCTGCTCCTTGTAAATCGACTGTCTTGTCTGTCAAGTCCGCGCGCGATACAAGAGATTCGCTAACTATCGCGTCGTATGATAGACCTGTGTCATACAGACAGTTCGCTTCTTTTCCGTTGACCTTGACCGTGTCGGTCACCGATGGGTGATCTCCGATTGTGTGTGGCTTGTTACCGCTGCTTTGAGTTAGAACTCTGTGCGCTGGCCGGCTTTCGCGCTCTTCCCTACGTTGTGCGGCCAACTTGAAACATTCTGCGGTGGAGTGATTGTTTCTGTTGCAGAACGAACAATACCGTCTCTGTTCTGCGGGACCTCTTTTCCCGAATTCCGTGTTGGGTCCTTTATTCTGCCCAGGTCTGGGGTTATTCGGCTTATTCGCGGTGCGCTCTTCCCGGTTAGGGCTTCGTTTCTGTGCCTCTTTCCCGTTAGGCTTTAGGTCTCGCCTGAAGCTCTTGGCTTCTCCGTGTGCGGCCACGTACCTATCTGCGACCTTGACCAGATCTTCTAGTCTTTCCGCGCCCTGCTCTACTGAGAATGTTCTCAGCTCGGGGGCCATGGTTTCCCGTAGCTGTTCCCATACTAACAGTTCTGTCAGTCCATCATACGTCTTAGCCGTGGCTGACTGGCTAATCCACTTATCCAGCGTTGTGGACAACCGATCCGCGAACTGCGCATAGCTCTCTCCTTTCACTCTCCGATTGGTGCGGAACTTTTGCCGGTAGCATTCTCCTGTCAGTTCGAATCCCGTTAGGAGTGCCTCTTTTACTTTGTGATAGTCAGTCACTCTGTCAGTCGGTAGCTTACTGTAGATGTCATAAGCCTTTCCTCTAAGCCCTTGACTAAGCTTGAACGACCAATGAGTGGGATCTAGTTTGTACTCTGTTGCTAGACGCTCAAACCTAGTCAGATAGAGATCTAGACCTTCTTCTCTCTC
This sequence comes from Oncomelania hupensis, assembly GCA_036898135.1. NCBI lineage: Eukaryota > Metazoa > Mollusca > Gastropoda > Littorinimorpha > Pomatiopsidae > Oncomelania > Oncomelania hupensis. The sequence goes on along the minus strand of CM072518.1, from coordinate 35,098,798 downwards.
ATTGAATGTTCCCAGTGGAAATGACATTCCTTGTACAGGGTTGGATGCTACCTCTAGCTGATCTGAGTGGGAAGGGGTTGAGGAAGAACTTAAAGCTCCTGATCCCAATCTCCTTAGCTCTAACTCATGCTGTCTTTCTTTTTCCTTTTCTTCCCTCTCTTTTTCTTTTTCTGCCCTCTCTTTTTCTTTTTCTGCCCGCTCATACTCCCATCTCCTAATTTCTGCGTCTCTCTCTGCTGCTACCTTCTTCTGTTCTGCTTCTAGCTCTAATTTCCTCGTTTCTCTCTCTGCCTCTAATTTCTTCTGCTCTGCTTCTAGTTCTGCTTTTCTCTGTTCTGCTTCGAGTTTCTTCGCCTCTCTCTCTGCTGCTCTCTCTGCCTTAGCTTCCTGTTTCTCTACCTCTGCATTGATATACGCAATTAGGTCTGCCCCTGCTAAGTGTAAAGCTTCGCCTAGTTCCTTGAAGCGCAATCTCAAGGCCACTGGGTCCGACATTGCCAAACGTGTCTATGAACAACCTCTGAATCACGTGGAATACCAAAACACTAGCAATATTGCAAGTCAATAACAACAATGCAAAGACCATAAAATTCGTAATCAATAATAGAATAAAACAAAAGTCAAATGGCATACAACAGTTATTTAAGCAAAACCTGCAAAAGAACAATGCAACATACAGGCACAAAAATATTTGAAGCAAAAAAGTTTTTAACTAAAGAATAGTGCACCCAACTGATCAGTCCTTGTTACCACTATTCTAAGTTATTCTACTTCTACTGTTATCTAATTTTATTGTACCTAGGTCCGGTTATACCCAATTCCTATTATACACAGATCCTAGCTAGGCTCGCCAATTAAAGTGTCACGTGGGGTTTATGGGCTCTGCACAATGGAATTATGGACCCTCACGTTTATTCGGTGGGAACTGCTAGTAAGTCACCCTATGAATTACTTTAATAAATTTATTTGTTTAGCTCGTTCTGTGTTAAGGTTGGGGTACAGAAATAGATAGAAAAATGGTAAAAGAATACTGTCACACTAGCTTTCACACGGCTATGAATCATATGTAGTCCAGCCACTTGATAACAGTTAAAATCACACATTTATTTCTTCTACTCTATACAAGATTCTCTAAGTACTAATCTAACTTGAAATGTCTCAGTCACTGCTAAGAGTTCGATCGCTGATAGTCTAGGCAGCTGTTATATCTTCCTCGGGCACTTTGCTAGTATATTTCATGTAGATTTGGACTACTGTGGTCCGTTTTACAGTTTCTGAAGAGTTGGACTACTGTGGTCCTGTTATGATCAGTTTAAGTGCACCTTCGCCTTATGCACTTAACTCATGTGTGGGGTGTTCGAAGTCCTTCTGTGAGGTAGCTTCTGGTACACCTTTGTCGTTGTGTAGTTGGGTTCCCTTGCCACGCTGTGGGGTCTGACAGGGTGTTTCTTCGGGTAGCTCCTTCCGTCTTGTGCGGTAGAGTCTCCTCGACCAACTAGTCGTTTCTGTGGAGTGGGGTGCACAGGATAGCTCGGGATAGCTCGGGATAGCTCGCCTGCTCGTCTGTAATATAAGAGACGAAATTCTGCACAACCCTGAATAATCGGTTTGTGCAGAGCGTCTCACTGAAAGCCAAGTAGCCCTCAGTGATAGCTCCACATCTCTATACATAAGCGACGAACATTCTGCTACTTCCGGGGTCCGCTGTAATCTCACTCTAAATTCCTATACATACATAAATATACATCGTGTCTAACTATACACATACAGAATTAATAATAATATAGACATTCAGTGGTACAGCCACTGGTCTGCAAACATACATATAAGTTAAACAACAGTGGTTCCGTACGGGATACAACATGGCGGCGCAACCGGTCGTGTTTCGCCTCGTGGTAGGCTCTTCCACGTGGTCCCGCAAATTCGGATTAACAATTCACATTTATGCATAGCAAATTCCACAAACATAATTTCAACAATAATATAAATATATCACGATGAAACAGAAGGGTGTTCATTTACCTGTTTGACAAGTTCAGGCCCGTTGTGACTTGAGAGAATTCTAAGTCCTGCTTCCTGGTCTAAGTGTGAAGAGATTTCTCTGCCAGCTTTCTAGCTGTTAACACTTCGGTGTATTCCTCCCAACTGACCAAAGCTGTGTTAGGCTCTGACACAGTCAAACTGGCTCGAACCGCTTTGCCTAAGCTATCATTGGGTAAAATGTTCAGATTCAAAGCTCAAGTGCTGACTCACTTACGCTGTGTGTGGCTCGCTCGCTGTGTGTGGTCTGCTGTGTAATTTAATTGCTACTGTGTAATAGTCTAACTTCTAAAGTTACCAAGACTACACATGGCTAAATAGTCAACAAGCAGAGTTAATACTAGCCAATTCATGACACACAGGACAGAGGACTCTGGAGAGCTGTTGTCGGCGGCCCATACCCTGGCAGGGGTGAAGGGCATTAAGATTAAGATTACGGTTTGAGGTCACCTATCCAAGTGCTAACCGCACTGGACGGTGCTTAATTTGCGACACAGTAGCGAGTGCTCCAACCACTGCGCTATCCGACACCCGGCTAAGCTCCTGATATCCACCACCCTACATTTGGTAAATGTATTTTCTGCAATAAGAACAATTACGCAAACATCCAGACAGCAAGGATCACAAAACTAGATCATTCATGTAGTAGATAATTCTTTTAGTTTCGTTGCTAAGGTGTTGGTCGCCCAGACCGAAAATGTACAGAATAGTATGCTGAACTCTGTCTGGACCGAACCCGCTTCATTCACCTAGACAATTACATTGTAGTAAGACGTAAGACACGAAACATAAGTATAGTTATTTACCAAGTAAAACGTTACACAGATTTTGGTGTGGCATGGCGATAATGAAATGCATCCTCACTTGAGGAGTCTCAAATGCATTCATCATTCTACACAAGTATAAAAGGAGATTTGTAAAAAAAATTCTATAACAACTAGACAGGATTAAATCCGCTGTAAGCACACATGTATACTGCAGCATCACTTACAGATATGACCTAAAATATAACAGTTAAACGTAGCTCTATAATAACTGGATTTCGTGATCTTTTCGGTCAGAGAGAGGACACCAAACAGCACGTATCACTGAAAGGATAATACATGGCAATCAAGAGAGTGTGGGCGCGGTAGGACGTAGTTGGGCAAATGTTGGTATTGGACCCCGGGCGGAAGGAGGGAAATTATGGGGCAGTGGGGTGGCGGTCTAGTGAGATAGGGGAAGGGGGAATCTGTAGTATAGGGGAGAAGTGGTGGATGAGTTGGGTGGGAGTGGAGGGTAAGTGGAGTTAAAGCAGTCCGTTATACACATACAGTTAAGGTACCAATACCATACCAACCTACGTTCCATATAACAACTTTCAAGCGAAGGTCCCATAAAGTTGTAACACGCAGCATGTAAATAAATCTGGCTTTTGTCTACAGTTAGATTAGGGTACTTATAATGTTGTCATTTGAGCAAGCTCAACTTTCTGCCCGGCATTCGGCAGATTGACTTCAGTGCATAGAGCGACAGGTTAATTTTCTTGGTGACTTAGGATACACTCATGGAATATAGACCTACAACTCAATGGGTGCACTATTCCGTTAGTAGCACAGAATCTCATTCATCGCTATATTTGAGCGAACCAACAGTTTCCAACCTCGTTTTGACTTAACTGTTGGTTGTCTTAATAATTAATTTGTCAGACTCGGTGTCATTTATGTATTCCTAAATAGACAAAAACAGCAGATTACAGACAAACCTTAAACCTGTCGTTTCATTATTGAGTCGGCCAGTAGGTCTGCTGGACAGTAGGTCTGCAAATGGAATCACTTTTACACTGAAACAGTGACTGGAATAATACTGGAATATTGTTACTAAGGCTGCTAACTGCAACACTATACCTTTCACTCCCAACTTTATTACTTTAGACAGTCTGCACCTTACAGGCCCCCCTCCCCTCTCCCTTCCCCTGTTTCACTCTCCCTTTCTCCCCTCTCCCTCACAATGGAGGTGCTGGGTATTTCGGTATAAATAGTATCCCGACTTTGTGGAAATTTAGTGCTTTAATTCCCACTGTTGCTGTCTTTCTCCTTTGTTCTTTCTCGTTCCTAATCTGTTCTATAAATCTACTTTCTTCTTCGCTAGACCAATCGCCTACCTTTTTTCTTGAAAACTCTTCCAAAACTTCTCATTTGTGTATGGGGTCTGTTGGATCAACTTTGGATATTGGACGCTTTCTGCCAATAGTCACTAGGGATTTCTATGGTATTATTATTTTACATTGTAGGTATTTTATATGTATGTGTTTTGTTAATATTTTATAATGATGTTTATATTCTATTTTGTTGTAAACGGGGGTTCGGTAAATTAGAGTACAACCTCAGGGTTCCCTGCATGGGATGCCTTTATTGTTAAGTGACCGGCTGGTAGAGTGCCTGCAGTCTTACCATTACGTTTGTTTTAGCAGATCTTTTATACGGATCAGGGATGAGTCCTCTTTCAGTCAAGAGGTAGTCCTGATTCAGTTCTTTGCAGTCAGCTGGACCCTATAAATATTGACTAACTAACTAACCTTACACTTTGTCCCCTATACGCATTGTGTCCGGGGACGTTAATCTACCTACCATACCAACCATACAAGCCACACAGCGTAGCTGACTCGCCGAGTACCTCTCGGAGAGGCCAACATTAGCCTCGGCTAGTCTCAGCTACGTAGTGTGCCAACAGCCCTTTCGACCTACTCATTATGAACCTTCCGACGTTCTCTGGACCACGAAAGATCTCGCCCTAGCCTTGACGAGTCCTATACACTCCGTCTGTAGGCATCATTTCACCTGGCCGCTGATCAAAGGAGAGCGAGAACGAGAGAGGTCTGTTTACGTTTAATAATTACCCTGTCTCGTTTCTGGCTAGGTTGATGAAATGGGGTTTTATGCCTTTGCCAGACCTCCTATTATAATCTTACCCAATGAGGCGGACACTACTTTCTACGTAGTGCAACAATCGGCTTTTCAGTATAGTTGAATATATTGCCTACAGTTGGGTTGTAACACCTGACGAATCGTTTTATAAAAATACCTGTACAGAGAATCTTCTAATCTGTTGTGTTTCTCCAACCTTTGTACTTGTCTTCCCGAGAATTAAAAAAAAACAAGAAGTATATATATACTTGGGTGGGGGGTGGGGTGGGGGGAGTTGGGGGAGTATATAATGTGTCACCTATTCGGGCGGAATTCGGATTGCTTTCTCAGTGAAAACGCGGCGTCCGCAGTTCAGCGCCGCCCAAGACGAGAGTGGACAGGCTGTAGTGCTTGCAGGGCTACCTCTACTGAATTGCCAATGATGATGATTATTATTATGATTATTATTTTTTTTTTTTTAATACGCGTGTTGCTACCATGCGTGCAAAGTATGTGTTTGTTTGTTTGTTTTAAGGCGATTGGCTTCGTTATTGAACAATTTTTTTTGTTAAAGATCTTGAATTCACCCGATTTATTCGCCATATGAGAATGATAAAAGTGGCCGGTGCTTTTTGTCAAGGGGACAGTTATATAGCATTCCTGGTTCTAATTTAGTGCCGGTGTGGGATTCTGGGGATCTCCGGTCTGTGATGTGGGCTACCGGCAAGTTCTATGGGTGATTTATAAGAACTGTAATAGTTTTTTACTTCACATTACTTTCCTTTCTGCTGGACGTCTGCGAGAGCTAGACCTTAACAGCCAAACTGGGAAAACGGATTCCGGTCTTTGAAATGAAGTGGTACGGCAGAATGCTGCAAATCGCCTTGTAGCAACAAAAGACCAACGTGTACCTCAGGATCCTGCGGGCCCTCAGGAACCACTCCTTGCCATCGTGGAGAGGAGAAAGTTGGCGTGGTTTGGTCAAGTCACGCGGCCCGACACCCTTGCAAAAACCATTATGCTAGGAACAGTGGAAGGAGGCAGGCGCAGGCTGAAAGCAAAGAAAGAACTGGACAGATGATGCCAAAACTCGGACAGCGCTTGACATGCCACGTCTCCTGACAACAGCAACGGACAGACTGAAGTGGCGAAACCCTCCGCGACAGCATCCTTCAAATTTCCCCCAACGCCCCGACAGCCGGCCCAACAATAAAATTATAGATTTCATTTTGTGAATAATTATCGTAACGTAAACTCCGATGGTATGGCCACGTCACCAGATCATCAGGTCTTGCAAAGACCATCCTGCAAGGCACAGTGCAAGGAGGTAGAAGAAGAGGGAGACCGAAAAAGAGGTGGGAGGACAACATTCGAGAATGGACTGATTTGACACTGAGCGAAACAGTCAGGGTTGCTGAGGACAAGGAAATATAGAGTACGCTGGTTAAACGAATTATCTGTGGTGCCCCTACGACCTCCGAGTTAAGGAATAGGATAGGAATAAGTATCTCCTTATTTAAATCTCAGCGCTTAAATCTTGATTGAGGAAAACGCGCATTTAGGGCGTACCTTAGTTTTTGATTACTGCTAGCAGATGGCGAGGGATTTTGCTATTTCGATTTTAACAAGCATTGAGCTAGGATGCGCATGGTTCATTTCCTGTGTTGTATCACGCAAGCGCGGGAAAGACATTTCCGTAATGTGATGTTACTCAGCCCAATGCAGCGAAAGCAATTTCCTTAATGATACGAAAACAAGGATGAAATTGAGGAAAATGACTCACAATGTTGTTCTACAAATTAATTGGATTGGCCGTCGTAACGCCTGTGTCGAAGAAAGTGAGAAGCACAAATTAATGAGGTTACCTTCGCTCTTGTTAATTTAAAAAAAAAAATTCAATTCAGTTCAGTTCAATTTGGCTCAGTTCAATTTATATTTTAATTTTACGTCTTTCCCAAACAATTTGATTTTAGACAATTGGCTGATGTAAATTGACCTACATCTTCACTCACCTTAGCTTGTTTATGACCAGGTAGCCTATGTTCAGAATGGAGTTGGGGTAGGAAGTGCTTTTAGAATGGGTCGAACCAACTGGTACGGATCCTGACAAAGAAAGAACATTGCTCGAACTCAATGTCATTTTAGGTGACATTAGACATTTAAAAGTAAACGGTTAAAACACAGTAACTATTTACGAAGAAAAAAATTCACTACCAATCATAATAGTCTATTAACATTTACCAACAGGAGTTCTCATTTCTTATATAGCGCTTTTTGAGCATCTGTGAAAGAGCTGCTTGTGCTAATGAGAGCTAGAATTGGGTGATCCGAGAGTGATTCGCCATAGCATAAACGAGAGAGCGGGCCAGTTCGCATATCGATATAAGTGGCCAGTCCAGGAATAATATTACAGATCAGACGTTTGATTTGCGGGTGATAATTACTTTTTGCTGTAGAAGAAAAAACTGTAGGTCTTCCTGGATTGAAAGCTTCAGTACAATGACCTTCGTTTCCTTGATACAGAATGACTTTGAGAACATAGACTATTCAGTTAGTCCATATTTATTCTTTTTCAAATATTTATGATCTTTTAAGAAAAGCGCCTCTACTTAACTTTCGTGTATTGTTGTCTCGTTTTCTGATATGTTTATTTCGTGTTGTTTTCTATATTGATTTCCTTTAACGCTAGGTGTCGTTGGTCTTATAAAATGTTACGTGGTTCAGCCTTGTCGAAGAGGTTTCCTTAAATTTTATATTCATATGTACGTGTTTTGCTTTTTTTTTTTCAGGTGATGGCTTGTCAGAACATCCCCGGGTTGTCTTTGGCCCTTGTCAAGGACGGAGTGGGCCAGGGGCTGGGGTATGGTGTGGCGGACATGGAGACGGGCAGACCAGTGGACAGAGACACGCTGTTCGGGATCGGATCCATCACCAAGTCCTTTGCTGCAGCCACTATGGCTTCCATCATGTCCAACGCCTCTCTCCCTGCTGACAAGAAGTAAGTTGCCGTTTTCTCTATGTTTGTGTGTCTGTGTCTGTTTGTGCGTGTGTGTGTGTATGTGTGGTGTGGTGTGGGGTGGTGTTATGTTGTGTTGAAGTGTGCGGGTGTATTTGAGCGCGTGCGCGCTAGATAATAATTCAGCTTATTTAATTATTTCAACCTGTATGTTGACTATTGAGTGTGAAGTGGGAACAGATTTACATACCATTATACTTAGCCAAAGTATTCCCAGAACAAGCTGACACCACCAACCTAACAAATTGTAAACCTATTCTTAAATCCCACCAGCATATACGCAAGCATGCATGCTAGAATCATTTGATGGAGGAACACAGTGAGCAGTGACACGTACTCAAGTTTCTTTATTATTATTTTTTTAAGTAATGCTGAGGCGTAATACCCGTACAAAAAAGTGTTCTTGTTGTAGTTTAGCTCTCATCACCACGCCATAACCCCCACCACTACCCCCACCCACCATGGCGCCACCCCCTAATACTGCTCCCGCTCAAATAACAATACTGAATCAGAACGTCGATTACTGGTTGGTTATGTTCGTGCAGTAGATAATAAATATAAATAATATGAATTTGTGAGGAAATATTTTTTGATGGAGCATCCACAGTATCATGAAGAAGAAGAAGAAGAAGAAGAAGAAGAAGAAGAAGAAGAAGAAGAAGAAGAAGAAGAAGAAGAAGAAGAAGAAGATCAATAACAACAACAACAACAACAACAACAACAACAACAACAACAACAACAACAACAACAACAACAACAACAACAAATCAAGGGCATGCTGTTTGCTTTTCCATCGCAGGGCGTTGGCCGATACAGGGATCTAACTAAATCCGCCCGAGGCGCCACTTGTTGCACATCATCTGACATCCCATACAACTTCCATTCAGGGCGACAGTGGATGGGGGAGAGAGGTCTAGTGCTTGCTGTGTGTATTTGTGTAGCTGGCATTCATTCTTCCAAGACTTTAAAACCCAACCTCTCTCCCAACAACAAAAAACTTCCTAAAAATGATCCTGCTGATGCGCGTGCATGACTGATATGCGATCGTCTGCCACAATGACTGACGTATCAAACATTACATAAACTTACAGTGTGCATTATCCGTTTAATAGCAACAGTTGCTCGTTTTCTACAGCGCAAACAAACATGTTGTATCACTATCATCTGCCGCAGACAATATTTTGCAACAAAATCGCGCCTCAGGTCCCCGGCTGGGTCTGCACACAGGTATATAATATTATGTCTACATCGGTTACTGACTCAAAGTTTGCGACAAAGCAGGGCAAAGTTCAACCAATTTGTTTCCATAGCGATAAGACAAACTGCAAATAGTAACTACAGTAAAGCAATTGTTCTTTCTTAACAGCTACACACAGTCTAGTCAAGTATAATGTCCTTTCATGGCGCCCATACCAGCTCAAAGGGCTGCACATGGTGCTGGGTTTTACGTCAGGCTTTAAACAAAGTTGCTAACTTGCTTGCATACTGTGCATCGTCCAAGGCGCCCACAGGTAATAACTTAGGATGTTTATATACAAAAATTGTGCAATAAGACCTCTATGCAAATGGATGCCCAATCCAAGCACACACTAACCCCGACATGAAAATGCGTGCGACCGCTTATCGTAATTTACAGAAGAGCAGAGCATTGTTGAAACAAGGAGCGCGTGTATTTAGAGGAATCAGTGGAACATTGTTAGCGCATCGGCGAGAGCAAAATGGATACAGCAGATTCCCTTTCAACCAAGTCGGTGTATCTTGTTCTTCTTGCTTTGCAGTACAATATCGCTTGTATGTGCTTATCCGTCGTACGAGAAGGATACAGACAGTGTTCCGCCCACGTAGATTACCAGACTGACGTCTGCGAGCAAATACAATTCGGCAGAGTAAGCAGGACCGCAGCCTGTGCATATAATTTAGCTTCAAGTTATGTAAGTTATGTAAACCTCGTGTTAATTGGCATCGATTATATCTTAGAAACATTGACTGCTGGGCTCGGACGCGTGTGTAAATTAAATTAGCTGGCATATATATCTTGGAAAATTGTAGCTTTGGGCTCTTGTGCATTTCCTGGATTTGCTTGGCTTATACAAACAAAGTTAAAGATACATTTACTAAGCAATGCGGGACAAATTCTTACTTCTTCAATTGATGACCAGAACGCTCAAAAACGTTAATCCTTACCCTAGAGCCCTTGCACATTCAGTTTACGCATAACCGCACAGAAAGAAAAACGACAACGGCGGTGAAGAGTAAAAAATGAAGCGCAGCCTGGTTTAGACATCACTGTCACGGACATCCAGCGCAACTGAAACTTGAGGAGGACTACAAGAGAGAAGGGAGTGTATGAGTTTCATCTAGTACCATCTACTCTGTACGTGTCACGGTATGCCATCAGTAACCTTCGGAATCATCCCATGCAGTGTTGGGTATCAACTGCTTTTTTTTTAAAATATATTTCCATACTTATCTGGAAATACATTAAAATAATTCGGAATCAGAACGCGACAAATGTCGGTCTATCTGTCTGTCGGTCGGTCCGTTGGAAGCTATATTTCAAGATCAACTCAACAAATTTTGGCCAAACTTTATAGGAACATTACCTTGCTAAGATAGTGCATGCCTCCCGTGCCACCATAATGTTATTTGTTCTACAGCAAAGGTCAAGGTCACTGGAATCATTGTGTTGCTAAACACGTTTTGTTCAATATCCCAAAAACGGTAGAAGCGATTTTGTTGAGTTTTGGTATACAGGTACTTCAAATCATGGGTCATCTTTCAGTAGCTGTCCGGTTGTCGGTCAGTCGGTCGATCCAACCCTCCGAAGTTCATTTTTTGTACAAAACTCACAATTCATCATTTTTACTTTGTGGAAACTTTTACTACTGCTAAGCATGTTATATTATTCGTATTTGTACTTTCTCAAAGGTCAAGGTCATTGTGAGTCACCATTTTCTAAACACCTTTTGCTTTGTATCGAAAACTGGCAGGGCCGATTTTAATAATTTCTTGCTAGAAGATATAGGAGCTAGTTCATATACTGGCCTATCATTCCATATTTTTTGTGGGCTTCATTAGAACAAAGCCGGGCACACAACACCGCCAAGAAAAATTGACACGTTTCAAAATGCTTAATTTGAGTGTGAGTGTCTGGAATACATGTGTCAATGGCATGACATCTTGTTGTTGTTTTTATAAGAATAACGAGCACTGTTCTTCAGCAACATTACAGAGCCAAATAGTTGTACCCGATATCTCGGTTTCTCTGGAGCTCGCTACCCCAACCACCTCAATTACATAATGTAAAACACGTAGTCAGTTCCTTACCCCCTCCCTCATGCCTTCACATCACCCTTTTCCTACCAAGTCACATAATGTAAAACACACCGGGTCTACTAAATTTGTATTTAGCCAAGTGGCATGGAATTTGCACAAGAAATTATATTACACTAGCGGTCAACATAATTATACCAGAAGTAGAAACAAAAAGAAGTTATGATTTGAAGGAAAAGTATCTGCAGATCATTTGATGTAATAGAGCAACACATGTTAACTCGTCGTATAACATCGCAAATAAGACGAAATAAGTTGCAGAAGGAATGAAGGAAAAATCAATGGTTTGAACAGAATCCAATTCTATTATAATTAGAGAAACTATCCTATCATTTTCTATGCTATCCTGTTCCTTTACCTGAAAGTCGTTGGGACACCACAGATGATCGTTTAACCAGCGTACTCCATTTTCTCTGTCCTCAGCAACCCTCATGGCTTCGCTATGTCCAACCAGTCCATTCTCGAATGTTGTCCTCCCACCTCTTTTTCTGTCTCCATCTTCTTCTGCCTCCTTGCACCGTGCCTTCCAGATGGTCTTTGCAATACCTGATGCTCTGCTGACGTGGCCATACCATCGGAGTTTCCGTTTGTTCACCACTGTGAGCATGTCATCGTGTTGTCCAATGGCTTGTGTGATGATCTATCGGACTTCGTCGTTGGTGATGTGCTGGGTATAGGAAATGCCCAGAAGTCTTCTTTAGCACCTCATTTCCATGCATTGTATTCTTAGTTGTAGGTCTGCTGTAAGGGTCCACGTTTCGCAAGCGTATAGGAAGATGGAGATGACAAGGGAGCGCAGCAGCATTACCTTGGAGTGTAGACTGAAGGTCCTGTCTTTCCAAATGGGCGTCAACCTTGCCAGGGCAGCAGTTGTTTGTGCGATCTTGGCGAACACTTCCTGTCGGGACCCATTGTCTGATAAATGGCTCCTAAATATTTGAAGCTATAAACTGTTTTTAGGGCTTGGTCTTGGACTTTGAAATCCGTATTGATGCCATTGATGTTGTTGGTCATCATTTTGGTCTTCTCTGCACTTATTTCCATTCGAAAGGCTCTGGAGATGGTATCAAGCCTGGGTGCCAGCTGTTAAGTTCTTGTTCCTCTCTCCAATCAATCCATCAATGCCATCCGCAAATTGCTCTACCCCTTGTGCTGACTGTGCCTTCGTGATCTTCAAGGGCATCTAACATGATGCGCTCTAGGAAGATGTTAAAGAATGTTGGAGAGAATAGGCATCCTTGACGCACGCCGATTGTTGTTCTGAACTAGTTCCCGATGGCGCTGTTGTGGAGGACTGCATTCGTAGCCTTGTCACACGGGCTTTTGATGACTTCAATAATGTTAGGGCTGATGTTGTACACTCTCATGGTTCCCCACAGAGCTGCATGCCAGTTTCGGTCAAACGCTTTCTTGAAGTCTACAAACACATAATATAGATGTTGTTGGTTCTGTAGGTATTTCTCGCATATTATTCTGAGTTTTAAAAAAATCTGTTCAGTGGTACTTCGCCCTGCCCTGAATCCTGCTTGTTCTTCAGCTATGGTTTGTTCAGCTTGGGTTTTCAACCTGTTGAGTATTATTTTCAGGAGTACCTTGCTGGGATGGCTGATGGGGCGGTAATTTTCACACTCCTGAAGGTTACCATTTTTGGGAAGAGTGATGACAAGCGACTGGGTCCATGGTGTCGGCCTGTCCCCACTCTGCCAGATCTTGTTACTGGTAATGGTGAGGGCGTCAATCATCGCTTCTCCTCCTGCTTGAAGCAATTCTGCGGGTATGTAAATTGTCCACTCCCGCTGACCTCCCCTTCTTCAGCGATTGCACTGCTGCCTCAACTTCTTCTCGGAGAATTAACCAAGAAAACGGCATAGAGAAATACTTTTTTTGCCGCTGCTAGCCAGATCTTGTAAGGGTAGGAAGTTATGGTATTGGGCCGGGGGAGAGGGTAGAGGTGTTTCGTACCACCCACCCACCGCCGTTTATACAAAAAGTATTTTTTAAAGGCTGCAAGTCAAGATGTGGAAATACGGGAGACAATGAGAGCAATTGACTTAAGGGATTTAACATAACGCCAACATTTGCAGAAACACTGAGATCTTGAATATATGTCAAAGATGGAAAATCAATAGTTTTTTTTTACCTGCAACGCCGGTTTTATGCAAAAAGGTCTTCATTTCAATATGTCAAGTAGATGAAGGGAAAAGACAGGAGGGTAAGAGAGAGGGAGGCAGAGAGAGAGAGAGAGAGAGAGAGAGAGAGAGAGAGAGAGAAAGAGAGAGAGAAAGAGAGAGAGAGAGAGAGAGAGAGAGAGAGAGAGAGAGAGAGAGAGAGAGAGAGAGAGAGAGATAAGATAAGATAAGATAACAATTTTATTTTGCAAGGGTAAAAGAATAAGCGCTGGATGCACTTTTTTACATCTTGCCCTTGGGGCTTTAACAATAACTATTAAATACAACTCAAGGTTATAACATTCACATCATGGAACAATAACAAATAAACAAAGTCATCATTAGATAAAATCCTTTTCAAACAATTGAAATCAAATTAATGTTGTTAATCTCAATCAACAACATTAACAATTAATGTGTATTTAATTTTTAATGTGTTTTAGGAGACGTGTTCGAAATGATGTAAATTTAGATGCTGGAGTGCGGAGATCTTCAGGAAAGTTATTCCACAAAATGGAACCGGAATAAGCTAGACTAGTTTTGTAGAGATCAATTCTTGGAATTGGAACATTTAATTTTGTGGACGATCTGGCAGTTTTTTTTGAAAAAAGAGAAGAAAGATAGGAAGGTGCATTGCCAGAAAGGACCTTGTGCATGAAAACGCCTTTATTAAATTTTAGTCTGTCGGTAAGGGGTAGAATATTGATCCGTTTATAGTCATCTGGAGAGATTTTTTGTTTCAGCAAAATTTGTTTAATTGCACGTTTGTGAATTCTAATTAAAGGTTTCATTGCATTGCCACTGGCAGAATCCCAAATAGTAGAAGAATAATCAATAAATGATTGAATATGACCGGAGTAAAATAGTTTACGAGAATGTAAATTTAATAAATGCTTTATCCTTGACAATTGGTAAGTCTTTTTAGAAATAGTTTTACTAATATTTGAAATATGTTTTACCCAGGACAAATTATTGTCTATAGTTACTCCAAGTAGTTTATAACACTGTACTTCAGCAATTATTGTATTGCCAATTTTTAATGGAAGAAGTTTTATTGATACATTTTGTCTTTTCTGTCTTGTTGTAATTAGCATGGATTTTGTTTTGTCTGGATTGAGGGCCATGTGGTTGTATTCAGTCCATTCCTGTAGTTCACTAGCCCCTTTTTGTAATGAGGAGGAGAGTTTATTCAAGTCTCTATTTTGAGAATGTAATGTAGTGTCATCAGCAAAGAGTTCACAAGAAGTAGAAATATAAAGGGGGAGATCATTTATGTAGATAGAAAATAACAACGGTCCTAAAACAGATCCTTGCGGTACTCCAGCTGTAACAATTTCAAATTGTGACTTTTGGTTATTTACATAAACACACTGTTCTCTGTCCGAAATAAACGATTTAAGAAACTCAAGAGATTTGGAATGAATGCCATATAGGTTTAGTTTACGTAGAAGAAGGTCATGGTCTATTACATCAAAAGCTTTTGCGAAGTCAACAAATAATGTTCCAGAAAATTGTCCCTTATTAATATTATTTAGCCATTGTTCTATCATTGATGTAAGAGCTGTGTGACAAGAGTGTTTAGCTCTGAAACCCGACTGATTTTCATGTAAGAGGCTGTTTTCAGTGAAATGATCAAGAATATTATTATTTATGTGCTTTTCAAGAGGTTTAGAGAGAGTAGAAAGAATCGAAATAGGCCTATAGTTCGATGGGTCAGTGCTATCACCATTCTTGAAAAGGGGTATAACCTTAGCTTTTTTGAACATTATAGGAAAATGTGATTTGTCTATGCATAGGTTGTATATATACGTTAAAGTGTCAGTAATAAATGACGCAGACAATTTTAGTATTTTACTATCCAATTCATCAATTCCTCTTGAATTTGTTTGCTTAAGGTTTGTTAGTGCTTTGTGTACAAATTCTGTAGACAAATAAGGAATGTCTAGTTTGCTTTTAATGTTCTTAGAATGACAAAAGTTTGCTAATTTCTCTAGATTGTTTTCTTTTGATTTGTCAATAGTAATAATCCTATCAGACATTTTAACAAAATGTAAATTCAGAATATTAGGAGAAATATCTTTAATCACTGGTGATATACTGGATTTGTTTGTTAAGTGATTAATTGCTTTCCAAATCGTTTTAGAACTGTTTTTGGACGAGATTAAATTTGTAATAAATGCTTTCTTTTTTTTTCTTTTGAGTGAAGTTACTGCATTTCTTTGTTTTTTGTATTCATCTTCTTTACCACTTTTCTTTAAATAATCTCTTAATTTAATGGCATTTTGCAGTTCTGTGTCTAGCCACGGTGGTTTGGAATAGTACTTAACTCTTTTGGTATATATAGGAGCATGCTTATTGTATATATTCATAAATGTGTCATACCAGTACGCTAAAGCAACATCAGGGTTAGTAAAATTATAAACATTTGAGAGAGCGCTGTTGCTGAGGTCAAAGAGAAAATCATCTGTAATAAATTTGGAAAAAGATCTGTATGTTATAGTTTTATGTCCTGGTTTGGGTATTTTAGCTCCTTTCTTTTTCCAGGTCAAACAAACAGGATAATGATCACTGCAAGCAAAGACTGGAACACAAACTTCTACAACATGCGTCTTGTTATTTGTATATATGTGATCAATGAGTGTGCTTGAAGTCGCAGCTACTCTGGTTGGTCCTGAAACTAGTTGTTCAAAGTTGCACAGTTTAATAGTATCGGTCCAGTGTTTATTAGGTTTAAACAGGTCAATATTAAAATCCCCTAAAATGAAGAAATCTTTAGATTCTAATAACAGTTCATCGATCATTGAAGTAAAGTTACTAATCCAGTCCACATGTACATCAGGATGCCTGTATAAGAATCCGACGATGATTGGGGCTGAATGTTTTATATTTATTTCAAGCCAAATAGACTCAACTTGATGCTGCTCAAGGTAATGTAGACGTTTGAAATTAAGCGTTTCACTAATGTATATTAATA
Organism: Oncomelania hupensis; assembly: GCA_036898135.1. Classification (NCBI taxonomy): domain Eukaryota; kingdom Metazoa; phylum Mollusca; class Gastropoda; order Littorinimorpha; family Pomatiopsidae; genus Oncomelania; species Oncomelania hupensis. Next base: position 35,082,382 of record CM072518.1, on the reverse strand, counting down.
AACCAGTTTCTTGATTTCTTGTTCTATGACGTATTATTAAAGAATAACCTGGTATCGCCATTTCAGAATCAACAGTCTGAGTGCATAACCAAGATTCAGAAAAGCCAAATATATGAAATGGTGTATTATGGTTGTTTAAAATTGATGCTATTTCATGTGTTTTGTTGAGTGCATGACATATATTAAGATGGCCAATTCGAAAACCATCTTTGGAAGGCCATGTTGTAAGTGACATTTCTTCTATAGAAGGTAACACAATGGAGGAAGGTGGACAGGGATTGGGAGAGGAGATTTAACAGAAAAAGTAAATGTAAAAAATAAAAGTAGTTGGGAGACAGGAGGTATGGATGAGTGCAAAAGAATCAGAACAGTTACAATATAATTATATATTAAATTAAAATGGAATTGGCATAAGCAATTAAAATTAACAACAAATACTAGAGTCAGTAGATGGGAATATCAAATCACAATACAATGTGTGTGTGCGTGTGTGTGTGTGTGAGAGAGAGAGAGAGAGAGAACAAAACCTAATAATATAAAATATATACTATTACAAATTTAAGGTTACACAAGGGTTTCTATCACAAAGAATAAATGCTCAAGAATGTTATCAGAAATGTTACAGTTTGGCTGTACATAATGAAAAGGAGGGGAGAGGATCGAGTACAAAAGTGTTCTGTGTTTGAGTGTAGGCTATGCATGTCGTGTTTGAAAGTTGACTGCACCTACGTTATTCACCATTAAAAATAAACTACAGTCAGGTTATTAGACCTAGAAACATTTAGTTTAGGAGTCGGACAAGGTATTCAAAAAGTATGCTTTTTTCCTTGTCGTTTAGGGGTGAGGAATGATTCTGATTAGAGAGGTCTAAAGGTGTCTCATTGTGAAACTGCAGTTGCTGTTGCTGCTGACGATTTAGTTGACTATTGTGCGCTGACATGGGCCTCACAGGGTTGTTTAACAGCGGCTGTGGTAACTTTTGGCGGGGAACAGCAGGCGACAAGGTGGGTGCGTACGATTTGGAACCTCTCACGAGGTGGGTTGCTGTGGTGTGAGTTTGAGAACCACAGAGCTGGGATTGGATGTTTTGGTGCGAGGCTGTGGTGTTGGTTTGTGAACCACTGAGTTAGGCTGAAAGGGTTTGTTGCGAGGATGTGGTATGGGTGTAACCATCGTGCTAGACTGAGAGGGTTTAGGTTGAGACTGTTGAGCGTGACTTGATGGACAATGTGAGGACCTGTAGCTTGTAGTACCAGACTGGTAAGCAGTGTCAGGGCGCTCCTTGTTCTTCACCAGCAACTCCAAGTCGTTCATCTCAATCTTCATTGAGTACCTCATTTCCCGTATGGCAGAACGAAGTGCTGCTATTTCATCACGTAAGTTGTTTGTTACGCGATTAAATTCCTCAAGAGGCACGCAGTCTTCATGACTGTTACATGTTACTTGAACCCCTACATTGCAAGAGGTAAGTGTGATCTGATTTAGAGCAATCAGGTCAGACTGAAGGGTTACACCTGACTTGCCGCCCGTGCGGTCATCCGTCTCTTCATCAACAGCAACTAGAGGAGACAGCTGAGAGAGGGGTTCTTCAGAAGAGGTATGAACGTAGGACAGGCACGATGATGGCAGTGGACCGAGAGGTCCGCAGGTTGCGGCTTCAATTTCATCGTCCCCATCAACAGAGTTTACAACCGCACAAGTATCAGAGGCGGGATACATACTATCAACATCCGATGAAATGGCACAAATACAATTATCAACCGGTCCCTTGAGGTCCGACTGCTGATACTGACGACGACAAGCAGGGCTTGTTAAGATAAGAGGTGATGAGGGCGCAGACATTAGTTGTAGGGAGGTTTGGGAGTGACCCTCATCAACGTCACGTTGCCGCCTTCGGAGACGGCTGGAGCGCCGTGTTGGCTGTTTAGCTGCTTGGCGCTTAGCGACTGCCCCTGAAGCTGGAGGTAGAGGTAGCCTTTGTATGGATTGCCTGGCCTCCTCTCGTTGCGCGGCAGTAAGGTGGCTGTCAAGGGTGTTGATTAATGCCACTAGCGCTCTTAGCTCCTTCCCTCTCCAATCTGCACAGAAGTTACCTTGTGCTAGCACGGTGTTGGTGGTGTAGTACAAGGTAACTGTTATCAGTTTTTCACGCTCAAAATACACTCGAATTGTTGTTTTGAACAAGTGAGGTGGAAGCTGAAAAGGGAGCTCATCAAAGTCAGTGTACGAGCCTTGCACTACAAGTGGTTGTAGGTTCTTGTTATCATTCAGGTCGTCACGCCACTGAACAGTATACTGAGGTTCATTACCGAGAAAGACCTTATATCGGTGATACAATACACATCTCGCAATGGGCATGAGGTTGTGCGGAATGACAAATGTTGCTTGACGTTCGTCTTGTTTGATGTCAACTCCAGGTGCCCAATTGCAGGAAGACACGCGAAGAAGCGCCATAGCGCTTTAGTCCAATAAAAGAAAACCACACAGAAGTAGTATTGGATCAGTACATGTTCACACAAAGATGATAATTATTTACCATAAAGTGTGTGTAGATAAGTATATACCACGATTGAAATAACCCCACCTATGACATTGTGTACGCCGGAAGTTTACATAATTACATTTAAAAAAAAAAAAAGACGTAAAATTCAAATGACGCCACCAATGATGAAATTTTGAAGACTACATCCTGTTCATGACAACAGTGCCTCTTGGAAACAGGAGAAATAGATGAATAAAATCAGAAGACTGAGTGTTTTTACGAAGATCAGGTAAGAAAATAACTAGAATAAATTTCACGATTCAGAAGATTCATACACTGATGGAAACAAACCAAAACGAAAAGCACCGTTACTGCATAGCAACAATGGAAGAAGAAAAGAAGTTGTCATCTCAATATTTTAAAGGGCAAAAACAGCCCCCCAAAATGGTATAACTTTAAAAAAGCGTCACATTTTTGAAGTCCAGTGTATCACAAATTTTTTTAAACAGAAATTGTTATTACACAAATAGATAATCACACAAAAGTTACATCAACAGTGAGCGGTGAAAAATGTTCCTATTGAATAGATGGCGTAGGAATACCTCTCCAGAGAGAGAGAGAGAGAGAGAGAATAATAACCTGCATTCAAGTGCAGAGAAGAGGTCTTCGATTGTTAAACGCTACCCCACACCCGGCCCGAACCCTAAGTGCTTTTCCGACGTCCATCGTCGCGTCTTCTGATTTCCCAGCTCTTTCTCCAACTCCATCAGCTCTTTTCCACCAACTGCAATTCTCTTTTAGCTAATCTTCATTCCAACGGCCCCAAAACCTATGTTTTCGAATTCTGAATTGCTTTTGGCTAGAAAACAGAGGAAAGGGTTGATAAACTCATCAAGCGAATGTAGCGTGTGGCTTTTAAGACCAACCTCCATAGGAAAAAGCCCTGCAACTTCAAAAATCTGTATATTGAGCTTTGGAATCTCTAGGCAACTGTCTGGATGCTGCGAGAGAGAAAAAAAAGTTGTTAAAAGGGTTAATCTTTATGTTTACCCATGTATGTGTTATCCGTGTAGAAGTCTGGGCCTATTTAAACCAATATCAATGAATCTTAGTATCATTTAGTACAGTGATTTACTTAGTCATTGTTTATAGGGTCCAGCGGACATATTCTTCATAAGCCATCTAAAAGTCCAAAGCTTTTTGTTTGACTTGGGTTTCTATTGAGTACTGACCTTATGGGTTTTTAAAAACCATACAAATGAGGGATACCTTTATAACATGACGGTACTAATGTCAACCACGCCTAACAATGGATCCTTCTGAACGCAGTGGTAACCTGGTGGGTTAACCTGGTTCCCACACCTCGCAGACTACACCCACACGGAAGTCTCCTTTAGAAAGCTTACAAGGCACTTTTATGGCTTACCTCCCTTGCGAATGGGTTGATGGCTGTAGCAGACGCTTCTAGAGAACAATAGATCTATTACTTTCCGATAGCATTTGTGTCGCCTAAACAGCTAATGAAATAATACATAAATAATAACGCTCGGACTACAAAAACTATTTAAAAATAAAAACGTAATGGAAAACCAAATCAAAACCATACAAACCATCGCGGGTTGCATCACAGGCTCTGAAGTCTTTTATTTCGTCTTTGTAAACTCGTGGGCCTCCTACATAGGTACGTAGTATAGTATATATAGTATGTAATTGAGGCCTACGAAAGACGAGACTTCCCAGCCTGTCATCAGCTTCGTTTGTAACGCCAAGTTGACAATGAACACGGGACGCATTCTGATTGGTTGGAAGTTTACAATCGGGGCCGATTTTGCACAGCAGAATAGAACAGGTTCTAATCGCATGATACCGAGCCGATTGCAAATCGGACCGCAGGCAAGCAGTAGTTCTGACGTCATCACGTAGCAATCGGGATCGGATCGCAAACAAAATCGTTGCACAATCGGCATGTGTGGCGGGGCCTTTAGTCACCTCTTACGACACGGGAAACGTTGGGTCTATTCAGTGCCCGAACCCACAGGGTTATTAACACTACAAACGAACAAAAGTTAAAACCCAGGAAAAAAGAGGATCGGAATGGACGCGTAATTGTTTTTTTGGATTGGACTTCTCCTGTCCCCATCTCAAGCTTATTACATGCAGTATGCTTTATTACCTCGCCCCCCTCCCTCTCCCCCACCCTCTCCATCTCAGCGTCCTCCCTTCTCCCCTACATTCCCAATCTCTCTCATCTGTCTTCCTTCTTTATGCTTGTTACTTTGGCACGCACAGAGATTAATTAATTTATTGCCTGAGGGTGCATCTGAAGTACTGGTAGCAGGTATCTTGTGTTCTTGTTCCTCTTGTCGTTGTTGTTGATGTTGTTGTTTGTAGTTGTTGTTGTTGTTGTTGTTGTTCTTCTTCTTCTTCTTCTTCTTCTTCTTCTCTTCATCCTCCTCATTTTACTTCGCTTCCTCTTCCTCTTTTGCCTCCTCCTACTTCTTTTTATCATACTCCTTCTTCTCTCCCTTCCTCCTCCTTCATCCTTTCCATCCTTCTTTTCATTCTTCTTCTGCACGCATGCTTGCTCACATTTCTCACATTTTCTTCGAAAACTTCAAGTAAAGAAAGCATATTTATTCTAGTAAAGGCCTACGAAGTGTGCAATTGTGTCAGCTTTCTATGCACGTATGTGCATTCCTCTGCTAACCTCATGGAGTTTAAATGATGATGCAACTTCCAGACCCGAGTTTAACCTACTCAGCATAGAAAAGGGTAATCTGTTTGCCCTCTTGGTCTGTGTTCCCCCAAGTGCGTTGAGAGCAATGCCTTAGTTTTAAATCGTTTTGGCACATCTTTCTTTTGTTTTCTTCTTCTTCTTCTTCTTCTTCTTCTTCTTCTTCTTCTTCTTCTTCTTCTTCTTCTTCTTCTTCTTCTTTCTTTCTTTCTTTCTTTCTTTCTTTCTTTTTTTCTTTCTTTCTTTCTTTCTCTTTCTTTCTTTTTTTCTTTCTTCCTTCTTTTCCTTCTTCTTTCTTTCTTTCTTTTTCTTTCTTTCTTTCTTTTTCTTTCTTTCTTTCTTTCTTTCTTTCTTTCTTTCTTTCTTTCTTTCTTTCTTTTTTTCTTTCTTTCTTCCTTTTTTTCTCTTCTTCTTCTTCTTCTTCTTCTTCTTCTTCTTCTTCTTCTTCTTCTTCTTCTTCTTCTTCTTCTTCTTCTTCTTCTTCTTCTTCTTCTTCTCATCCTCCTCGTTTCTGGTCTCTTTGTCCTTTCATTTATTTCTTTTCATTGTTAATGTTATCTTCTTCTTCTTCACCTCCTCCTCCTCTCTTCTTCTTTATCTCCTCCTTCTCTCTATCTCTCTCTCTCTGTTTTGATTGATAATGCAGGCTCACACACACAAACACACACACACACACACACACTCTCTCTCTCTCTCCTCTTCTCTCGCTCTCTCTCTCTTTCCCCCCGCTCTCTCTCTCTCTCTCTCTCTCTCTCTCTCTCTCTCTCTCTCTCTCTCTCTCTCTCTCTCTGCCCTTCCCCCACCTTTTACCAATTCCTGATCACCTTTTTCTCCATCTCCTTCAACTTCACCTCTCCTTTTTCTTTTTCTCATACCTTTGCTAAAGTAATGTGTGAAGACAGTGTTCGAACTGGGTAAGTTAACTCAAGTACCCTTAGGGCGAGTGGTGACCTACATCGGCTCCAATGTCTTCTGAACGCCCCTAAGTTCTTTAAGGACATCCGGGTTCTCAAGTTGAATGAAGATTGTAAAGTCTAAACCCGGAAATACAGCGTAATTCTCTCCCTGGTTGTTAAAAGGCGTATGAGGATCATCAGCCTCAACTTACCCAGAAATGCAACGTAATTCTTTCCGCCCTGAGCGCGTGTTTCCTTGAAAACAAACGCCACTGTAGGAAAACATTAGCTTACTGCAGGTTAAGTTGGAAAGACGATACGACTTTCCATTTCAGAGTGTTAGAACAAAGTGTTCTACCTATACTAATTCATATTTACAGGCTTCAGAGTTGAATCTGCATGTCAGCATCCGAGATGGGTTAGCTAGTCTAGACGTTTCAAAGTGGCAGTGCACTCGATGGCCTGGCCGTTGGAGGGAACCCGCTCTCTCTCTCTCTCTCTCTCTCTCTCTCTCTCTCTCTCTCTCTCTCTCTCTCTCTCTCTCTCTCTCTCTCTCTCTCTCTCTCTCTCTCTCTATGTGATGGAGATCCTCCAGTTGGTTTATGCAGTGGACAAGACCTCTGCAGTGGGCTTATGATAAGAGTCGGACAATACGTACGGCTATACTGTGTCTATTATTTCTTCCAGTAAGGTGTTTTCGTGTCTCTGCATTTTTGAGTTCTGGGGGGTGGTGGTGGTGGTGGTGATTATGATAATAATAATGATGATGATGATAATGATGATGATAATGATAATAATAACAGCGTTGAACATGATAAAGGAGGTCCTGCTGGTGTGCTTGGTGATGACTGATCGAAGAGTGAAGGGAAAAAGCAGTATTTCGAATTTATCTATATGGACCTTGGACCTTAGCCTTAAACGCGTCAACAGAAAATCCAAGGTTTTCGATAAAAGAATGAGCACCGAGTTTTAAGTTTCTCTCTCTCTCTCTCTCTCTCTCTCTCTCTCTCTCTCTCTCTCTCTCTCTCTCTCTCTCTCTCTCTCTCTCTCTCTCTCTCTCTCTCTCTCTCTCTCTCTCTCTCTCTCTCTCTCTCTTCCCTTTGTTTTTCTCTTCTCTCTCCACTAATAAAATAGTAGATGAAAGAATTCGGAGACGGCAAAGAATACGAGCAAACGTCTTTAGCGGCCGTTCCATAGTAGTACTACCTATCTTTAAAAGTAGTGCGTTTGGTACCTGAAGAACTAGCAAGGAATGTGCAGCTGTTCTTTACACTTTGGTTCCGCAAGCGTAAATACGCGAGATGTTGTACACAGGTATACACTAGTGTTAGCAAAGACTGTATACAAACATAGGCTTTGCTACTAGTAATCCCGGAGTAATGATGGATTACAGACTGATCAAAACTGTGATTCTTTCTTTTCTCAACTTTTTGTGGCTAATAACTACACCAGTGTGAAGGTAAAGGCCGGTCGTTGATCCCTAACGTCTAAATGGTCCATTGTGTTAAAACATCGATTTTGACTCATAGGGGGGAATGATTGAAGTTGTCAACTTTTTGTTGCAACCACACTTGATAAAAGTAGGATGTTTTTCGTTTTTCGATAAAGTTTGAATGATCCATCTTTTGATATAATTATAAAGGTCAAGTTATTAATTGTAAAAAGGGGAGTGATTGACGTTATTCCGTAATACCGAAGACAGATGAAATTCTATTGGGGTGAATGAATGGACATTGAAGTTTAATGTTAACACCCACCATTGGGGATATGACAAACAGGGATTACCATCCAAGAAAAGAGGGATAGAGACCTAAAAGGGAATCACCAGAGCAATAATAAAGTCAGGTTCCGTTAAGCTAAATGCAGGTCAGGTGTTTTCAATCCTATATACACAAAAGAATGAAGCGAACTCAATTGACTTACAGCAGCTGTGATACAGCTTTTCTCTATAAGACAGTGCGTACTTCTTTTTGCTCTGTACCTGAACTTTTCATGCAATTCTCATTAGACACCTGGCAGGGTGGAAGTACCCCAAGCAGTGCATTCTCCATTATCGTTTCTCTTTAAAACAGTTCCTTATCATATTTCCTTATTTTCGATTCTTAAAATCAGTAGGACTATTACTTCTTTCTGGTCTACATGATCTCTCTCGTTTGTGTAATTACCATTTAAAGCCACCTGGGTCCGGTCCTGATTTGGCTCTGAAGAGTCCGCTGGACCTAAAGCAACAATAAATCAATCAATCAAAGCCACCTGGGTGAGTGGTAGGACTCCGAGCAGCGGTTTCTTCATTACCTTTTCTCATTGTACTAGTACTCTAAAAACTAAGGCATAGAGGTATCTAATTTAGTAAAGATTCAAGAAAGAGTCTTAATGATTATTTTTTGTTAATTTTACTGATATACTATACCAGTTTGAATTTAGACTTATATATTTATTAAGTAAGCTTACATTATCTCATTTCATGATGTCGAATATCAAAATGCAAGGGCCCCCAAAGAGGCCAAGCCCTCGGGCCCCAAAATCCCTAGCTACGCCACTGATGGGAAACAAGGTACGTTAACCAGTTTATCATAAATACTTTGTTAAGGCTGATTCGATAGTTAATAATATCGCATTCTTTTGTCTTGTGTGTGTTATTGGATTCTATATACCATTTACCACGCGTTTAATGATTTTTTTAATTGGTCTCTTTAACTCTACATACCATTTACCATGCGTTTATTCCAATTTATGTTGCCTTTTTAATGCGTCTTCGGGGCAAAAATAAAAAGTCCCAAATTAAAGTTCAGAGTCCTTTGTATTTTTTAATATTGCACAACAAATACGGGTTTACTTGTATATTCATTGTTTCTCTGACCTGTATGGTCTAATTGTGTGTGTGTGTGTGTGTGTGTGTGTGGGTGGGTGTGTGTGTGTGTGTGTGTGTGGGTGTGTGTGTACGTACCTAACCATAACAGTGGGTTTATGCATAGGTTACACTTACGTGCAACTGGGTTTAAAAAAATACTGGGTTCCAAAATCTGAAACTCAGTTTTTTTAAAACCGGCTTTGCAATAGGAATAACAAAAAAAGTGTATACACAAAGTCTGAGCGAGAAACCCACAATTGCGGTTGAGTCAACTTTGAGTTTGAGCCAGTTAACACTCCGCGATGTGTGTTCTCGCTGGTAAACCAGTCGAATACACGCACTGTCAGGGGAAGTAACTCGGAACGCCACACGCTACATGCCGGCTGCCAAGATGGAGGTACGTGTTTTTTCGTTTTATTCAGTTGTATTTTGTCCTTCTGTCTCTGTAAATAGTTCTTTATATTTTGTGCTTCTAGGATGTGGCTTTAAAATGTTCCCTTGTTAAAATTTCAAGCTTTTTCGGTGTGCTTTTGTACTTTTAAAATCATATCAATTTTCGTGTGGATGTTGTGGCCGATTGTCAACACAGGGTCTGCATTTTTGTTTGTTACTTTTTGAAGAACACAAAAATAAATTTGCTGCATTTTAAGCGTCCTTGTATCTAATATTAATGAAGAGTCTTGTGAAGTCTCTTGAACATTGAAACAGTTACCATGAGAAATGTATGTCTCCTTTGTTCACACTGGGGTTTTCAAACCTTGCATTTTTTCTCATTTACAAAAAAGACGGTCAGTGAAGATAGTACAAGAAGTAAATAAGGGAGGTATTGATGTGTTATTTTATTCATATGTAGATTGATTAAATAAATGTTTAAAAATATTTTTGCAGAATAACAATTTTAGTAGGCAAAATGCAATGTTATCAGAATAAAAAACAATAAGCTTTTAACATGTACCGTTTATTATACTGCAACTTTTATTTTTCTGTATTTTCCTTGTGTTCTGATGTAATTAAAAAAACACATGTTGCAACAAACAGTAAAATACAAAATTCTGGCTGCCGTTACCTACATAAGTTATAGCTTTTGGTTTATGGTTCACCTGTCTGTTTTCCTTGGATGAAGGGAAATAGAATATGTGAAAACTGATTGATGCATTAAACTGCTTAACATGAGTGTTCGTATTTAATTAGCTATTTCATTTGTTAAATGTCTTTATCTGTTTTGCAGACAACTGGGAGTGTTTTTGCTGATGAAAATGAAGAAAAATGTGATCTTGAAAATTTGTGAGTACGTTTAAAATCTGTCTGTTATTGAGCTTATTTATTCCGGAAATCCAAATAAAGGTTTAATTTAGATGAACACCATATGGGAATAGTTTATAATTTCAGTTTTTGTTTTCTGCTGTTTACCGACTTAATATTCCTTATCATGTAGAGCTTTGGCTTGCGGATCTGAAGAACCCGGGTTCGAGCCCAAGCCGGGTAATTGTGTTGTGTCCTTGGGAAAAACACTTTACTCCCGTTTCCTACTCCTTCGGATGAGAGTATAAACCGAGGTCTAGTCTGTGTCGCATACATTCCATCATAACGGACTTTAAAGATCCTGACGCTCAATAAGACGGGTGAGTGCCGGTGACAAGAACACACTTAGCATGCACCTAGGTCCTTCTCCCCCATCCCTGGCTGCCCAGGATTGTGCTCAGTTGTCTGGAGCGTTATTACGATGCGCCCAAAGGCTGCAAGTTGCCGCCTCGGGCGGCTTGAGTTAGATCCTGTATCGGCCAGCGCTTTGAACAGCTCTTGAGCTGGAAAAGCGCTATATAAGAACGATTAAATAATAATAAATTAATAATATCAGTATTATTTCTAGACTGTTTTTAACATGGTCATATTTTTTGTAATCATTCAGCTTGTGCTGCCTACACATTTAAGATTGAGTAACCGTTAGATCTCATGCTGTCATTCAACACATTGATAGTGTAACATTAATAGTTTCTATCCTATCCTATCCCGTAACTCGGAGGTCGTAGGGGCACCACAGATTTTAGTTTAACCAGCGTACTCCATCTTTCCCTGTCCTCAGCAACCCTGATGGTTTTGCTCAGTGTCAAACAAGTCCATTCTCGAATGTTGTCCTCTCATCTCTTTCTCGGTCTCCCTCTTCTTCTACCTCTTTGCACTATGCCTTGCAGGATGGTTTTTGCAAGACCTGATGATCTGGTGACGTGGCCATACCATCGGAGTTTACGTTTTTTCACCACTGTGAGCAGGTCATCGTGTTGTCCAATGGCTTGTGTAATGGTCTGTCGGACTTCGTCGTTGGTGATGTGCTGGGTATAGGAAATGCCCAGAAGTCTTCTCTAGCACCTCATCTCCATGCTTTGTATTCTTCGTTGGAGATCTGCTGTGAGGGTCCATGTTTCGCAAGCATATAGGAAGATGGAGATGACAGGGGAGCACAGCAGCCTTCCCTTGGAATGTAGACTGATGGTCCTGTCTTTTCAAATTGGCATCAAACTCGCCAGGGCAGCAGTTGTTTGTGCGTTATTGGAGAGGACTTCCTGTCGGGATCTATTGTCTGATACAATGGCTCCTAAATATTTGAAGTTATGCACTGTGTTGAGGGCTTGGGCTTGGACGTTGATGTCCGTGTTGATGCCATTGGTGTTGTTGGTCATCATTTTGCTCTTTTATGCACTTATTTCCATTCCATAGGCTCTGGAGGTGGTGTCAATCCTCTGTACCTACTACCAGCTGTTCAAGTTCTTGTTCCTCTCCAGGCAATCCATCAATGTCATCCTCAAAACAAAGATTGCTCTTCCCCCTATGCTGACTGTGCCTTCGTGATCTGCAAGGGCATCTGACATGATGCGCTCTAGGAAGATGTTGAAGAGTGTTGGAGAAAGTAGGCATCCCTGACGCACACCGATTGTTGTTCTGAACCAGTTTCGGATGGAGCTGTTGTGGAGGACTGCACTGGTAGCCTTATCATACAGGCTTTTAATGACTTCAATAATTTTAGGGCTGATGTTGTACACTCTCATGGTTGTCCACAGAGCTGCATGCCAGACTCGTCAAACGCCTTTTTGAAGTCTACGATTACATGATATAGATGTTGGTGCTGTAGGTATTTCTCGCAGATTAGTCTGAGGTTGAAAATCTGTTCAGTGGTACTCCCCCCTGCCCTGAATCTTGCTTGCTCTTCAGCTATGATTTGGTAAGCTTGGGGTTTCAACCTGTTGAGTATTATTTTTAGGAGGACCTTGCTGGGATGGCTGATGAGGCTGATGGTGCGGTAATTTTCACATTCCTGAAGGTTACCTTTTTTGGGAAGAGTGATGACAAACGACTGGGTCCATGGTGTAGGCTACTCCCCACTCTGCCAGATCTTGTTACAGATACTGGTGAGTGCGTCAATCATCGCTTCTCCTCCTGCTTAAAGCAGTTCAGCGGGTATGTTGTCCACCCCCGCTGACTTCCCTTTCTTCAGCGATTGCACTGCTGCCTCAACTTCTTCTCGGAGGATTGGGAGGATTTCTTCTTCTTCTCTGTTCTCTGGACATGCTAGAACTGATGTGTCTCCGTTTGGTGTGGTTGTAAAGGTCAGAGCAGTACTCTGTCCATCTGTCCAAGACTTCTTGTTCTTCTGTAAGGCATATGCCAGACTTGCTTTGGATCGTGGAGACCTTGGGCTGTTTAACACTTGTCAGCCGCTTCACAGTCTGGTAAGCCTTCTTGCTGTTGTTGTTGTTCAGACTGTTCTCTATTTCCTAGCACTGATCTTCTATCCAGTTCTCCTTTGCTGTGCGCATGCCTTTTCGGATGTCATTGTTGATTTTTCGGTAGGCATCAGCTCCCTGTGAGGTGTTCTTTTTCTTTTTCATCTATCTTCTTTTATCACACAGGTCCAAAAGTGCAGGTGTGATCCACAGCTTCTTCTTTGGCCGGTGCTTTCCAAGGATCTTCGTGGCGGCATCTGTCACAGCTAAGTTGAAGGTGGTGATCCTGGTGTTGACATCTACTTCACCAGCTCCCAAAATGAGCAGTGGTGCAAATTTCCCTCCAATTGTGGCCTGAAATACTTCTGCCACCTCTGGGTCTTGCAGTTTGTCCAGGTCGAACTTCAGTCTAGTGCACTTTGCTGTGTTTACTCTCTTCAGGTAAAGCCGGAAAGCCGGAAAGACATCATCACGAGATCGTGGTCACTTCCGATGTCTGCTCCTGGAAAAGTGCGTGTTCTACCAATGTTGATGCTTGATCTGAAGCGTTTTTTGACCATGATGTAGTCGATCTGGTTGTGATGCTCCCCGCCGGGACTGTGCCATGTCCATCGTCTGGATTTTTTGTGGAGACCAAGCGTGTTTGCCAGTATCAAATTGTTGTATCTGGCAAACTCCAACAGTCTCAGACCCCTGTCATTTGTCTCGTTGTTGCAGTGGGGTCCACATTAATAGCTAGAGATCCATTTTCAGATCTGCATCTACTCCATTTCCCAAATTGTTAGCTGTAATTCTGAGTAAGCATAATTATTTAAATAAATTCTATGATTCCTTTTTTTCCCAGAACATCCTGTTATGCCTCGAGTTTATCCGGTTGCGGAGAAGTCGCTGTAGTCCGACGACGACCCAGGAGGCGTTTGGAAGGAAGACGTCCCACTCCATCACCATCAACATCTTCATCGCCTTCATTGTACTCATCAGGTGACAGCTGGTGTGTGTCAGTACTTATTGAATTTTATAATATTGTTGTTTGCTTTGAAAAAAACACTCATTGATTGCTGTATAAAATCGGTGCCACAGCAAAGCAGTTAACAACTGGCAGCTCCACGCCTCAGATCAAACTGTGACCTGCTAACACAAATTTTGTTGGTGGTATATTGTTTCTACATTGCAAAGGGGGAGGTGAGGAGAGCTTGGATGAGGGAGGAGAATGGGGGGGGGGGAACATTAGTGTACATGGCAGAGCTAGACATCCTTGTTGAATAAGATCAAAGTTTTAGCTCAATTTTACAGTTGTTAATGGGGCACATGAAATGCAGATTACATTATTATAATGTACACAATTCGCTCTGGGCTGTTCAGGTTGTATAGGTATGCTTTGGATTTTAAAAAGCAGGCATGTTGAGGAACCTTCGTACTTGTGCTTTCATGGGGTGGCCTCGTGGCGCAGTGGATAAGTCGCCGGTTTCCAATGCCGAAGGTCGCGGGTTCGATTCCCGCAAGGGGAGAACGTATGTGACTTAGGTACGAGACTATTGAGGTCACCGAGGGTTTTCTCCGGGCACTCCGGTTTCCTCCCTCCCTTCAATAATGGTACAGGATGCAGTCAATATAAAAAATTTAAAAATAAAAAATTCGATTTTCTTCCGTCTTCTAATAGCGATCTCCCTGCCTTTACACCACCTGTTTGAGTGATGTATGTGTATTTGGTGTGTGAGAGGGTAAATGAGACAGGTGAGCGTGTATGTTGGTATAGATCGCCGCTCTTTGAGCCTTGGGGAAAGGCGCGTACATAGCATCCTGTATTATTATTAATTATTATTTACTGAGTAGCTAGTAAGCATAAGAGTTTCTATAACTATTTTATAACTTGGTTGTTAGTAGCTAGTGTGTCGAAGTGGTTAGTGGGAAAAAATGCTGTTCCACTTCCTCCGGGCTTTTGTGCCCTTTTTTCCCCAACCTCTACCCCCTAAACTTTAAATATTCATGTACAAGAAAATTAAAGTCCGGAATATAATATTTCATTGATGAATCAGTAGACAGTATTGTCAGTCAATCCCTTTTTGTAGTGGAGCCAGTTCAAGCCTCTACTCTTTTCAACTTCCATTCCCTTCTCCCACCCCAGGCCCACCACCCCACCCTTTGACCATCCTCATACCTTGGTTTGAAAATGTTCTTATGCCGCTGTATTTGTTCTGTTGTTTAAACCCTGTGTTCTGATGCTGCTACTTGTTTGCAGGAGGGCTGAAGAGCAGCATGAGGATTCTAAAGACTCTAATTCATCAGAAGGTTCAGTCAAGAAACAAGCTAGAAAAAGGCGTCAAAGCCAGCAGACCAAAATGTATACAACATCCCCATCATCAGCTTTGTTTCTGCCATCAGTGCTACCCCGTTCTCCAGGGTGTGAACCAAGTGCCATGAATCGTTTAGATATAGAATATATATTCAAATTTGTTTGCAAATCTATTCAAGATGAGTCCTAAATAGTAAAAAATTGCATGTTTAAATGTTGTCTGTCTGTCTGCCTTCCATCTGTGCAAAACTTTAAAGTGGCTAATTACACGAGACCTCGAAAATTATCAGTGATTGAATGACTACACTTCAAGGTCAAGGTCACAGGTTCAACAAATGTTAGTCAAGCTATGTCAATTTTCCACAAAATTTCTTGTTAATCCTAAGTTATTAATATTAACTAAACTTCAGATTGTTTGATGCATGATAGGTATCAATGAGACGCACATGCATATTTTGTCAACCTTGCTCCAAGGTGGTCATTGGAGATGTCCAAAATAATAAAATCTTTTGCTGTAGTTTATTTTATCGTACATGAGTGCATTTATAGCTGGAGGAAAAGGTCAAGAGCATCGAAATTTCAAAGCTTGTAATACTTTGCATTTTAAACCCACCGTTTCAATCAGTTAACTTTTTTTTCTGGCATCTCATTTTTGTGTTATTTATTGGGAGTTCCATAAGGAGCATGTGAGTCATATGGACTTGCCTTTCCATTGATTGATGGTGTTCATCATGTTCAAAGCTTTTTGAGGTGCTACTTGTCATTACGTAATGGAAATTTACTGCTCTGTATTGTGTAGACTAGTTTTTAGGCCCGTTTTGTTATGTAGTAGATTTCTGTCTTAAACTTAAGAGAAAGCGGTGGATTAATCTGGCAAAGTACCAAATTATATTTCTTTGCCAAGTTAATACATATGTTATTCTCGGGGTTCTTGTTCATCAAAAAGCAATGTCAAGACTAATGACTATATAATAATATTCTGCTCTTCACATGGTTTTATTATACCTTTGAGGTGCTGGAAAAAAAACTAATTATAAGTGGTTGCACTCAATTGATCCTTATTCAGAATATATTAACGTAACGGGAAACAATAAACAATTTATGTAAAACCTAACTAAATGAAGTTGATAAAAAAAGTAATAATAATATATACAAATTATGCTCTACTAGACACTTTCAAAATAAAAATGTTAACAAATTATGTCTGTGTTATGTTGTTTATATGTTTGTTTTACATGACCAGTTCTCTGCTTTTTTATTTTTCCATTCCTATTCTTTTCCAATGAAGATTTGTATACTTTTCTACCCTTCTCATTCTTTTTTTTCCTCTGGAGATTTTATGCTTTTTCTCCACGCTTCTCCTCATTCTTTCTATTAATTCTTCTTCATACTCCTCATACGTTTTCTTCTTTCTCCTTCTTGCCTTTTTTTTCAATGATTTGATTTAAATCTGGAAGTAAAGTAATAAATTGAACATGAAAAAATTATCCACAGTTAACATTTGAGAACGACAAGATATCTTTTTTTTGCAGATCTTCCAGTCTGGATTCAAATTAAAAAAACTTTAAAACCATACAATACAAAGTAAATGTAAGCAAAGTAAATATGACAAGAATGTTTGCTTAATGCCGAATTTTTCTTTTCGATTTTTACTGACACCAGCTAATAACTTATTGTTTTGGGCTATGGGGAGAAAAAGAGGGTCACGCACTGACCTATCCAGAGGTACACTGTAACAATCTCAGACCTTTCGGTTCTCAGTTCAATGCTTTAACCACTGAGCTACCGCCCAGTTCTTAAAGTAAATGGCAAAAGTCTATCCTTCAATAACAGCTCTAATTCTATACAGTAGCCTATATAAAAAATAATACTCAACAGGTTGAAACCCCAAGCTGAACAAATCATAGCTGAAGAACAAGCAGGATTCAGGGCAGGGCGAAGTACCACTGAGCAGATTTTCAACCTCAGAATAATCTGTGAGAAATACCTACAGCACCAACAACATCTATATCATGTGTTCATAGACTTCAAGAAGGCGTTTGACCGAGTCTGGCATGCAGCTCTATGGGCAACAATGAAAGTGTACAACGTCAGCCCTAAAATTATTGAAGTCATCAAAAGCCTGTATAACAAGGCTAACAGTGCAGTCCTCCACAACAGCGCCATCGGGAACTGGTTCAGAACAACAATCGGTGTGCGTCAAGGATGCTTACTCTCCCCAACACTCTTCAACATCTTCCTAGAGCGCATCATGTCAGATGCTCTTGCAGACCATGAAGGCACAGTCAGCATAGGGGGTAGAGCAATCTCCAATTTTCGTTTTGCAGATGACATTGATGGATTGGCTGGAGAGGAACAAGAACTTGAACAGCTGGTACAGAGGCTTGACACCACCTCCAGAGCCTATGGAATGGAAATAAGTGCATAAAAGACCAAAATGATGACCAACAACACCAATGGCATCAACACGGACATCAAAGTCCAAGGCCAATCCCTCAACACAGTGCATAACTTCAAATACTTATGAGCCATTGTATAAGACAATGGGTCCCGACAGGAAGTCCTCTCCAGGATCGCACAAACAACTGCTGCCCTGACAAGGTTGAAGCCCATTTGGAAAGACAGGACCATCAGTCTACATTCCAAAGTAAGACTGCTGCGCTCCCTTGTCATCTCCATCTTCCTTTATGCTTGCGAAGCATGGACCCTCACAGCAGATCTCCAACGAAGAATACAAAGCATGGAGATGAGGTGCTACAGAAGACTTCTGGGCATTTCCTATACCCAGCACATCACCAACGACGAAGTCCGACAGACCATCACACAAGCCATTGGACAACACGATGACCTGCTCACAGTGGTGAAGAAACGGAAACTCCGATGGTATGGACACGTCACCAGATCATCAGGCCTTGCAAAGACTATTCTGCAAGGCACAGTGCAAGGAGGTAGAAGAAGAGGGAGATTTATATGTTTTGGTTGTGTCCGTGTGTGTGATAAACCCAGTTTTTCCACAGAAACCCAGATGTCCAATATGCATGTGTAAAAACCCACTGGTATCAAATGAACCCACTATTTTCATAGCGCAATTTCTCCTTTTGTTTTTGTCAAAAATGAAAACGGTTGTGACAGATAACCTTACAAGAGGCTATTGTATCCGTTGAGTGAATAGGAATGGTCTGTAATGAAGGGAAAGGATGGAACCCAGTTTGCCTTGTTTTGAACATAAACCCACTATTATAGTTTTGAACGTATGTGTGTGTGTGTGTGTGTGTGTGGAATAGTATTCCAAGTGTGCACATTCTGAGAATCAAGCTAAACACGTCCTGTTAACCGAGATTTGGATACTAACACATGTGCGAAACGTGTTTGTCAGAGGAATTATGTTTTTCATTCATAAGTGGGCATAATTATATTGCCATTTCTTTGCTCACAAGAATCAAAGTTAACAAACAGGGATTGCTTTGATGATGAAGAAATATGCACACTCACGACATCCCTACCTCACCCCAACACACACACACACACACACACACTCTCTCTCTCTCTCTCTCTCTCTCTCTCTCTCTCTACCTCTCTCTCTCTTCCCTGTCTGTCTGTCTCTCCATCTCTTTCTCTCTCTCTTTCTCTCTAATTATTCCTCTCACTCGCTCCACCCTCACACCCATATCCACACACCTCTACCCCTTTTCGACATACCGAAGACCTGCGCAGACGCATGTGTGTTTTTAGGATTTAGTGGTTTTTTAAAATTTGTAAGTGGCGCATTTATCGCGAGATCATTTCTCTGCCCTGGTAAAGAAAGACTTATTCGTATACAAAACGCATAGCTTTATCGGCTCTCTCTACACTTTTCCCCGCACCCTAATTTCTTTCCTCTGCCCATGTAAAGAAAGACGTATTCGTATACAAAACGCATAGGCGCTCTCTCTTACACTTTTCCCACTTACTTTTCCCTCCCCCCGCACCCTTACCCCCTCGGGGGGGGGGGTTGAATTATGGGAGCGGCAGGGTGGGGGGGAGGGAAGGGGGCGGGGGGGATCCAGGTGGGGGGTGTATAGGTTTCCCCCACCCTAACCCCTCACACACATGCCCACACATCAACACACACTCACAGACATAATACACTTTACACACAATGGGTGTTTTCGGGGGTGTCAGTTTGATGCATTATCAGCGATTCCCGAAGGATATATGTCTAGGAAGTAATCCAAAAGAAATATGGTTATAGTGTGCCAGACACCAGTTTTCGTTCAGAATAAGAAAAAAAAACAAAGACAGAAAAGAAGAAAGAAGGAAGGAAGAAAAAAAAAGAACGACAGAAAGAAAGAAAAAAATAAATAAAAAGGAAAGAATCAATTCGTCTTTCTTTTCTACTCATTATGATTCGCCTTCTTTTTCTTTGTCTTCTTCTTATCTATGCTGTTTATTA
Organism: Oncomelania hupensis; assembly: GCA_036898135.1. NCBI lineage: Eukaryota > Metazoa > Mollusca > Gastropoda > Littorinimorpha > Pomatiopsidae > Oncomelania > Oncomelania hupensis. The sequence goes on along the minus strand of CM072518.1, from coordinate 35,062,975 downwards.
CTTAAGCTTATGTTTTGCTACCAGTAGATGCCAATTTTGACAAGCGCAGACAACCTCTATTGTTATAATCCCTTCCACTTTATATTTTTCTTCCTTCATCATCATCTCCTTCTTTGCTGTCTTTTCAAAAATACATTACTGTGCCAGTGTTGTTCTTCTTCCAATAGACAACCACGATCTATAACTGAGATCATTGCTATTGTGTTCTGGGGCCATGTGTCATTCAGGATTTAAGGCCAGTAGAGAGGATAAGGGAAAAGGAAGGTGCTGTAGGGTGGGGAGTGGGGGGTGGGAGAGGAGGTTGGAGTAGCTGAGCGAACTCAGAACACATCCGATACCCTCGCAATGAAGGCGCTCACAGATGGAGCCTGGACGACCTCATCATGCAAAGAGTTCCAGTCTTTGATGGTGGGTGAAGAAGGATGATTGACGGTGGTAGATGCGACAGGGGATACGGGCGTACTTCAAGCTGTTGCCTCGCCGAGTTCTTGGGGGCAAGGATTTCAGATGTCTTGCTATTAACAAAGACCATACTGCAAGGCACGGTGCAAGGAGGCAGAAGAAGATGGAGACAGAAAAACAGAGGACACAATCCGAGAATAAACTGGCTTTACACTGAGCGAAGCCATGAGGGTTGCTATAGACAGAGAAAGATGGAGTACGCTGGTTAAACGATCATCTGTGGTGCCCCAACGACTTCAGTGTTACGGAATAGGATAGGACAGCAAGGATAAGGCAATTAATATGGAGGAGGTTGTGGTGGATCTTGAAGAAGATAGAAAGTCTGGCTATTGTTCTTCTTTGCAGAGTTGGCCATTTCAGCTGTTCCAGCATTGACGACACGCTTGCTGTTGGCTTGTAATTGTTTATAACAAAGCGTGCAGCTCTACGCTGGACTATGGCGTACGAACAGGGTCAAACGCGCGATGAAAAGTAGCGATGCTTTGCATCGATACTATTCTCATAAGGATCCATTCGTTTAGGAAAGTATCGCTACTTTTATCAAAATGATCGCTCATTTTCTCAAATGGAACGCCAATTGCGAAAGTATCGATGCTTTCTGAAAAGTATCGATGCTTTGCATCGATACTTTTTAAAAAGTATCGATACTTTGCATCGATACTTTAGCTCGAGCAGTTTCATCGCGCAGTTCCGAAGTTTACCGAGGCGAAACACACTGTTTCTGCAAAACTGAAATCGGTCAAGCTAATGAAATAATATACATGTATTATGTAACATTCCGCAGTTCCAATTGTCCTTTGCAGAGCAAATTAATTAATAAATATAATTTTTCCAAATAGCTAAATATAAGAATTCATATTAGTTAATAAATAATATCTACATCCATCTTCCCGCCTCAAGTAAAGCAAAACGAAAGGAAAGTAAGCAGATTGGCGCGATTGCCTGTTTTGTGTTCCGTTTAGTTCCGATCAAACTTTTGGAAAATTTGCATACTGTGTATTCGGAAGAACTCGGAAATGCGCGATGAAAAGGATCGATCCTTTCGTAATGGAGCGATGCAAAGTAGCGATACTTTTCAAAAAGTATCGATGCAAAGCATCGCTACTTTTCATCGCGCGTTTGACACTGTTCGTACGCCATACTGGACAGCCTCAATGTTAGAGTTTTGGCTGCTTATGTTCTTGAAAAGCGATATTCCCACTTGGAGCGCGCGCAATAGCTACTTGGCGCGACTCGCCAAGCTAAACCTATCAGGACAGGTGCCAAGCAATGTGGGACATTAGTCATCATCCGACTGCTGCACATGATGGACTGCATTCTCTTCATCATTCCCCTCCCTCTTCCTCTCTCCTGGCGTGTGTGACAGTTCCTTTGGTGCACACATTGATCCAATCCCTACGCGATTACGCAACCTATGTTACTGTTAGTTCCAGCATAATTCAGCTTGGTCAATTTCAATTTTCTATATATATATAAATTGCTTAGCCGGAAGTCCTTCTTCGCCTCTACTGTAAAGTTTGTCCGGTATGAACGCTGATCTGGGCAGGTGCTGGGCGCTGCGGATCGGCCTGCTGTGCGCTCAAAACCCGCGAAATCGTTATAGCCGACATTTCCTTACCGAACGTTTAACCGTTTCTGAGATAAATAAATAAACAAAATGTCCACAAACTGCAATAGCCTCATTTCGCACGCTTCCCATTCAACCCGTGTCAAGAACGTGCCGTTCCGTAATAACGCAAATTTTGTTTTATTTCCATTCAAAACACTTTTGCACTCATGTCACCAACCTTACAGCTGAAGGTTACCTGTTCACTTTCTTTTTCATCCATACTTATATGCGCACAAAAATTCATTCGCAAACAATCTTGCAAGAATCCCATTCAAGCGCCAAACGTGACGTCACATATAACTTTGCAGACGACATTTGACAACAGCGTCGGCTGTAAGTGTAAGTACATTGCAATAAATATTATGCCTAATATTTTTTAATAAAGGTATGACATTTAAAAAAACGTTGCCTAACATAAATACTAAATTAAAATAAAATATTTTCGCGCATTACTCAAACATGCACCTATACTCTGTACATTGCAATTATCTTTTTAAATTAAAATAGTTCAATGCATTGCTCGAACATCAACATGTACCTTTTAATCTACTCTGTTTTGCAGTGCTTCATCATTCGACCCCTGCAAGTAAACTATTGCAATCATTTCAGTGCATTTCTAATGTTTGACTCTGTTCTGCAGTACATTGCAATTATCATTTTAAATTTAAATAGTTCAATGCATTGCTCGAGTCGAACATCAACATGTACCTTTACCTGTGTACCCTGGCTTGCAAGGGTACAAAACCACTAGTATTAGATAAATCGGTAACCGCTGTTCTCCATCAACAGTTGAAATTGAGACGTGGCTGTGAGAAAAATGTAGGTCAAAAGGTCAAGAGAATGCGTTGTCCTGACTAATTGAATGTGTTAATCTAAGCAAGCAGCAGTTGTTTTTATTTTTATAAACAAATAAAATAAAAACAACGCTGTTCTATTACAATTCGTTGTTATTTTGTTTTGATTCAATTTTATATTTTCAACAGATATTTTTCCATGAGGCAAACAAATCTTGTATTTTCGTATTATTATTTTAGCATTTCATGTTCTCTATTCAGGGTCGGATTATGCCCTTCATGAGGGGAGGTTTTCTGGTAACATTATGTGATACTATTAAACTAGTAATAATTATGTACCACAGTGTATTGATACAACCGATTTTTGTTGTCCACTAAACGGCAAAATAGGTTAGTTTGCCATTCTCTCTCTCTCTCTCTCTCTCTCTCTCTCTCTCTCTCTCTCTCTACTTATATTTATTTATTATTTATTTATTTAAATTTTAGTTATTTAGCCGGAGTTTGAAGTCACAACCTATCATATCAAAACTCCTTGAAAAGATTATCCTGGAAAAAAGAGATTACTCTTACATAGCGCACTTACTTACGAGCTCAGAGAGCTTCTCAAAGCGCTGGCAACTAATATCCAGCAATCACAAAATTGTTTGTTGAAGTCAGGATTCGAACCCACGTCGTCCGAGACGCACGAAACAGTTAAATGAACATCTTGTTTCCAACAGCCTTCTCTGCCTATTTCAGTCTGCCTACCGTTCTGATCATTCCGCTGAAACTGCTCCTCGTCCATATTTTAAATTACATTTTGCTTGCCACTGAATCTGTAACACTTTCCCTTCTCACTTTTTATTACTCGATCTCTCTGCTGCCTTTGATACCATCGATCACATATCCTCCTCCAAAGTCTTGAAAACACTTTTAAGATTTTCGGATGTTCACTCGACTGGTTCTCTTCGCATCTTTCTGACAGGTTTCAGACAATCTTCGTGAACATTGCCAATTCTTCTCCAGTCCTACTTTCCTGTGGCGTTCCTCAAGGCCCTGTTCTTGGCCCAGTTCTTTCTAAGGAAAAACAATACCACCTAATCATGTAAAAAAAAGTATGTATATATATATATATATATATATATATATATATATATATATATATATATATATATATATATATATATATATATATATATATACTTTTTTATATTGGCAATATATGTAGTATGTGTGTGTGTAGGTGTGTTTGTGTAGGTGTATGTGTGTGTGTGTGGGTGTGTGTGTGTGTGTGTGTAGGGTGGGGGCGGGATGGACGTGAGAAAAGAGAAGGTGTGTTCAGAATGGTAATGTAATCGATATTTTTGCTGTTACTATTGCGTAAGCATGAGAACGACAGAGAGACAGAGGGTCCGAGAGAGAAAGACCCGTGTTCCCGATTACGCACAGTTGTGCGTCAATTACGCACAACAAACTAACAACAACACACAAAAAAAAGGCAGAAACGTTTGTATGTGTGCGTCCTGCTGACGTACACATTTTTCCCGAATCCCTGAAGTCTAAAGTATGACAAATGACTGTCCAACTACTTCACGGCACCCCCGCCCCCCTCCACCTCCCCAACGAAGCTTCCATAGCAAACAATTTAAGGTTGTGTCGCGAGTTGCCGTCCTTTAAAATAGCATGCGTGCGCATTGTATAGCCTACTTCCTCTATGTAATCATGTCGCTTCTCGCCAAATTGGGGACTCTCACAATTTGCAAAAGGACTCTTAAATGTAATAACTGAAAGTCCCAAGGATTCTTTTTTTTTTTTTTTTTTGTTGGGGGGGGGGGGGGGGGGGGTGGGGGAGGAGAAAAGACCCAAGACAATTTTTTTTTGGGCGTGCAATTTAAACAAACGAGAAACTATCCAATTTCAGTAAAAAATAGAAAGACCGCTTGCGACAATTTAATTCTGAAATGAGGCGCCCCCTTTTTTTGTCGGTGTCATTTTCGACTCAGCTCCTTCATCTGCAACATCGGAGCTCATGTTATCGCAAATATGTCAGTAGAACAGGCCTAGTAAAACGATATTTTTCCTTCCTCGCTCCCACACGGTTCTACTAAGTAGGAAACTCAGCATCACATTTTGCCGGCACGGCGAGAGTTAACTTTATCTAATTGTCCTATCCGAACTAAAACTCTAAATACATGAATCCTCTCTTTTATCTTCCCACACATTGATCAGCGGGTACCCGTGCTCCGGTGTCCCCAGCGTTCTACATTCTCATAACACGATTTCGCAGTGTTGACGAGACTGATCAACGACTAACACTCTGCGCTGCTTATCCCTACTGAGTTAAGCGACTTCAACGCCAGATCGTTGATACGAAAGCTACCGCCTTTAACAGCTGCGGAATGAAACACGGCTGTATCATTTAACCGCGAAACCAGTGATAATCTCAGCTGGTGACGTAACAGCATTTTAGCCAGTACAACGCGTCAGAAACAATTAACACGCGACATGTTCTTCTGATGTTCTCGCTGTCGTGTGTTTGTCAGATAAAAATGAATAAGCGATGATATGTGCAGCTGTTTATTCTGCTAGTCGTAGGCATTCGGACCCTCGTTGAGTTGTAGAATGATGCTGTCATGTTTGAATGATAATGCTTGTAAGAGAGTGATGTGTGTGCAGTAGGTGTGTTTGTGTATGTGTTTGTGTGTTTGTTTGTTTGTTTGTTTGTTTGTTTGTTTGTTTGTTTGTTTGTTTGTACATGGCTTTCGTGCGTGAGTGTGTGTCTGTGTGTGTGTACACATGGGCTTTAGTGCGTGTGTGTGTGTGTGTGTACGGGCTGGTGTGTGTATGTGTGTGTGTGTGTGTGTGTGTCTCTCTCTCTCTCTCTCTCCCTCTTAATGCACGCCATGGCGGATTGTATGTGTTGCGATAGTAAGGTATTATAGTTTGCAATGTGATGTGATACTTTTTTTTTTTATTCAGGGAGAGGGAGAGGAAGGACTCTCTCTCTCTCTCTCTCTCTCTCTCTCTCTCTCTCTCTCTCTCTCTCTCTCTCTCTCTCTCTCTCTCTGTGCATGGGATTTCGTGCGTATGTGTGTGCATACGTGTGAATGGAATTTAAAATTCAACAATGAAAATTGTCTGTAGAAGGTCTGTTTTACACCAGACCTGTTTCCACATCGACAGTAACTGCGCAGACAAGCTCCGAAAATAGCATGTTATAAAATCCCCTTTAAATCTGCAACCCACACATGCAGCTAACATATACACGGGTGATTCCAAGGGATTACCATTGACTTGGATTAACAAACATGCGATATGGAAAGAGGACGGGATGTCTGGCAGAAAATACTTGTCTGCATAGACAAATCAGTGCTTACATTTTTCAGCCTTGCGAAATGGTTCCAAACATCGGTGTGCGTCTTCAGACAATTCCCGAAAGGAATCCTGGAAAGAATGTATAAGTAAATTAAATCGAACGGAATATTTTATTATTTCTTATTTCACAAAAGTCATACAAATTTAGTTTAGTATCAGAAGAGAGAACACAAAAGAGCATTCGGAGCGTTTTGCGGGGTATCTGCTGCTCGAAGAAAATCCCATAAAAGGCCCTGATAAATGATATTTCAAAAGGTAGATTTTATATTTAATAAGATGATTCTGCTTCTAAATGAGAATTCCATTGAGAATTACGCATTTTAACTTTAAATCTGATTCAGAATATTTAAGAATAAAATGTGCAATTAGATTAGATTTGGACATTTAAGTATGAATCAAATTAGATGGTTACATTTTTTTGGGGGAGAGTTTCCATTAAAATGTTATTTTAAATCGGAAGAATACTAAAGAAAACGAAATTACAATATTAAAGCAATAAATTATTCTATAAAGTCAAGACATCGATGAGTCATGAATGATAGGACGACAATCAACTGTGTGAGTCAAGCTTTTCATGGAAAGGTTTAGAAATTGTGCAATGCAGGTGATGAAAGAAAAGTCTGGCCGCAAGAATGTTCTTATCTTAATTGTTTCCTTCTCCCACACCGAAGCTTCCATACCTTGAGTGACTGTCAGGGTTCTGTCATGTGGAGATGATGGTCTATACGAAATTGCCTGAAAGCCATTTTTGATTGTCAGTGTAGTTGACGCTTTCTCATTCCCACACCCTACCCCTCTTCCATGCACTCTCTTTTCTCGCCCCTTCCCCATCCACTACATTCTTTTTCCTTGTTTTTCTGAACCTCCACCCAAAACTTTCCGAAAATTGCTTGTTCACACTGCGCAGCTGATGCTTACGTTCGACTCTACACTAAAGAGGCGGGTCACATAAACCTTGGCGAGTCTCAGCTACGCAGTGTGCCGTCTGTTTCTGATTACGGAATATAATTGGCAGTTTCTTTGTCCCACCGAGTACCTACTCTCTTAAGGGTGGGGAAGGCAAAGCAGCGAGGGAGAGAGATGGGCATCACCCTCATTACGCTGGCCCAAGATAAGTGTGATCTCCAACATCACTCTCCCCTACGGCCACAGGCTATGGGACTACCTTTACCTTTTACCCTTTTTTAGTCCCGCCGCCGTAGCTCAAGTGGTAGAGCGTTTGCCTGGCCCACCGGTGACCCAGGTTCGAATCCCGTGGTGGGTGAAATAAAATGTGGCCATTTTCATTGTCCATTTTAGCATTATGGTTGCTCTGGTGATTCAGTGTTGATTCAGGTCCCTACCCCTCTTTTCCTGGGATGGTTATCCCCGTCTGCCATATCGCCAATGGTGGGTGTAGACGTTAAATCTCAATGTTCGTTCGTTCGCAGTTTCTTGGACTATCTTGCTTTGTTGTCCATTTCACTATCGACCTTTTGGAAGGGCATGCTGTCGATCAGTAATAAATATTCTGATTGTAACCGATAAAAGAAGAAGAAGAAATTGAAGAAGAAGAAGAAGAAGAAGAAGAAGAAGAAGAAGAAGAAGAAGAAGAAGAAGAAGAAGAAGAAGAAGAAGAAGAAGAAGAAGAAGAAGATGGATGGATGCGAAAGAAAAGGAGAAGCAAATTCGACTTTAAATGTTAAACCCTGGACAATCTCATTCGTGACTCATCGCTCTTTAGACAAATCCAGTATGGCGCAATGTGGAAATTGATAAAACCTGTAGCTCAACCCAATTATGTATTTTGTATATACTCAATTCCCGATGCTACCTTGGAATGAGAAATGGGGGAAACACACTTGCTGAATGAGTCATTAACTTTACGAATCATCGTGTTAGCGGTGTTTGTGGGTATTTTTAAAATTCTGTTGTGTAGTATTGTGATATGGTAGCCTGAAATGTGTTTAATCTGGTGGTTTTTTGGACTTTCTTCTTGGAATCTGATCGACCTATAACAGGTGGGTGCGTTTAAGTTAACATAAATTGGTGCAGGTAAATGTCACAGAAGAAGGTGGAGGAGCAGAAACCCAAGACGAAAAGAACCGCATAGAGTTTGATGATAAGTTTACAAGCAAATGCCAAGGGAAACACCTTATTCAAAAAACATGTAATCCTACAGGAACGGAAAAACACGTCTTAAGAGGCGATTTTTTAGAGAGAAAAAACTGAGGAGAGATGTGTGTGTAGTGTCATTCGCGGTGTGCGTGTGTGTGTGTGTTGTGTGTGTGTCGCGCGCCATTTGTTCGTGCTGTATCGTGCGTTGATTTACACCATTTAAAAATTACGGAAGGTGAAGCCAAAGTACTTGAAACAAAGGCGAGAGATTACTTTACTTCGTTTCACCTCTTGTGCCAGAAGAGCGCTTTTTTGTCATAACAAATCGTGTGCAACAACTTGATAAACAATGCAGAAAGATAAAATGTTATGCATGGTTTTCATCCGTTCCTTTTAAAGCTAGCAAGGTTGTTTGGTTTTTTAGCGGGGTTTTAAAACACGTTTAAATAATGCATGCTATCTCCTTATTGCGTTAAAAGTTCTTGGTTAAACTGAGGATTTTAAACTTGAAAATACATCATTCTGATGCTACTGTGTTGTATTTTTGGCAGCTCTGGACTGTTATCATTCTGTTCATTTAAATCTGTCACCTTTGCTGCTATCACCTGTTGTATGCATTCCTCCCCCATACCTCGCCCACACCCACACCCTGACACCTTCCCTTCCACCCCTAAAAATAAGTTCCAGATTTTTGCAAATCTATGCGAGATGAGTCCTAAATAGTCCGACAATGACATTTTTAAAAAATTTAGTTTTTTTTGGGTTGGTGTCCGTCTGTCTGTCCGCCGTTCGGCGTCTGTCTGGGCGAAACTTGCAAGTGGATTAATATATCAGAACCTATTTCAACTATCACATACAAACTTGGTAAGATGGTGTATACCCATGACGCCTAATAAATGATCAGTGAATTAATTACTCCACTTCAATTTCAAGGTCACAGGGTCAGCAAATGTTAGTTAAAAAATCAAAAACGTTCACACAATTTTTATTCTTAATATTGAACTTATGATTATTTGAAAGATAATAATATATCAATGAGACACACATACTCTGCACATTTGGTCAATCTCACTCCAAAGTCAAGGTCACTTGAGCTGTCAAAAGTTGGTTAGTATAGGTACTTTGAAGGGACCTTGACCACAAACTATGAGAGATATAAAGTCCAAACTTGTTTTATTTAGAGATGATAGAATGATCTTTCATATATTTTCCGGTCTTGCGTTGATCTTGGAGGTCAATGTCATTTAGGCCATGCAAAAACATATAAAAAGGTCATCTTCAGTGGAAAAGCTCAGTGGTATACAACAACATTGGGTTATTTCATCATACATGAGCAGGTCATGTGAAGTTCAAGGTCATCTCAAGGTCAGGGTCATCCCAAAGTCAGTTTTTTGGCATAATACAACTTTTGCTGTAATTTATTTGATCGCACATGAGTGTATTTGGAGCAGGAGGTCAAGATCATCTTAAGATCGAGAACATAGAAAGATCAAAGTCGGTATTACTTTGCATTTTAATGCCACCGTTTCTTTTTTTTTCTTTCTGGGAACTCATTTTTGTGTTAAAAATTGCAAGTTCCATAAGGAACATGCGAGTTGTGTGGGCTTTGCATTCCTAGTATTTTTTTCTTTTATTTATTTTATTTATTTATTTTAAAGGTATGGTAAAGTGAAGCACCGTCCGGTGCGGTTAGCACTTGGATGGGTGACCGCTAAGGCGTGAAGCGACAAATAACAACGCCCCCAGTTGACTCAACTGTGATTGAGTACCTACTCTCTTGAGGGTGGGGAAGGTAAAGCAGCGAGGGAGAGAGTTGGGCATCACCCTCATTACGCTGGCCCAAGATAAGTGTGATCTCCAACATCACGCTCCCCTACGGCCACAAGGCTATGGGACTACCTTTACCTTTACCTTATGGTAAAATATGTCGTTCATTCAATCCGTCCAGAGGATGCAAGTTGTGTTGTATTTTGTCAGTCTGTCGGTTGTCATTGTGTATAATTTATATCGGTCACGTCACTGTTATCAACTGTTTTGTTTTGTTCTTAAAGCAAGGTTTTAACTGAAAGGTTTTAAAGGCTAGGAGAAATAAAATGTTGTTCGTTTGTTCAGGAATGTTGAGTTGTATTTTGTACCAATGTCTGTTGTCATTGCGTTCATTTTAGATTTGTCATTTTGCTGCTAGACTATCACCTGTTTTGGTTTTGCAAAGCAAGGGTTCAACTGTGTGGGTTTATTATAAGCATGGTAAAATAATGATGTCGTTCATTCGTTCTGGCATGGAAAGCAAACTGTTGTATTTTCTTTACACTGTTGTCATCGTGTTCATTTAAATCGATCATTTTGCTACTATGAACTGTTGTTGACTTGAGTTTGTTTTCAAAGCAAGATTTTAACTCTGTTGAGATTTATAGGCATTATGAAAATATGTCGTTCTTTGCGAAGCACGGAAGCATTTTGAATTGGGTTTGTGTGTCTTTCGTGATTTCATTTACTTACCCTCTCTTACTTCTTTAAAAGCAAGGTTTTAACTGAAGATTTTAAAAACTTTTTTTTAAAGCATTGTAAAATTCTTCGCTCATTGTGAGCTAGCAATGCTTGTCGAATTGAGTTGACATGTCTGTCGCCTATTTAAGGATATTGTTCTTTGTGAGGCGGCGATACTTGTTTAGTAATAAGTCTTAATTTTTTTTTACCAATTTTTGTTTATTTCCTTATTTCAATACAAACCGATTACAGTAACAAACACAATGCATACAAAACGTTTGTTAATTCTAACATTCCTAGTTACATGTATGGACAACAAAACCAGCATGCTTAAAAATCAAAACATGCAAGATTAGACGTGTTTAGGTAAAGTTATAGCTTCTATTTGTTAATAATAATTTAAATTATGTTCCTTGCTGTTTATTGGGACAATAACTATTCAGATTCTAATTCTGATTCTGTTATTCTGCTCGTTGGAGTAGTTTTGGCAACAAGGGATGTTAGTCGAAGTGAGTGTGTTAGTTCATTTGTGTTTGTTAATGTGTTTATTGTGTTCACCTGTTAAGTATTTTTGCCAACCATGAGTGCATGTCAGGTTGTACTGTTCTTGTTTGTCTGCCATCTCTGTTTGTTCAGGGCCGGATCACTTACCTCTTGGAGGGGGGGGGGGGGGGGGTTCCAAAAATTTTTTAAGGGGTTAGGGTTGACCAAAACGTGTCCGCTCGAGGAACTTGAGTAGAATGAGGAACGTTTTACTTATCACCAGTGTCAACTAAATTAAGAGCTTTAAAAAAACTCCATATAAATTTTTTTTTTCTGACTGAGTGAGGTACATCAAATGGCCAGGGGGGGGGGGGTTCCGGAACCCAGGAACCCCCCCCCCCCCCAGATCCGGCCCTGTTGTTAGTGTGCCAAAGGCAATGGCAAATGAAGACATAATTAGTGGTTTCACACCAAAGGTACTTAGGTGGTATGCCAATTTTTTTTTTTTTTTTTTTTTAAAGAAGACGGTGTTTTTATTATGGGATTAAAGGCAACGATGTGACGCCAAGATGGCAACGATAGCAGCCAAACCAATACAAACGTTGTGTTATTTAATTAGGAAGAAGAGAATAACAATGTAATGTACTGAGGGAGAGGGGATGATGACTTTTTTTGTTTGTTTTAATTCGTTACCCGACGCGGACGAAATTCGGGCTGCCTTCTCAGCAAACGTGCGGCAAGAGCAGCGCTATCCGGGACAGGGAGGAGCAGGACCTATAGTGTGTGCTGAGTGTATTGGTATATCTGGCATTCATCCGTCCAAAACATGAGCGTCATGAAGCTGTTAAAAGTCCGTTTGTGGAATGCACGTGTGTAAAGATTGACCTCGGTTTACACTCTCATCCGAAAGAGTTAGGGGGCTCTGCGGTGCCTGAGTTTCAGGGTCATGTAATAATATCGGTACGTTAGGTCGTCAAAAGGGGAGGCGAACCTCTGCTTGCATGTGTAACCGACATTCTGTTGACCACGCGGCAATCGAGGCGTCCCCTCCCTCCCCTTCACTTCCTCTCCGCCCCATTCATCTTCCCATATCCTCCGATAATATGATGATGATGAGGAGGAGGAGGAAGAGGAGTCTGCCATTGCTGTTATTGATGATGAAATGATTTCAATATTTCTATATTTGTTGTAGTTTTTTCAGCTGTAGTCAAATTAATCGAGCCGGCTTTCTGTGGTGCTCTGAACATCACACCATCTACACATATCATTCAGCAATACTCTCGCATATCAAGCCAAGAAGGACTATAGATCCCCGTGCCAATCGGGGCTTGTTCTTGCTGGCACACGAAAGTTTCCAACTTGCTGGCCTTTTACGGAGAATGGGATGGGGTGGGGGTTGGAGTAGGAGAAGGAATGAGAGATGGTTGGAGAGCTGTGTGTGCAGCGCTGCAGTTTTATGTTTGTACACTGTATGGGAATGCAGAGTGTGAGTGTGAAGGTATGAGGGGAGAGAGGTTGTGGAGGGGGGGGGGGAGGGATCACTGCAATGTTTGCCTAGATGATGATGTGCACAAGTGTAGAAGAAGGATGTGTGAAGAGGTGTGGGGGTTCAGAACCAGCGTGGGGATGTAGGTGGTGGGAGGGGAGGGGAATGGATGTTGGGGAGTGCAGAGCTGCAGTTTTATGGCAAGTGATCATGTAAGGTCACACACCAGAAGGGTGTCTGGCGTGCACTTAACGCAACGCCAACTAGGTTGATCTATTCTTTTTACCTGTAGTTGTTAAAGCCCATGAGGCTACTAATCTGCGTTTACATGCATGCTTTACTTGACATCTCTCAACTATCCCGAAGAAGAAGAAGAAGAAGAAGAAGAAGAAGAAGAAGAAGAAGAAGAAGAAGAAGAAGAAGAAGAAGAAGAAGAAGAATGAGAAGAAGAAGAAGATGATGATGATGATGATGATGATGATGATGATGATGGTGATGATGATGGTGACGATGGATGATGATGATGATGATGATGATGATGATGATGATGATGATGATGATGATGATGATGATGGAACTGTTTTTAGTGTTTTGAGCGCTTGCATTGTGTAGAGGTGACCTCATTGTGTTGTGTTTTAAAAAGATATTTTATGTCATAAATTGTCCTCTTGGGATAGTATTTTACCTCTGATTCGCACGATGCTTATCGCTGCTGAAAGAAAAGACAAGCAAAAAACTGTGACTTATCTTTCGTTTACAATAATTTATCTCACCTCAATGTTGTAGAAACAGACCACAACATAACTGCCAAAAATGATAACGGACCTACATGGAAATTGCTCCCCCGTGAAGGGCACTTTCGATGTACGAAGACATATTGATTATAACTGTATCAGAGATCGTACCGCAACAGACCCTGATTGGTTTCGAGTCCCATGCGCACGCTCTGACAATCAAGTGTGCTATGGATAAACACAGAACAGTTAAGGCTTAAATCAACACTGTGATACGCCGGCGCATTTAAGAGTTATGTTGTGATGTCCTCGTTTGCCGGTAAGACAATACGCCTCGATGCAGATTTGGAACCTGATCTTGTTTTTCCTGGTTGATCGTATGTTTCCTCAAATTCTGAGTTGCTTCCAAAGACAGCATTCGTGGCATTATCGTGAAACGCAACACTGGTTTTCAAACTGAGAACCTCGATTGGCTTATTCCATTTGGAATGCTTCTGTACAAAATACTGCGACCGTTTTTCAATACGATTTTCTGTTTAAGAGATCCAGGTTCTTTCAATTTGAAACATCTTAAAGGTCCTTTCAGACTTTTATTTTAATGGAAATTTTAAGGAATAAAACTACCAAGAACGACATAATAACCGCATTCGGTTTCAAATTCTGAGTATTCTTAAGTGAAACAAATACAGGCCTATGAGAACCAGATGCTCACAAATCTGATTGTACTACTATCTTGTAAGGGAAGAAAAAACGAGAAAAATATTAGATATATTTTGTATTTCTTTGTTATCATGTGTCGACCAAAGTAATATCAAAACTCATGTTAAATGTATGTATAGACGCTTAGTATAAACACTGTGTAAACTTTCTGACTCCCCTTCCTCCTACTATTCTTATGGGGAACAGCTGCACGACACCGTCAGCTGATTGTTTTCTGGTAAAAAGACAGGTCGTGAACCTGTTACTGTATTAACATAGCAACTGTTCATGTCAGTTTTCCCGTGTTTTCAATTTTTTTCATCCTGTTTGCTTCCTGGTCGCGAATGTAGAATGCAAGTAAGCTTAGTAAGCTCCTGGTTTAGTATTCTACAGCAACGCAGGTCATTTCGTGAGAAAAAACAAGCAATTACTTATGAAAACATCCTTTTTCACGACAAAGACCAATTGTTAAAAGTAGTAGTCTAAATGCTTTCAATGAGCACCGTTGGAAGGTTTGAGCGGCCCCGTCCTCCTGACACAGTTAATACTTTATAATGCTTTAAACAAATGAGTTTGGATTGTTCATTGACCGATATTTTTTTTTAAATTTCTGATTAGATTGGAGTATATTTGTAATGAGAGATGTAGAAAGACAACTGCTGGTGGTTTTTTTTCACCCAATGTATCCCAAAGCGAACGCTTTTTGCAGATTATTGCAGGTTTGATACTGGCCGCAAATAACACAGGTTATATTACTTGTTATATATTAACAATTATATTCAGATTATGTGATTTATTATTTATCGGTAGTTATTGCAATGATGTTAGGCCTGCATATTGTTTCTACATCATGCTAATGGCCATTAGATGAATTCTCTCTTTCCCTCTCTCTTCATCTCCCCTCTCTCTCTCTCTCTCTCTCTCTCTCTCTCTCTCTCTCTCTCTCTCTCTCAGCTCGCTCGTTCTGTGTGTATGTTCGTATGTGTGTCTGTGCTAGCCCCCTCTCTCTCTCTCTCTCTCTCTCTCTCTCTCTCTCTCTCTCTCTCTCTCTCTCTCTCTCTCTCTCTCTCTCTCTTGTGATAAAATTCAAGACCACGGCAATTTAATGCTGCATTCCAACCCATTGTTCTTCACGCACATTCTGTTCACCTCTCATTTCTATTATTAAGCGGTGCCAAGAAAATCAGGGCACATGCATTGTCGCGATACAAGCGCCTATGTTACAGGCGACTGTGGTACTTTGCCTTTCGTCTAGACAAAGCGTCATAGACAAAAGACGTACGTATTTGTAGTAAAAATGCGCCTTTTTTTTTTTTTTTTTTTTTTAATGTGGTTACATTCTTTGGAGATTAGTTGTCATGACTAATAATGTCGGTTTGTTACCATAGATAATTTGTGTATCGTCCATTCGATTGGCTGAATGTGAAGGCGATACGTTAGAAATACCATTCGAGCAACCATCTTTGAAGGCAAACGACGGTTAGTCCACAGGCTCCGAAGTCTTTTCTTTCGCCTTTGTAAATTCTGGGCCTCCTACATGTAGTACGTAGTATACAAGGCCCAACACTCACCGGCTTCCGTTCCAGCGACTGACCCCCAAAACACGCTTTTCCTATTTTTTGTGTCCACTTCAAGCTCCAGCGGAGGGTGCCGACGAATCACAAATACTCCATAGCAACACATTCGTATCACTTCAAACGAATTCAGTTTCAAATTCACTGCAAATTTGTTCCAAAACGCAGTCACAAAAGCTGGTCCAAATTTTGCCCCAACGCCGCTAGTCGCTTCAGGTACATTTCAACTGCCTTGCGCGCTCTCTCATTGGTCGCTTATTAATACACCCTATTAGGCCTAATGAAGGGCAGACTACTCTTGCGATATCAACACATGATAGTTGGCGACTTTCAAATCTGTTAGTAGTCCACTTTTCACTAGGCCTAATAGCGTGTATTTTTAGGCGACCAATGGCAGCAGGTATGCTTCCACTTCGACTAGCGACGTGGTGTCAAAATTCGGACCAGCTTTTGTGACTGCGTTTTAGAACAAATTCGCAGCGAATTTGGAGCTGATTTGTTTCAAATTATACGAATGTGTTGCTATGAGTGTTTGTGATTCGTCGGCAGCCTCCGTTTGAGTTTGAAATGGACACTGTCGCGAAACGAAACGCTCGCGAGTATTTTATTTTCCAAGTGCAAATTGTTATATAGAGTGCCTGTGGTAGATTTAGAAATATGACGTCAATTTTGCTGCGTGTCAATCGCCATTTTTTCGTATTCCTGGAAAAGAATAAAATGGACGATTTTTATCGATAATTCTTTTGTGTGAAAGATTGTGATTAATGCCGGTGGTAAAATTTTAGGGAAAGCAAAGAGGTTGTGAACTATTGATTTTATAAAATATAATATTTGAGGTAATAGGTTACTTTTTGCGTTGGGAAGTTTTCATTGGTTGTTTTAATGATAAAAGTATGGTAGCCTTGGTAAAATGAAATTGAGGCGAAATCGGTTAGGGAAACTGTCTGAAGAATCAGTTGGGAGAAAGATCTAGACTGGACAGGGAGGATTCTACCCAAGCTCCGAGGCAACTTGTTCTGTGGGGTGCCAACGACAGTTTAGCTGGATGCTGAATTATGTCTGATGTGGTTGGGCCAAGAAGATGAGTTGTTCCTCGACGTTTGGTCAGTGTTAGCTGAATTCTGGCACCGTAGGGTAAATATTTTGATTTTTCTTCATTCAAGATAATTTCCCAAGAAGATTGATAAGTGTGATAATTTGTTCATTGAATATATGTATTTTCCAGAGGAGAAAAATAGTTTGTTCATTGAATGCATTTGTTTTCCAGAGTAGTGAGATAGTTTGTTCATTGAATGCATTTGTTTTCCAGAGGAGAAAAAAATAGTTTGTTCGTTTGAATGCATTTCTTTTCCAGAGAAAGATAGTTGGTTCATCTGAATGCAGTTGGTTTTCAGGGGACTGATGTGTTGATTAATCGTAACATGTTTTTCCAAGCAGAGCCGGACCTGGAGGAGTTTAAGTTTGTATGAAAATAATTTTCATGCAAATATCTAAGACTAGTTTTGTTCGGCAGGTGTTTTATTTTGTGGTATTATTCGTCTTGGATTTACGTGACGATGTCATCTTCGAGACTGGCACTGGATTCTTCTCTGACGTCTTGCTCATGATCGGGGTGACTGATTCTACGATGGAACTGTACGTCGACGAGGGCTACAGAAGTCACTGGTGGGTCACGGACAGCCATTAGATCTAACGGCGACATCGACGTCAAGTTCCAGCTCTTACGAACTTTTCCACCAACTCGTCTAAACCCGGATTCTTCATTTGTTAACATCTACAACAAGGACGAAAATCAGAGATAAGTGGAAGTATAAGAACATTTATTTTCGGTAACCACGACGGAAAGTATCGCCAAATTATCGTTCCGATTTCGAAGAAAAATGAACGGAATATAATAAAATAATCGAACTTGGAAAAACGTGTTATGTGTTTGTGAAGTGTTGGAAGGAAATGGTGTACCTTAGTTTTTTTTATTGAAATAAAACCATGTTCTGGGGTAAGTCATGAAAGTCAAGGAAGTCCTTCATCAGTAGTGATCACCCAGTAACACCCAGTTTTGCGACAGACACAAAAAGTATGAAAGGCGATGTTTGGAGGTCAGTCGCTCAAACGGAAATGAGGGAGTAAACACCTTATATGCATAGTATGTAATTGAGGCCTACAAAAGACGAGACTTCCCAGCCTGTGGTTTAGTTATGCCAAACCATTGTTTTGAACTACTAGATTCGATTCAATAAGCTCATCTCAACCTTACAACACGTGTCGTAAACATAACTAAAGAATTCTCAGCTGGTAAGGTAAGATTCGATGCGTGACGCCGATAAATGGGTAGTCTTTTACTTGTATCCATTGAACCAAACACATCATTCATCGTTCTTCATCAAGGTAATTCGTTATAAATTCTTCAATGTATGAAATTTATATGATAGTAGTTGTAATAACATGTTTTGCTCAGCTCATAAAGAAGGTTAAATTCTTGATCTTTGAAACAGTGTGGATGAACAGCGAGAAGGATTCATTACTGTGTTTTAGAAAAAAAGATACCATAACCCGTGAATATGCAGGGTTCTTGCCTAAGCAACGTCAACGCCGTTTCCTCGCTGGTCATTCAACCGGATGCGGATTGTGTACTTAGACCCAGTTATTTGTCTGTGCTCAGAGAAAGGATTTTTTTCTGTTCGTTTTCTTTTCCTCTTCTCATCCGCCTCCACCTTCTACTTATTATTTATCATCGACATAGGTTCTTCCACACCTTTGACTTCCTTCCACCCATCCGAAGTCAACTGGACGAATCGTCTCCTGCGTGGTTAAGCGTGAAAACGGAGATCTGGTTTAGAATACTAAGGGCAGCGTTTTTAAGACCAAGAATTTGCTATCAAACAAAGAAGTCCCAAATTCAACAATTCATCTAGCTCATATATATATATATATATATATATATATATATATATATATATATATATATATATATATATATATATATATATGTATATGTATATGTATATGTATATATATATATATATATATATATATATATATATATATATATATATATATATATATATATATATATATATATATATATATATATACGACTTGTGAATAGTGAATAATCTCTTTTATTCTTCTATATTTTTTCTACATTGTTTCTCTGTTAGCCTACTGATTTCTAGACACCATAAGAAGGGTAACAATTTTATTCTCTCTATATGTTTCTGTTAAAACTATTCAGTCGAACTCTCTAACATCAGAAATAAGTCATATAAAAACGCGACATTCATAAAGGGTTAAATTAATATTGGTGTACTTTTTTACCTACCCAGTAGAACGCACTATGCGTAGCATATGTTGTCTGTCTGTCTCTCTCTCTCTCTCTCTCTCTCTCTCTCTCTCTCTCTCTCTCTCTCTCTCTCACACACACACACTCTCTCTCATTCCCTCTCTATGCAGTAATGCAGTAACCGGTATTATAGAATTTTATTAAATATCTTGTCAAATACAAAATGGCAATATGTGTTTGAGTACGCGAAAACAGAAAAGAACACAAACGATTTTGCTACTCAGTGTGTGTGTATGTTCGCGCTTGTGGGCTTGTGTGTGTGTGACTGTACGTTTTGTTTGTTTGTTGGCTTGTTTTGTTTGGCCCTTCAATAAGGCTGGAAGCTCAGAATAGGAACTAATAATAATTACGCTTTCAAATTACCTCCGGAGACAATGTGACCTTTGCAATGGATGATGGCTCTTTAGGTCATACACAGAATTGTTTCCCCTACAATGATTAGCTCTTGCTGAAACTGATCTGCATCCAAAAGAAGGAGGAGGAGAAGAAGGTGTATTTGTTTAGTCAAGTCTGTCAATTGTATCTTTCACAGTATGACCGAGTTTCTTCAAGAGAAGTGAATCACCGAATAAAGAGACTGATTTATTGTCGGCTCCTGTAAAGATAAACTTTCCTGCCTTTTAGCAAGATTTGAACTTTTAAGTCCATAAGAGCGCTTTATCCCCAGCGTAACCCAGGAGTCAACAATGCAACCGAACGCAAAAACTTTCTTTTTCGGTCATGCGCGCAGACAGCAACTACGCATGTAATCTTTCACTCTCTGCCAATGTCAGGAGCCGTTCTTTGGAAGTTTCGCGTTCTTCGCCATTCTAGAAATACACAGCTGGCTGTTAAGACGGCTTATTTAGTCTGAGAGCAGTTCAAACGGGTATTTTGCAAAAGACGAAAGGGACAGTGAATGAGAAGGGCGTACTGTACATTGGATCAATAGACAGACAGACTGAGGGGGGAGAGAGAGAGAGAGAGAGAGAGGAGAGAGGGAGGGAGGAAGAATATGTGTAGGGGAAGAGAGAGGAGGGGAGTGGAGGGGGGGGGGGGGGGTGGGGGTGATGCGCGTGTTTCTGAGTCTGTGCTTAAATGACATAACATTTATGCAAGTAACATGAATTCTTATTGTTTATATATTGTTTTAAATCTAAAAAAGAAAACGTTATCATTACCTTATTAATAAAGCTGAACAAATCATAGCTGAAGAACAAGCAGGATTCAAGGCAGGACGAAGTACCACAGAACAGATTTTCAACCTCAGAATAATCTGTGAGAAATACCTACAGCACCAACAACATCTATATCATGTGTTCATAGACTTCAAGAAGGCGTTTGACCGAGTCTGGCATGCAGCTCTATGGGCAACATTGAAAGTGTACAACATCAGCCCTAAAATTATTGATGTCATCAAAAGCCTGTATGACAAGGCTACCAGTGCAGTCCTCCATAACAGCGCCATCGGGAACTGGTTCAGAACAACAATCGGTGTGCGTCAAGGAAGCCTACTCTCTCCAACACTCTTCAACATCTTCCTAGAGCGCATCATGTCAGATGCCCTTGCAGATCACGAAGGCACAGTCAGCATAGGGGGTAGAGCAATCTCCAATCTTCGTTTTGCAGATGACATTGATGGATTGGCTGGAGAGGAACAAGAACTTGAACAGCTGATACAGAGGCTTGACACCACCTCCAGAGCTTATGGAATGGAAAAAAGTGCAGAGAAGACCAAAATGATGACCAACAACACCAATGGCATCAACACAGACATCAGACATCTTGGTGAATCAGACCATGCTATGATTCTTTTGACACCCACGTACATACAGAGACTGAAGGCTGTCAGGCCAGTGACTAAAACCGTCAAAACGTGGTCAAATGATGCAATCGAGACCTTGCAAGGATGCATGGATGGTACAGACTGGAACGTTTTTAAAGATGCATGTTTTAATCTTGACGAATACACTGATACTGTAACATCATACATTAGCTTCTGTGAGGATGTGTGTGTTCCAACCAAGACTGTACGAACGTACGGCAATGATAAACCTTGGTTCAGCAGGGCAGTTAAGACTAAGCTAGAGGCAAAAAATGAGGCGTACAGGGCTGGGGATGACTCCAAGTATATGCAAGCTAAGTCAGAGGTGCGCCGAGAGATTCGCAGAGCGAAGGCGCAGTATAGGCAGAAAATTGAGGATCAGTTTGCCTCGAGCAATACACGCGATGTTTGGCAAGGCTTACAGCGCGTCACTCAGTATAAGCAGAAAAGTGTTGTTTCAGGTGATGTTGAGCCTGATCTACCTGACCAGTTGAACAGGTTCTACTGTAGGTTTGACGAGAAGAATCCAAACCCAGGCTACCGTCCCCCTTTGCCTGATGACCCTTCGCTTCTAACCCCGCCTTTCACCATCCAGGAAACTGAGGTGAGGCGATTGTTCAGGAAGCAAATCACGAGGAAGGCGTCAGGACCGGATAAGGTGTCCACTTCTACCCTTCGGACATGCGCTGATCAGCTGGCCCCAGTGTTTACTGATATTTTTAACACGTCTCTGCAGCAGCATGCTGTCCCTCAGTGCTTTAAATCATCCGTCATTGTCCCCGTCCCCAAGAAGTCAAAGGTCACCCAGCTCAATGACTACCGGCCTGTAGCGCTCACTTCCGTGGTCATGAAGGTCTTTGAGCGGCTCGTCCTCACCTACTTAAAGGCATGCACGGTTCACCTTCGGGACCCACTCCAGTTCGCCTATCAAGCAAACAGGTCAGTTGAGGACGCTGTCGCTCTGGGTCTCCACCACATCCTCCAACATCTGGAGAACTCGCGTACATACGCTAGAGTATTGTTTATTGATTTTAGTTCTGCTTTTAATACAATCATCCCTCATAAACTGTTTGATAAACTGGCGCTGTTGAACGTCCATCTCTCCATTTGTCATTGGGTCCTTGATTTTCTGTTGGACCGACCACAGGTCGTGAGAGTCAATAAAGCCACATCATGCTCTCGAGTCCTAAATACTGGGGCTCCGCAAGGTTGTGTTTTGTCACCGCTTTTATTTACCCTTTTCACAAACGATTGTGGGTCGTCAGATCCGTCGGTGCTAGTGGTCAAGTTCTCTGATGACACTACAATCGAGGGTCTCATTTCGGGTGAAGATGAAAGTGCATATCGCGAGGAGGTCGGGCGGCTGGTTGGCTGGTGCTCCGATAACAACCTTGAGCTCAATGTATCTAAAACAAAAGAAATGGTCATCGACTTTCGCAGGAATAAAAGCACAATCTCACCTCTTATGATTAACAGTGAGTGCGTAGAACAGGTTGATTCAGTTAAATTTCTTGGAACGGTCATTTCCAGCAACCTGTCTTGGGACAATAACAGCATGTCCATTATCAAGAAGTGTCAGCAGCGCCTCCACTTCTTGAGACAGCTCAAGAGGCTCGGACTTAACCAGACAATACTCACGCTTTTCTATCGCGCCGTGATTGAGAGTATCCTGTGCTTCAGTATCACAGTCTGGTTTGGAGGCGCCACTTCGGGCGAGAAGTTTCAACTCGAAAGAATCGTGAAACGCGCGGCAAAAATCATAGGTTGCGATTTATTATCCCTCGCGTCCTCATACAGCACGCGTTTGGCAAGAAGGGCCAGCAACATTACTGGCGACCCATCCCATCCAGCCAACCATCTGTTCGAGCTCCTCCCGTCAGGTAAACGCTTCAGAGCACTAAAAGTTAGAACTAGCCGGTTTAGACGCAGCTTCTTCCCCGAGGCTGCCCTCTCGGTACCAGTGTCCTCTGTTATCCACATAGCATGAGGTGTTATACTCTTCTTTTAAACACCTAAACGCCAACTTATTAGTTGCGATAATGTGTTAGTGGTGCAATTTTGTTTCCTTAATGTATTTTATCTCATTACGTTTTAATTTAGATACCCATGCGGGTATGCGTGAGTATGCGTGTGCGTGTGGAGGTTGCGAGTGGGCGTGCGCTTGTGCTTTACTCCTTAGAATATCTTTCTCTATTAGAGTATTTTAATGTTTTAATGTCCAGTGGAAGGTTGTTTGTTGTTGCAGAGGGACTGAATGTTTTACCGCATCACCAAAACGAAATCCTATGTATTTTGAATTCATTGGGTAATAAAGTTGACTTGACTTGACTTGACTTGAAAATCCAAGGCCAATCCCTCAACACAGTGCATAGCTTCAAATATTTAGGAGCCATTGTATCAGACAATGGGTCCCGACTGGAAGTCCTCTCCAGGATCGCACAAACAACTGCTGCCCTGACAAGGTTGAAGTCCATTTGGAAAGACAGGACCATCAGTCTACATTCCAAAGTAAGACTGCTGCGCTCCCGTGTCATCTCCATCTTCCTATATGCTTGCGAAGCATGGACTCTCACAGCAGATCTACAGTGAAGAATACAAAGCATGGAAATGAGGTGGTACAGAAGACTTCTGGGCATTTCCTATACCCAACACATCACCAACGACGAAGTCCAACAGGCCATCACACAAGCCATTGGACAACACGATGACCTGCTCACAGTGGTGAAGAAACGGAAACTCCGATGGTATGGCCACGTCACCAGATCATCAGGCCTTGCAAAGACCATTCTGCAAGGCACAGTGCAAGGAGGTAGAAGAAGAGGGAGACCGAAAAAGAGGTGGGAGGACAACATTCGAGAATGGACTGGTTTGACACTGAGCGAAGCCATCAGGGTTGCTGAGGACAGAGAAAGATGGAGTATGCTGGTTAAACGATCATCTGTGGTGCCCCTACGACATCCGAGTTACGGGACAGGATAGGATAGGAAAGCGATTGTATAACTTCAAATGTATTTGTGGCAAAAACATTACACATTTGTTTCCCCTGTATCCAAAGTTTATTTTTGTCTGCCCTTTCACTTTTTTTAATCACCGTATCTCATCGAATCTACGTTTGTGGCACTTTCATATTTCTAAACTCTATCCATGCAATACATTCAACAAAAAGATTCATCTTGAAGGCAATCCCTGATCCCATCCCTATTTCACATCACCCTAAAAAACACCATACCTCCAACTCTCTCTCTCTCTCTCTCTCTCTCTCTCTCTCTCTCTCTCTCTCTCTCTCTCTGTCTGTCTCTCTCTGTCTCTGTCTCTCTCTCTCTCTCTCTCTCTCTCCCTCTCTCTCTCTCTCTCTCTCTCTCTCTCTCTCTCATCCATCTGCACGTGCTTTATGCGTCCATCAGTCAAAACGACATTCTATCGCATTTTGCTTACTGCCCATCGTTTCATCGATGCTTGTGGCATGAATAAAAACACAAAACAGTAATCATTTTTGGTCAAAGAATAAATCATGCAATGCGCTGGAATGTTCTTGCCGTCTTTTCACCGTGTACAGACAAATGTTTTGTTCATATCCATACTCCCGCTTTTTCCACCCTTTTTTTAATTCCCCACCCCACACCCCACCCTCCACCCCCCCGTCACCAAACCCATTCTTTCCTCTTTCACCTTACATCTCCTTCACTTCCTTCATCCCGTTCCAGACGATAGAAAAAGCATCCAGTCAAACAAAAAGATTTCCACACACATTAACTCTCTCTCTCTCTCTCTCTCTCTCTCTCTCTCTCTCTCTCTCTCTCTCTCTCTCTCTCTCTCTCTCTCTCTCTCTCTCTCTCTCTCTCTCTCTCTCTCTCTCTCTCTCTCTCTCTCTCTCTGTATGTGTGTTTTGTATAGATAATCTTTGTTTTTTCTGATTGAAGCAAAACGCGAGCGCCATGGAAACGAAGTGGATTTAATCCAGATAGGACATGCGTTTGGCAACATTTGATAGTGTGAGTCGAGTAAGTGACACGACGCGAGAAGAAAACCAAGAAATGCAGCACTTTCTTGATTAGGGAAAATTGTTGTCAATAAGCATGCAGAAGATATAGGAGTGTTGCACACGATTACTGATTCTGATACAGAGAGAGAGAGAGAGAGAGAGAGAGAGAGAGAGAGAGAGAGAGGGTGGGGGAAGGGGATGGATGACAGAAAGAGGAGAGAGAGGAAAAAAAGAGAGAGATCATTAAGGGGAGCAAACATTTGAATTCTTTTTAAACACTTTCCATTCCCTTACTTTTAAGCTCCAATACCTGTCGCCTACCTTGTTACCTGCGTTTGAACTGCATCTCTGGGCGAAGTACCCGAAATAGAATTTTGGTTCATTTGAATTATGCGCCTCTGTAATTTTGTAAAGTAACTCCTCCATGTATGCACTTTAAACATAATCTTCGTGAATAAATTGCCTTGCAAGACCCCTTTCATAATCATTACAATTCAAAAACAACAAGTTCTTCTTATCTCCGATTAAGCGAAACATAGGGTCGATTTGTCCTGAAATCAACTAGGAACACACACTTTGGCAAACACAGCGTACCGTAGACCAGCCAAGACTGACGTTCACCTCTACGCTAGAGTAGTACGTGTGAGAGATAATTATATGCATTTTACGAAACTCAGCTACGCTGCGTGAAAGCTAGGTGCACTTCAGTCAGGTAGGTGCTTTTTGAGTTTAATCTTTGCGGCGTGTTGGCCATAAACGTTCGATAACATGTTCTCGTTATCTTTGATTCAATATAAGCTAAATATTGGCAACTTCCCCCAAACCGAATTAGGTTCGTTATTGAGGGAAAATGTTACAGCAATAGTTTGCTTTTCTTTAAGATACGTTAATAGTCAAAGTTTAGTTTTCAACGAATAGATTGAAGGTATTGTTGTTGATTGTGCTTTACGTGTTAAAAAGTACAGAATATATAGGATTTTCACGTCCAATAACCTATTCCGTTTCCCCGTGGAGTTGCCGGGGTTTTTTAGTATAAATAGTATCCCCACATTCTGGAAATGTAGTGCTTTGAATTCCCACTAGCGCTGTCTTTCTCCTTTTTTCTTTCTCATTCATACTCTGTTCTATCAATCTACTATACTATCTTCTTCTTCGCTAGACCAATCACCTACCTTTTTTCTTGAAAACTCTTCCGGGACAAAACTCCTCATTTGTGTGTGAGGTCTGTTGGATCAGCTAGGGAATATTGGACGCTTTCTGCCAAATGTCACTGGGGCTTCCTATGATGTTATTATTTAGCAGTGTAGGCATTTTGTATGTATGTGTTTTGTTGATGTTTTATAATGATGTTTGTTTTCTATTTTGTTTTTGTAAACGGGGGTTCGATAAATTAGAGTATAGCCTCAGCGTCCCCTGCGTGGGATGTCTTTATTGTAAAGTGACCGGCTGGTGGAGTGCCTTCAGTGTTGCCGCTAGGGTTGTTTCGGCAGATCTTTTATGCGGATCAGGGGTGATTCCTCTTTCAGCAAAATTGTGGTCTCGATTTTGTGGTCCTGATTCGGCTCTTTGCAGTCCGCTGGACCCTGTAAGCAATTAATAACTAACTAACCTATCCCGTACAAATCAATGAGGTATTTGGACGAGCGAAGCAGATGGAGATAAATTATACTTGTATACTAATGTTCTTTTAATAATAATAGCGCACTTCCTTATCAAAGAGCTGCTAAGGCGCTGACCACCGCAGCTCAAACACGCCGACATGCACAAGCACGCAGTCAAGGTTTAAAGGATTAAACCCAGTCGATGACGTTCGATTGTTGCACGTTTCCGGTAAATCATTTTCTTGGAACACAGTGCTCCTTCTTTCCGCTCCCAAAACCCTAACGCCCAACCCCGTCTGTTTGTCTGTTTGTTTGTCTGCCTGCGCGCCTCTCTCTCTCTCTCTCTCTCTCTCTCTCTCTCTCTCTCTCTCTCTCTCCTCTGTCTCTCGCTCTTTCTCTCTCCCCTCCCTCCTTCCTTCCCTCCCCAACTCCATCTCTCTCTATTTCCCATTCTACCTCCAATCTCTCCTATTGACTGACGTTGATATCTTGCACACAAGCCCACCAATGCTGTTAGCGCCTTGCCGATAATGTTTCCATCTCCCTCCTGTAGATGTTGTTTTGGAGAAGAAACAGAAATGGCGTGGGGCGAGATGAAGGGGGTTGGGGGAGGAGATGTAGATAAGATGTGGAATGCTTACAAACGTCGACTTTTTATGAGGTGATGCTACATAGCAAGAGTTTATAGGCTTTAAACATTAGGAGATCTTCTGTCAACGATAAGGAACTCGTGTGTGTGTGTGTGGGTGTGTGTGTGTGAGTGTGTGTGTGTGGGTGTGTGTGTGTGTGCATTCATTTTGAGATACTTTAATTAGTTTTGTATTGTTTGCGCCAACCCATTTCAACCAGAACAATGAATTCTTCATGAAAGTATTGCGCCCTTTTTGTATAGTTGCACTAAAATGCATGTCCAAAGAAGAAATGCATATCTTAGTATAAACCGAGGTCTAATCTGTGCCTGCACGCATTCCAGCCCATGGACTTAAAGATACTGACGCTCATGTCCTCGACGGGTGAGTGCCGGCTACACAAATACACCCAGCACGCACTAGGTCCCTTCTCCCCATCCCTGGTCGCCAGGATTGTGCTCAGTAGTCTGTGCGTCAGACTATGCGCCCAAAGGCAGCAAATGGGCGCCTCGGCCAGTGTTGTGTTTAGATCCTGCATCGGCCAGCGCCTTCAGCGGGTCTTAAACTGGAAAGTGCAATATAAAAGTTATTTTAAAAAACTAAAAACATATTTGACATAAATTGTGCCGAGCACAATACCTGCAGTAGATATTTTCCAGACCTGATAGTTCTCCGCGAAATTGCGAAAATCCGCAAAAACGAAAACGGAAAAAAAAAATTAAATAAATAAAAAATGAAATGCGAAACAATCTGCGGACACTTAAATTTTTTTTTTTTTTTTTTTTTTTTGTGTCGGAAGACGAAAGTTGCTTTACTCGCTTCCGGTTTTGCGGCGCCATACTTTGTTTTGGAATAGTGGTGCAGCGTTGACTGTTTCTGTGTATATATTTTCGCCGTTCAAGTTGTGGATTTGTGGACGTTATCAGACTCATTGGACTTCAAAATGTCTGTCACAAGGCGTGACATAGTCGCACGTTCCGCGGAAACCTCTCTTAGATCACTATCAGGTCTGTTTTCCTTAATGAAAAATTTAAAAAAAGACAGAAAATAAACGTGTATTGTTAAGCACAGACCTTAGCCTATGAGCACAACAGTATTGACAAGTCCAGTACAAGTACAAGTCCCTCTATTTGTTTCAGATGACGTTTATTGTTATGAACGAGCAATAATTCACATACCTCTATTTTTTTTAAAATTACGATTGCATTTATAAAAAAAAAGTTTTCTTTGTTTACACTTTTATATTAATTTCGTTATGTAGCCTTGTCAGCAAACAAAGCATAAAAAGAAAAGGTTGTTTTGAAAAAAAAATAAAAGCAAGGTGTGGTATTTGTAAAAGGTTTCGCTAATGCTAGTAATTGTAAAAATTTGTAGCCTAACATTAAAAAAATGAATGAGAACGTTTGAAAAATACTAATGAATATAACACACTCCCATCAGATAATAATGAATATGTTACCGACAATCTGTGTATTCAGTTAATAGGTGTATTGTCTTTTTAAAAAATCGGTCAATTCGTATTTTGACTGTGACCACTAGCCAATACATGTAATGACTAAAATTTCCAGTCAATATGTGTATTGTCATTTTTAAAAAAAAACTCTGGTCAATACACGAATTGACTGAACTGAAATTCGGCAGTTTAATTGCAACTGGTTGTAAACATGAATAAATGAGTGACCACACAATCATGTGTTGTTCTTTTAGTTCAATATGCACACTCACATTGACACATCCACACAACTAAACCATGTCAAGTATTAAGTTAGTAAAATTAAAAATAAGCTTAATGTACAAACTTAAATTAAAAAAAAACTTTCTCTCTTTGTCCCTCTTTGTCTCTGTCTCTCTTTATAAACCAAGAAATCTCAGATTAACATACGGACATGATGCGTATTTTTTAACCTAAATTCTATCTTAAAAAGTTAAAGAGCTTAAACCGTAAAGCAATAAAATTAGTATTAGGGGCCCCAATTCATACACAAACCGCAGAGGCCTATAAACTTGCAGGAGTTATTTCCCTTGGTGAATGGCGAAAGGTATCATGTGCCAAATGCATAGTAAGAGCATATGCAGTTAACAGCAGTAGTGACGAAGAACTGTTCATAAACAAGCTCAAAAAGTTGTTGTTTTTGAATTTTAACAACTTTATTATCACCAAGGTGAAATTCGGGCACTTTCGTTTTTCGAAAGTACAGCAGCCCCAAGTGAAGCGCTTTACCCAAGGTAGGCCTACATGCTGGGTGGGTTCTTGTCACCGGCACTCACCCGTCTAGGACATGAGCGTCAGGATCTTTAAAGTCCGTTATGATGGAATGCATGCGACACAGACTAGACCTCGGTTTATACTCTCATCCGAAGGAGTAGGAAACGGGAGTAAAGTGTCTTTCCCAAGGACACAATACAATGCCCCGGCCTGGGTTCGAACTCGGGACCTTCAGATCCGCAAGCCAACGCTCTAACCACTCGGCCACCGCGCCTCCAAGTGCACTACTTTAAAACAATAGGAGCCTTTACAAAAGATTTGATTCAAATTGACAACACATATTGAACGTTTACATAAAAATATTATTTCACCAGTACCTATTTGGGAATTATAAAAATCTAAATATA
Source organism: Oncomelania hupensis (assembly GCA_036898135.1). Lineage (NCBI taxonomy): Eukaryota > Metazoa > Mollusca > Gastropoda > Littorinimorpha > Pomatiopsidae > Oncomelania > Oncomelania hupensis. The sequence continues at coordinate 35,033,227 of CM072518.1, read as the reverse complement.
TCTGCTATTGTAATAAAAATAAGAACACAACCTTCTGCTTACTGCAATTGAAGTTCGACATCATATATATCAGAAGTATTCTGGACAACTGAAAATATATACTGATGGATCTGTTCTTCAAACAGATGAAGCAGGAGCAGTGTATTTAATACCGGATTTAAATATATCCGAATCATATTATTTAGGGAAAGGATATTCGATATTCACTGCTGAATTAATTGCTATATTAATGGCTCTAAATAAAATTTCTAATCTTTCTGAGAGTATATTCAACGTGGTTTTATGCGTAGATTAGTATCCCAGTTTTACAAGCATTGATTTCAGATAGCCCTGGGGAAAAAAATTAAAAGAAATTATTTTGGAAATTAAAAATATTATGCACAGATTGATAACTAATGGCATTCAGGTGAATTTTTGCTGGTTTCCCTCACATTGTGGATTCCTTTAATGGGCTGACCGGGCTGCAAAACATGGTGCTTCAAATTTTAATTCTCAAACAATAATGATACCGCTGTTTTTTAAAGAAATTCAAAACTCTATAGAAAATAAATGTGAAAAAAAGATTAAACTTAATCGCCATTATGATAAAATTTATGTACATAGTGGTAAATGGTCTGTACCTTTACTGTCCCGTCTTGTGGTGTATTGTAGCAAAAGTGATGTTTCATCGAGTGCATGTATTTATATGTAATGACTATGTAAAGCGTGGTGAGTCTGGTCATAGGATGGAGTACCCGCTATATAAAAATCCGTTATTATTATTATTATTATTATTATTATTATTATTATTATTATTATTATTATTATTATTATTATTATTATTATTATTATTATTATAAACCTTGTGGACTTGCTAGATCAGTTTCAAGCATGGCACATAGAATAATATTAAACTCAATTAAAACCAACTATTGTAAAAACGTGAAATGCCTATGAGGTGAATCTATTTCACTTAGTGCAGTGATATTCGTCCAGTTTTGCCAAATGATGTTCATATTATCGATTCCATTGATAACATAAGATTGGATATAAGCGTTAGGTTCGCAAAAGCTTTGGTTGATTCTCCAGTGGCTCAGTTTATATAATTATGTATTTTATATGTATGTATGTATTTATGTGTGTATGTATTTATGTAGGTAGTGCAAATGTACGTGAATGCATGCGTATGTCTTATCATATTAATAAAATAACCAACCAACAATTTTAAAACATGTAAGGTTTTATTTATTCAAGAGAATGTATCGTTTCGTTTTGGTTTTTTTCAACTGCTATTAACTTGAATATTATTTCAACGTGTCAGCAAACAAACACATCACTGTTGATTCACTTAAAAGTCTGCATCGTCATTAAAGACCGCTTTTCTCATGTTTTGTGACCTGTTTACTCAACATGAGTCGAGGTCTGATGCGCCTTCTCTTGCAATTTATTTTGTGACCTGCTTACACAACATGAATGGTGTTATGACGCAGCATGTGCGTTTCTTTTGGCTGCTGATCGTTTTCGCAGGTGGTTTTTCGTTTCGGGTGCCGAAAGGAAAGTAGTAGTAGTATCAGTCTCCTCCAAAATACTTATTAAGGTGATACAGTCACAGTAGATACTGCACTGTTGTTGCTGAGGAGATAGTAGAGGAGAGAGTATTCAGAAGGGAGGAGAGGACAGAGACGAGGTCGGGGAATATTAATGGTATGGGGTTTGTTGGAAGAAAGGAGAGAGAGAGAGAGAGAGAGAGAGAGAGAGAGAGAGAGACAGAGAGAGACAGAGACAGAGAGAGACAGAGAGAGTCAGACAGACAGACAAAATGAGACAGAAACAGACACAGACAGACACAAATAGACAGACAGATATACAATTTTAAAGAGAGACGCTAGAAAGACAAGAAGACAGAAATCATTACAAAGTGCCAAAGAATGTGAGTTTACACAAAGCCTGCGGGTTCTGGCATCTAGTAAGTATAGCACCTAACATCAGAACGTCACTTTAAGCAATCAAGAAATTCACTGACTCGGAAAGACATAATGCTGGTGTGCACTTTGTTTCTGCGAATTACTTCTTTACTTGCATATTTGTTTGTGTGTAAAGGAAACCTGGAAACTGCCCAACATCAGGGAAACTGTGCTACATTCGACACCGGATCAGAGAGCATCAGAGACAGTATTTTAATTTAATTTGAGTCGTTCTCGTATAGCTCTTTTCTCCAGCTCGGAGATGCTCAAGGCGCTGGCCGATACGCGATCTAACTCAATATGCTTGAGGCGTCCAGTTGCTGCCATAGACGCAGTATTGGATTCGTTGTGCTGGACGTAGGCCAAAGCGAGCTTTTCAGATAAATCTCGCACGAGGTCTCTTTTCCTATCTTATTTCTATCTATATATATATATAAATTGCTTAGCCGGAAGTCCTTCTTCGCCACTACTATAAAGTTTGTCCGGTATGGACGCTGATCTGGGCAGGTGCTGGGCTGTGCGGATCGGCCTGCTGTGTGCTCAAAACCAACGAAATCGTTATAGCCGACATTTCCTTACCGAACGTTTAACCGTTTCGGAGATAAATAAATAAACAAAATGTCCACAAACTGCAATAGCCTCATTCCGCGCGCTTCCGATTCAACCCGGCCGTGTCAAGAACGTGCCGTTCTGTAATACCGCAAATTTTGTTTTATTTCCATTCAAAACACTTTTGCACTCATGTCACCAATCTTACAAAATTTTGTGTTTAACTAATTAAATTTGATTAATTAAAAATCGATTCGAGGTTTCAGCATGTTTTCCCATATAGACCAACAAATTGATGATCTTTATACGAAGCCTTGGTGGCTGACTTAGTAAGACATTCGCCTACCGTGCAGGAGACCCAAGATCAAATCTCCCGCGGGCCATATTTTTTTTAATGTTTTCTTTTAAAAACTCTACAATATGGATATTTTTCTTTTTAATTTAGGCTTTTTACTGTTAACTTATAAATAATAATAATAATAATAATAATAATAATAATAATAATAATAATTATTATTATTATTATTATTATTATTATTATTATTATTATTATTATTATTATTATATCTTATATAAAATTTTCTTTTAAAACCTTGGTGTTTTTTTATGATTTCTATTGGTATTATTCTATATTCAATATTATTATTATTATTATTATTATTATTATTATTATTATTATTATTATTATTATTATTATTATTATTATTATTATTACCAAGGATCGGGATGGGGTGGTACGTGTAGGTAAAAGGGGGCTACGGGTATGTTTAAAGGGGCATGGGTAGGCATAACGGGGATACGGGTATATATAAGGGGGTATGGTGGTGGTCTATTCCTTTCATCCATACCTGCGAAACGATCAACGGGGAAGCATCAAGGAGGGTACAGGTAGGTTACAAGGGGGGTACGGAAGGTATCAAGGGGGTATGGGGAGGTATCAAGTGGGTTCGGGGAGGTATTAAGGGGGTATGGTGAGCCATCATGGGGAGGGGGACGGGAAGATATCGGGGGGGTGGGGGGGGTATGGGAACCTGTGTACCCTGGCTTGCCAGGGTACAAAACCACTAGTCAATCATATATCATCAGCGCAGTTAATTCAGTGGTGTACGCAGCGCACTCGAATGTTAGGTGTGAACATTGCAACCTGTACAGGCATTGGTTAAATACTTGTTAACGACCTAGAGTTTTAAAAAATTGTTATTATTACCCTGAGATAGACGGATGAGAGTATACACAGAGGTCTAGTCTGTGCACGCATGCATTTCATCGCACGGACTTTAAATATCCTGACGCTCATGTCCTAGACGAGTGAGTCCTGGCTACACAAATACACCCAACACACACTGGGTCCATCTTCCTATACGCTTGCGAAACATGGACCCTCACAGCAGATCTACAACGACGAATACAAAGTCTGGAGATGAGGTGCTACAAAAGACTTCTGGGCATTTCCTATACTCAGTGCATAACCAATGTCGAAGTCCGACAGACCATCGCACAAGCCATTGGACAACATGATGACATGCCCACAGTGGTGAAGAAACGGAAACTCCGATGGTATAGCCACGTCACCAGATCATCAGGCCTTGCAAAGACCATCCTGCAAGACGCGGTGCAAGAAGGCAGAAGAAGAGGGAGACAGAAAAAGAGGTGGGAAAACAACATTCGAGAATGGACTGTCTTGACACTGAGCGAAGCCATGAGGGTTGCTGAGAACAGAGAGTACGCTAGTTAAACGATCATCTGTGGTGCCCCAACGACCTTCGAGTTACGGGATATGATAAGATATAATGTACGCCCTGCTCTTCCAATGCTGCCTCATATTAGTATAATGTGCCATGATTTTAGGGTGCAGAGATGACTACGCACCCTAGAGCACAATCATATAAATGCACCCTAAAATCCTGGCACATTATACTAATAGGAGGCAGCATTGGAAGAACAGAGCGTATATTTGTAGCTAATAATAATAATAATAATAATAATAATAATAATAATAATAATAATAATAATAATAATAATAATAATAATACCACCCTCCAGAGCATTCCTATTTACCACAGTTGACAACTGCGATCGTGTTTTGCTATTCTGTATTTCCTAAAACATAAACACCAAAACAAAAATGCAAGATGCGCAATCAGGTTCGGTCAACACAAAAGGCCAGTAACTCTAACTGCGCCTTGTTTGCGTTGGCGTGATCTCCCTTTTCCCCTCAATGTGAACTGAGTGTCTGAGATCCATCAAAACTGGGTTTGAAAGTTCCTACGGTCGGGCGGATTACTCACGCAGTCCCTGATGCTAACCCTGTGCTTTCCTCTTGCTGACAGACGGGATGATTATTATCATTCTGATTACACAAAGCGAGATAAACCCTGAATGATGACTGCTATCAGGCGCGAACTTGACGGGTGGTCTTCTGCTGCTGCCGCTGCTGCTGCTGTTGTTGTTGTGTCATCGTCAATGGGAGTGCAAACTAGAAGGTTAAATCTATCATCAGCAAAATAAACACGCCCTTATATTAGGATGTGAGCAATTTATGACGAAATATATAGTACACCGCACAGAGAAAGCTATAGAAGTATTTATGAATGAATAATAATAAACATGGAACCAACCACTATAAATATCTCTGTGACCAACTTATAATGCAGTTGTATTATTATTATTATTTATTTGTGTGAGTGGGCACTGGTACATGATATTGAATGCATTCTTTCCCCCCACCCCTACTCCCCACTCCCAATCATCTATCCCCCTTTCGCTCTTCTTCCGGGTGAGAGTATAAACCGAGGACTAGTCTGTGCTCGCACGCAGTTTTCCGCACGGACTTTCCTGAAGCTCAGATTCTGCAACCCTGTTAAGTCTGCAACTGCAAGCACGACGTCCTTGTTGGTTTTGCTTTGTTGTCTGGGGATTTAGACTGTGCGCATCTAGCAGCACGTTGGCGCCTTGGGCGGCTTGAGTTAGGTCTTGTTTTCGTGTAACAATAACGGCGCTTCTACATCGCCACATACACACTCACACACACACACGCACCCACCCCCACACACACACACAGAGGAAAATAGACATGTACATTAACAACATGGAAGAAAACAGACATTGTATAAGGTAAGAGCACTGCACAAAGACCTAAGTATGACAGATCTCTACTCTCAATATGGGTAAAGTACTTCTTCGTCTTCGTCTGGACGTGGACCAACTTCAATGAATATAAAGTAAGCGTACACAATAGAAGGGGGAACGGACCTAGTGCGTGCTGGGTTCATTTGTGTAGCCGGCACTCGCCCGTCGAGGACACGAGTTCCATAAGGAGCATGTGAATCATATGGGCTTTGCCCTTCTGATTATTGCTGGTTGTTTGTGTATCTGTCATTCACTCTTCCTTGACAACCCACTCCCCTGTCCACCACCACCACCATCCCACGTCTTCCACACACCCGAAAGTGTTGATCACTATGTTTTCTGAATCTATCCACTTATGTTACTAGGACCATGACAGTACAGTACAAAAACAATAGTACTTACATTTTATCGTACTTTAAAAGCCATATTAAAATTGTTTTTCATTTCATAATGAAAATTGCACATTTTGTTGGTGTTCTCATGGCAAAATTCATAAAGAAGCGATCGTGCAATTTGTTTTAGCATGCAGGATTACAAATTAGAATACGCTCTTTGCACAACTATTTATTATAGAAAGCCAAGTCATAGAGGGGTTTTGAGGACAGAGCAAGATGGAGTACTCTGATTAAACGATCATCTGTGGTGCCCCAACGACCTTCGAGTTACTGGATATGATAGGATAGGAAGTCATTGGACCCGTTTCTTTTATTTTTAGTAATTTTGATTATGTGTGAGTACCATATATCCTATGTCAAAAGCAAAAGAAAATATAATTCTGTCCATATAATTTTATTTTGTCCATAGAATTTTAATTCTGCCCAACATAATTTTAATCCTGGTCAGAATTATAATTATATCTTCTGGTATTTTCAGTGCGCTTTGCTTATGTCAAAAGGCACAGAATTATAATTCTGTGTTTCGAATTAAAATTAGGTTGAACAGAATTAAAATCCTATAGGCAGAATTATAATGTGCTTTCGAGATTGATATGCCGCCATAATATCCTTATCACCTTTAACATTGAAATGAGCAGCTATCAAAATTCAGCACATTGCTAAACAAAACACTACAAAAATAAACTGTACATTTAACAAACCAATTTACATTAATGAAAAAGTCTTATGCCCAGTAATGATTAAGAATGAAGGCTGTCATCTGTAACAAGAGGACCTGTTTACCCTGTTTACTTGTTTAGTCAGTTAGACTTAGAAGGTTACAGTTAGTCTCTAGCAAACGACAGAAGTGATCATGCGTAACAGTTGTAGCCTGACGCCCGCATAGATAGTGACATCATCGCAGCTGACGGTAGAAGGCTTTAAATTATACAGCCACTCAGATTTCTTCAGCCAATCCGAATACAGCACCGTTAGGTAGAACCAGTTCTGACTGGGTAGGCCAAGGCTATGTAGAGAGTCATTTGTGTTGAGAGCTTAAGGCAGTACACAGCTACTTCCTAGCAGAAATCTCTCCACTGATAGACCAGGGAAGCAGTGCTTGTTGAATATTCGAATTCAATCAAGTAGCCACGGCCTGACATTGTCAAACAGGTAAATGAACATACTTCTGTTTCATCATGATGTATTTATATTATTGTTGAATTATGTTTGTGAAATTTGCTATGCATAGTATTAAATTGTTAGTCCGACTTTGTCTGAACACGTGGCGAATCCGACCACGAGGCGACCGGTCGACGCCATTTTGAAAGATGTACGGAACCACTGTTGTTTAACCTATATGTATGCTTGCAGACCAGTGGCTGTACCAGAGAATGTTAATAATATTAGGATTTCTTTATGTGTATAGTTAGCCACGATTTATATTTATATATGTATAGGAAATTAGAATGGAGATTCCAGTGGACCACCGACTTAGCAGAATGTTCGTCGCTTATGTATAGAGATTTGAAGCTATCACTGACTCATATGTTACAGACGAGCAGGCGGTATATCGTGAGCCCAACTTAGCAAATGACAACAACCACGTCAACGCGTACAGTTGCTGCCGAGGCATCTACAGCATTGAGCGCAGATAGCCCACCCGTCGAACACAAGCCACGACAACACAGGTTGTCCCAGAAGCGACCGCAACGCAGCGCTTCAACCACGCAGTTAAGTGCCACAAGAAACAGTGCACTAAAACTCTGTATAAACAGGACCACAGTAGTCCACTCATCAAGACTTCTGACCCTTAAGGCAGAAAGTAGCCAGTGCCCGATGAAGAAAAAGTAGCTGCCGAGATTATCAGCGAGCAACCATTCGCATTGACAATTGAACTTTTAAGTTAGTTTCGTACATCGAAGATTGTGTATAGATTAGAAGAAATAAATGTGTGATTTTTACTGTTATCAAGTGGCTGGACTACATATGTTTCATAGCCGTGTGAAAGCTAGTGTGACAGTGATCTTTTATCATTTTTCTATCTATCTCTGTACCCCAGCCTAAACACAGACTGAGCTAAACAAATAAATGTATTAAGGTAATTCACTGGGTGATTCCCTAGCGGTCCCCATAGAATAAGACGAGAGGGTTACAGCATTCCATTGTGCAGAGCACAGCAACAATAAAACCCCACATCACACCATCTTGAAATCAAAGTTGTCGTATCATAACAGTGGTTATAGGTACGGATACCGATAGGCACCTCTAACTTATCGTACGACAGTGCGAATTCCACTATTATAGGAAGCTTTCTGTTTATCGGTCCGACAAAACCCCTATCAGAGGTTTCCTGAATATGACCCCTGGATTCCAATTGTAACCAACAAGCGCTTGTATCTGGTATATGACAGCATCATATCTATTGAACGCGTCCATCTTGAGACAATCTAAAGAACGTATCTTTGAAAACATACCAAAAAATACAGAGAACCCCATCGTATCCCCATATACATGAGTGCCTGTGCTTGCAGCATTTGGGTGCATCAAACATGCAGACAACTGAGCAATAATCCTGGGCCATTGACCAGGTATGGGGTTGAAAGGATTTAGTGCTAGCTGTGCGTGTTGGTGTAGCTGTCACACAACCTTATCCAATAATAATATACGCACTTTCCCCCAAATCACCAATCAGACTCAAAGAATGGCGACCTTTACCAACATACACTCACATGTTTCACACAATCTCACCTGCACAACAAACACACATATATTAATAAAACATGTGGTGTAAAGGCAGCGAGATCGCTATTATAGAAGCCGGAAAGGAATTTAATTTTACTTTTAAAATTTTAGGTTGATTGCAACCCATGCTGTTATTGAAGGATTTCTATGAAATAAGCGTCAAGATCTTTAAAATTCCTGCGATGGAATGCGTGCCTGCATAGAGTAGACCTCGGTTTATACTTACACCTGAAGTTTTTTAAAGTAATATTTTAACCTGGTGTTTTATTTCCTTCAACATTTTTACTTATATTCCAAAAACATCTAATCAAAATAAAGAAAGGAAATTTAAAAATAAATAAAAACAGAGAGAAAGAAACAAAGAAAAAATAAAATAAAATAATATCGGTTTGAATATTTCAGTTTAGCCAGCAATGTGCTGTCGTTTAGCGTTCAAGCTGTTTCGATGGTCATATTTTTCAAGCGATATAATAAACCTTTCTACAGTAGTACACGTTCCTCTCTTATTTATTATTATCCCACAGCCCCTTGTCGTCGCTCAACGTCACGTTAAAAAGAACCAGATAATTCCGGCATATGTAAAAATGACAGACTTACACTTAAATAAAGTTTGCAGTCAGGCAAATGATGTTCAGAGATCAAGTTACTTCTTTCACATATCGACAAGTGAAATATGATGTTTCGAGCGAAGTGGTTCCATGGTCCATGGTGTTAGACAGTGGGCAGAATGCTGCAAGATGACCGCTAGTGCGTTCAGGAATTCGTTAGTTGTTTTGTGTAGCTCTTTAACCATGGAATTAATTATAAAGCAGTGTGGTGCTGTCGATTACGATGGGAAATCTTCCTCAGGAACACCGGGTTAACATTCCTTTTCCCTAAAGCAAATACTTTCTTTACTTTCTCAAGGTTTTTAATTTGACAGGTGCTGTGTGTTTCAGGTTCGGCTTTACAACGCCGCTGAAGGACGTAATCAAGGATCTGAGGTTTCATGATGATGTGCGGACTTCTCAGACGTCTTTGCAGGACGTCCTCAGTCATCGCACAGGCCTGGTTTCCGCTGACCTGGCTATCTTTGCTGGCTTTCCTGCCAACGTTACTGCTGGTGAAATATGCAGGTGAGGAGATCCTCCTCGCCAGCGCATTCCCGATGAACAACAAAACAAAACAAAAAAACACAGTTTTAAGAATTAAAGCAGTGAATTTAGCTAGAAATTATATTTCCGCGCAGTGACTTTAGCTAGAAAATCCATTTCCGCGGAGTTTTGACTAAAGCAATGACTTTAGCTAGAAATTCTATTTCCGAGGAGTTTAGAACTTGGGTCACCGACGTTGCTGACGACCGATAATGCAGTGAGACCATGCTACTGTTCAGTGCTGTTCTCTACCAGTGCTTGTTACTTTACTCACGGTACATTACAATTTGCAGAACTGGGCTGTTGTGATTTTCTGGGGTATTCTAATTTTCTTACGCCTTTCAACTCTAATTGCGTGAAATACACTACAGTTTCAACTATATAATTACTGACGTCTTGTTACGTTGACCTTACTTGACTTAGATTTTGTCTGTGCAGACGGTTGCAATTTCTGCCGGACCTGTTTCCTTTCCGGACCCTCTGGTATTACAGCAACACCGTATTCGCCATCGTCTCGCGCTTGTGCGAAACCACCACGGGAAGATCTTGGGCCGAGCTTGTGGACGAAACCATATTTCAGCCCCTGCAGATGAACAAGACTGTCATATTGCCAGAAGCTTTGTCACGAGACAACGTCGCATTTCCTTATATTCTACGCATGAGCAAAGACGACATGTTTGTCCAGCAGGACCACAGATTGTTTGAGTAAGTCAATTCCGATGAGGTACTTGTTAGTTAGTATAGATATTAAAATACTGTCATTTTTTGAGCGGCAAAGATTGTGATCATTTGGAGCAATACAAGTTTGTGCTACTTTAGAAGCACAAAAACTTTAAAAAGCAAGATAATATGTTCATAGATTTATTAAATACAGAGAGTTTAGCATTCATCACAGAGTGCCATTAATTTGCGAACGTCTGGATTTCAGTATCCACCCACTGGAACCTGCAGGCGCCATCATGTCGTCATCCACGGATATGACGTTATGGCTGAAGTATCTTCTTGACGTCATCTTGCGTCCGACCTCGAGCCTGATGTACCTGCAGCGTCAGATGTTCCAGGACGTCATCCCGGTGTTCCCTTTCATTAGACAACAAGGTCTGAACATGAAGCCCGAGCCTCTGATTCACGTCGGTTACGGCATGGGATTTTTTACCTCTTACTACAAAGGTGAGCGTATATTCCATCTCTGCTACAACCGACTTTTCCCCAGGTTCTGCGTAAAATAGAGAGTCAGCGATCTATCAAGCATAGATGGTTTAAGCCGTTCAATGCCTCTGGCCCAGCAGTCTCTGATATTCACATTACTAGGTTCCCCGATACCATTCCCAGTGCGGGCATTACACACTTACATTATGTATGCGTCCAAAGTTGTGCCCAAGGGGTAAAGCTCCTTGCGACAAAAAAGTCCTTTAACTTCTGGCAAACATTCCAAAATTCTGAGTACTCGGAACATCAGCGTGCATCAATCACAATCCCCGTTAACATTTTTCGAGGGTAGGCGATTGCAGGAGCAATAGTTGTCTGCACAGCCAATCCGTAAGTGTCGATCGGACACATCTCCACGTATAGGTAGAACAATTAGGGCATCGATTAATTAATCATCAGCCACACCTAATATAGGGCCCCTTGCGGTTAAAATTCCATCTCATATGTATTACACCAGCTTTGTTATCTTCATGGATAAAAAAAAAGGTGAATAAAATAGATCAAAATTCTAAGGACAGAAAATAACAATAACCGCAGTGGTTGAGATGAGCGCTTTCTTCTATAAAATCTGGTAAGACATTTCTTTAATTTAACGGTGCTGAGAGCTTCCATTGGATTGGCTACCTTTGAAGACATCGCACCTCTAACACATAATTTTTTTTTTCATTTCATTTTTTGTTTTCACCGAAGTGATTTTAGACTAGCACACATGTAAAACGTTATAACTTTTAAAAAATTTAAGCTACAAACTTTTGGAGCTCTATGGGTAGCCTACTTGTCCTGAACAGCTATGGTTTCGACACTGATTTGAGCTTTAAATTAAATATCTAGTTTGGGTCAAATTGAAATTGAACCAAACTGTTAATTGTTGCATTTTCAGGCGAGGTGGTCTACTGGCACACAGGAGAGCTGCATGGCTACGTGTCCCACATGATACTGGTACCAGGCTGGCAGAGCGCTGTCTACCTCGGGGTCAACGGTCCCAGCACGCCCGTGACGGGTACCACAGTCTTAAACCTCGTCTACTACGCCCTTGAACTCATGCAAGGTCGCAACCCCTGGGCCAACATCACCTCCACCTGCCCAGAAGGTTGGGAGTCGCAGTCGACCACTCCTCCCCCGTCTGAGAACTTTGATTACGACTACACGGCGGACGACACGCAAGAAAAGAACCACAACGCACAGGTGAGAATATATATGCTAACAATGTAGGAAATAATAGCTGGGCAAACGGGAAGTAAGAACAAGAAGAGGTGGAGTGGCAAATCGAAGGATACAAACCTGACAAAACGCTCACCATCACCGTCGACACTGCTACAACCATCCTTGTGGCGCAGTGGATTAGTCGCCGGTTTCCTATGCCGAAGGTCGAAGGTTCGATTCCCGCAAGAGACGAATGTATGTGACTTAGGTATAAGACTATTGAGATCACCGAGGATTTTCTCTGGGTACCCCGGTTTCCTCCCTCCCTTAAATAATGGTATTGGATAATGGTCTGTCTAAAATGTCACAAATAAAAATTCGGTTTCCTTCCTCTCTTCTAATAGCGACGTTCCTTTACACATGTTTGAGTGATGAATGTGTGTGCGTTGTGTATGTAGGAGTGTTTGTAACATGTGAGCGTATAAGTTAGTTACAGATCGCCGCGCTTTGAGTCTGTTTTAGGAATAAGGCTCGTATAGCATCTATTATTATTATTATTATTATTATTATTATTATTATTATTATTATTATTATTATTATTATTATTATTGTTGTTGTTTGCGCTTGCTTTCGAATCACATTATGTCATCACAGTGATCATGGCAAATGGATTACAATCGTGACAATTGTCCTTTACCATTTTCTTATGTAGTATAACTTTGAGTGTCGCATAGCGTGAATCGTAATATTGTGTGGACTTTGTATTATACACACTCTACTGTCAATCCACGCAATATCCAATGTCTCGTTTAAATGGGTATAGTTGCATTCTGCTATGTTACGATGCACTTGTGTTAGTAGTTAACCTGTTCTAGTAGTTAACCTGTTCTAGTAGTTAACCTGTTCTCACGCTTTGCTGTGCTTTATGTGTTTCAGGAACTTCTGCGGCCCATAGAAGACTACATAGGTGTGTACGGTCACGGGCTTATCGGAGACCTCGTTATTGCCAAAGAAGAAAAGAGCAACTCTCTGAGGCTGGAGTTGGGCCGTCTGCTGGTAGCGGACCTCATCCCCACGAAGAGCGAGTTCGCTTTCAAGGCCATAGCGAGAAGCCCAGTTGCGGACACGGCCGACTGGGAGAAGGAGCACTTGATCTTTTTCAAAACAGGAACGGTCAGTCCTACTCCTTCAACATCAAAGAATGTCAGCCACGTTGTATCTGGCAAAGAAGAATTTACGACGGAACCCCCCAAACTACCGCTGGAGGCAGTCCAGATAAATTGGAAACTGTTGGAGGTGTACGTCTTCAAGAAGAGCGTTCGCTTTGACACTGCTGTCGCAGAAGAAGAGGAGGAGGGAGGAAAAGAGGATGACAAGGGCAAAAAAGAAAATAAAGAAGAGGAGGAGGAGGAGGAAGAAGACAATTATCCCAATTCCACAGCCCCATCTGTGGGGTCTTCGGATGCTGTTGATACTGCTGGAGCTTCAGCAGTGAAAGTCGTTGTTGTGTTGATGTGCTTGTTGGCTCTTTTACTGTAAAGCTACTATATTGCGCGGCGGCAAAGTCTTCCACCTAACGTTTTTTTTTTTTTTATAAACAATGCCTGTATGACTCTCAATCTAAAGCTTTCCTAGGCTGGATCTGTCAGTTTGTCAAACCGTCAAAGCACATAAATCGTGTTAGAAAAGTTTGAGTAGGCCTACAGTGCACCATTTCGTCGATGTACAAGTTTCTAAAAGCATGTATGCGCCTATTCATGAGATAATGTAATTGGCGTATATCGTACAAAATGAACATTCAAGCAAGTGGTGTAAGCCGTAAGTGATGGAACGTTTGCCTGGCACATCGATGACCCAGATTCGAATCCCGCGGTAGTCGAAATAAAAAAAGTGACAATTTTTCACTGTACATTTTTGCAGTATGATTGCTCTGGTTGTTAATTGTTGATTTAGAAAATTCAATAATACCGCGCAGCTGAGACTGACAGGCCTGAAACCCGAATATAATTAAGCTGTATGAACATTATTTAGGTCAGTGTCCTGTTAAATTCTACAACGCAACTGTAAGGTTATTCAGGATGGTCTGCCGGACCCACAGCTGCACTACCGGTGTCACGTCCTCAAAGTTCCGGGTGTCTTACTTTAGCAGGGCGCCTTTGCGCATGCGCCAGGTCAAGTCGGGCCGGCTTTTTCACGATGTTCTTAGGCGTCGTAACCCTAACCCCTAACCTTAATCCTAACTCTAATCTTTACTAAGACTACGATAGCACTGTGCGCATGCGTCGAATTTTGTAATGCGTCGACCCATCAGAATGCTCCCAGTCGCTCCCAGCCAAAAATAAGATACTAGGAACTTTGACGATGTCACACCGGGTAAAGTGAGAAATATAGTTAAACTCACCACGAGCTGTTTCTGAAGTGAATATATCCGAGATCGGACAATCAGCCGTTAGGTCATGGAGTTAGCGGTGTTTGTTTATTTGTTGTCCGATAAGTATATTCAGAATATAAAGTGTTCATTTTGCAATATTGTTTATAGCATGTTTAATATTTATTTTACTAAAGAAGCAAATAATGACAACAAAGCAACTTATTATAAAAGAGCGTCATTTTTGTTGGTTTCAGCTTGCTGTAATATTTTTTTGAGTTAGTTAGTTATATAGATTAACGTCCCCGGACACATAAGCGTATAGAGGGCTGTTTAAGTTAGCTTCATGGACTAATCATAATTTGGGGAGTGTCGTCCCTGAAGTATCTATCGTCCGAACATTATCTTCCATTTGGAACATCACCTTCGATTTGGAATATTATCTTCGACTTGGATTTATTCAAAATACTGTTTCTGACATTTGAGAGAAATGTTTATAGTTTCTTACAAGACTGTCTAGTATCACAAAGGAACAGAATTTGTGAATTTTAAACCTTTTGATGCTGCGTCGTACC
This sequence comes from Oncomelania hupensis, assembly GCA_036898135.1. Taxonomy (NCBI): domain Eukaryota; kingdom Metazoa; phylum Mollusca; class Gastropoda; order Littorinimorpha; family Pomatiopsidae; genus Oncomelania; species Oncomelania hupensis. The sequence continues at coordinate 35,018,059 of CM072518.1, read as the reverse complement.
TTACATATGTTCCGTTGATTTTTGTTTGTTTGTTTTTTTGTATGCGTGTAATAACTGAGAAGATATGCAAGTTAAATTATCTGTTACAGATTGCGTAATCATTTCAGTCAAACCTTTCTTAGTGGTTCAGTTGTTAAAAAGAAAATATTCAATAAATTGTTTTATTTGTTTTCCTTGTTAATTGTTATGAAATAATTAGCTTTATTCTCAGAAGCTTCCTGCAAACTTTGATATTTGTTTGTACACGCTTTTTAACTTTCCACTTTCATGTATAGTCATACATTCATCAAAAGGCCTTTCTTATACAGTTACACAAGTTGAGACAAAGAGATAAATACTGAAGACATAAAATACATAACAGTTGAAATACAACATCAATATACGTTTTGCTAATTGTATGGTTCTCTTCTTTCCCACTCAAAGTAATAGAATAATAATTAAAACGGAATTCAAGAAAACTATAAGTCCTAAAGCAATAAAATAATAAATAGCTGAACTTTAATATGATCTTATTTTTTTATGAAGCAATCCTGTTCCTGAAGAAATAACAATAAAATATTTTTGAACGCGCCAAGTTAGTGCACAAAATACTCTTTTGGGATGTATTTATCAGCATTTGTGTAAATGTCAACACTCCCCCGTTTGGGTGCCAGGGACGAAGGGGGGAGGGGGAGTGTTCTGCATAAAAAGTATCCCCACTTTGTGGAAATTTAGTGCTTTAAATTATCACTTTTTCTGTCATTCTGATTTTGTTATTTTTCGCTCCTAATCTGTTCTATCAATCTACTATCCTCTTCGCTAGACCAGTCACCTACCCTTTTTCTTCAAAACTCTCCCAAAACTCCTCATTTGTGTATGGGGTCTGTTGAGTCAGCTTCGGAATATTGGACAAAGCGTCAAATGCCAAATGGTTACTATAGAGTTTTCTATGGTATTATTATTTAGCTATTTAGGTATTTTATATGTATGTGTTTTGTTAATATTTTATAATTTTATAATAATGTTTATATTCTCATTTGCTTTTTGTAAACGGGGGTTCGATAAATTAGTGTACAGCTTCATCGTTCCCTGCATAGGATGCCTTTATTGTAAATTGACCTGCTGGTGGAGTCAGGTTGTTAAATTCAGCAGATGTTTTATACGGATCGGGGGCAAGTCCTCTTTCAACCAAGTTGTGGTCCTGATTCGGCTCTTTGCAGTCCGTTGGACCTTATAAACAGTGACTAACTAATTAAATGTCAACATGAAAACTCGCGATTTCGACATGCCAAAATCGGAGTTCATCGTTGTGAATAGACCTATGGCGATCGCCGACTTTCGGATCTAAATTCTCCCTCCAAAAAAATGCAATGGATTAAATCTTTCGCCACACCAGTGTCCAGAGACTGTGGGTTTTGAGAATCCACTCGTGCCTCTCACCCTTGCAATTACAAAATAGCCTCAGGCCGCATGTGTACATCAGGCGTACCTCGGAATATTCCCCCTACTCAGTCATATCCACGCCAGACCTGATCTGGCTTTTAACCATGGAATGGTCCTGGACTATTTTTAAAATTTGTCCTGATCAATTTATAAATTAGGGCGTAAAGAACCATTTTAAGTAAGTAAAACAAAACCTCGCCTATACAATCTGACGTCATGTTGATGACGAAATTACTTCAACTTATACAAAACTGAGTGGTGGTCGAGCAAGAAAAACATGAAGACTGATTTTTAGTTATTTAATTTAACGTCTATTCAAATCTGTGATATTAGACAACGTATTAAATAGAAAGATTAACTTGAAATATTAAAATAAAGGAATTAACATGAACAAAAATTAATATAACGACATTAATATAATAAAAAGAAAGCTATTGTTATTGCTTATTTATGATTTGATATTTCTTATCAGAAAGCAAGATGACAACATAATTATATGCTTATTTCAGTCATCGCAGAAAATGTATGTAAAATTATATTAATTGAGAAATACTTTCAGATTAATCTATGAATAATAAATATGTAATAATAAATATACCTATTTAACCTAATTCTTTGATAATAAGCTGCTCTGATGAAACCTTTGTTAAAACTTAAATTTGAACTCTACGGATCGTTTTAAATCAGTATATTTTATAAATTTAATTCCAATGATAAATGGTAAACGTTTGAATGATTACCATCTTGAAAATGACATCGTCATTATATTAAAAGTTGTCCTTTTTAAGAAAATCTATATTTGACGTCATACTTTGCATACACTTGACAATCATGCTTTTAAAGCATTTGGCGATAATAGGCGCATGATTTTATTATTATTATTATTATTATTATTATTATTATTATTATTATTATTATTATTATTATTATTATTATTATTGTTGTTGTTGTTGTTATTATTATTATTTTTTATTATCATTATTATCTTATATATAGTATTATAAAATTATAATCACTTTTATTAAATTCTGAAAATGATTTCATGAAAGACGATGATATTGAAAAAATGTTTACAAAATTTAACGAAACAATCATCTTTGCAGCAAAATGGTCAATTCCTACAATCAAAAAACATAAAAATAATTAACATAAAGGAAAATCTTTGGTGAAACCAAGAAAGTGAGAAGACAGTACAAACTAAAAAAAAGCACATATAAAAAATGGTGTTAAAGTAAATCGGGATGGATTTTCAAATGATAAAAAAGTCTAAAATAGCTTGCAATAAAATTATTGCATTAGAAAAAAAAACAATGCTGGACAAAATGTTGCAATAATGAATTATCAGAAAATAATATTTCAAAAATCTGGAAAAAAAAGTTTCACACATGAAAACTGGCGTTCAGCTTCCCCAATGTCCAATTAAAGTTGAACAAAAAGAATTAATTTCATGCAAAATTAAAGCTGAAGTGTTTGCTAAAAGGTTTTGAAATGAGAGTAACAGTAATAATTTAACAGATAAAAATATTAAATTTAGAGAAACAGTTGAAAATTCAGATATCTATAAAGATCCTGATGATCAACTCAATAACAATGTAATTAATGCAGACATTTCTCTCACAGAAATTAAAGAAGCGCTACAATTTTGGGAAATAAAAAATCTGCTGTAGGATGTGACGGGATTTCTTATACACTTTTACAACATCTTATAGATGTGTGGTTAAAATATTTATATAAAATCATACAAAAACGCTGGGAAACCGGAAGAATGATTCTTAGTAGGGTAAAATCATCATCTTAATCTTTTATTTTTTTCCAATTATATTCGTTGCACAAATACTAAGAGTACTAAAATGAAATCGCTCAGCTCGGTGATGATGTGACGGCATTTTTTGTTTGTGAAGAAAGTGTGAAAAGTGCCAAAATATATTCTACGTCTTGTGTGCTTCATAAGATCTCGATCAGTGCAAATGGTGATGTAAAAATGCAAAAACTGACTCATTTTTGACTCGTTTGTTCAAAGGAGTGTTTAATTTTCATTTTTGGCTCTAGCAATCCGCCTGGAAATGCACCAAAACCGAAAATTGTAATTATCACATAATAATTAAATTTTTCACTTGATAATTTCAATTTTTACGTGATCATGCTTAATTCTGACTAAGGGTACGTTCATGCTAAACCCGGCAATTTGACGTCGGCTGCCGCCGGCAACTGGTTGGAATCTGTGGTAATGCCCTTTTCTTCTTTCCCACCATGAAAGCCGGCGATGCACGTTCATGCTGCCAGCCAGTTGCCGTCGGCTGCCGTCAGCCAGCAAAATGCTTTGTCGCTTGTCACAAAAAAAACGGCTGGCTGGTCGAAGGGAAGGAATTTTTCACCATACCGACAGAGTGAATGCACTTGATTCGCGGCAAAATGTGTGCGTGTGTGTGTGTGTATGTTCATGCATGTGTTGGATTGACATATAACCCTTCTCTCTCTCTCTTTATTTCACACCCCTCCCTCCCTCCCTCCCTCCCTCCCTCCCTTCCTCCCTCCCTCCCTCTCTCTCTCTCTCTCTCTCTCTCTCTCTCTCTCTCTCTCTCTCTCTCTCTCTCTTGTTGCAATGTTCCCAGATCTAACCAGTTTTAGATCTTATCTGAGTCTAAACAGTTTTAGATCTAGTCAGTCTAAACAGTTTTAGATGATTTAGTCAGATATGTCTTTCTCGCATTCATGTAACTGTTATATACAGCTAAATACTTTACCTCTGTGTTACAATCAAGCGCTCCGCTGGCGAAATAGGCATTTGAAAAATTTTAGACTGTTTTGTCAAATCTTCACGGCATTGGCTAAGCAGATCTTGAAAAGTCTCTGTTCGCATCCTTATGTATTTTACACATTTCTGGGTATCGTTCATCACTTGCGGAATCAAATGACGGTATTCTCTATGCACTCTACGATTGCGGTGAATTGGGTGCACATTATATTTGCGAGAATTCCGTTTTAATAATTAATCGATACATCACAGGAGTATGCGCCTCTTCCGCCTGGAAAGCGCGATCTTTGTATACAAAGTAGTGTGGCAGCAATTAGCCGGACAGCAACTTCGGGCTCTACCGTGAACACTGGTGACGGCAATTTGCAGACGGCAACTGGCTGACGGCAACTTGCCGGGCTTAGCATGAACGTAGCCTAACGCGGCTTACTAGCGCCAAGACGTGCATTTACAGGTATCAGTGATAATGGTAATTAACACGTGTTCTGTCTAATTCACATTATGACGGCCTACTAGCGCCAAAACCTGATAACAAATATCATGTGCTAATTACATATATATATACCCCTTGGGGTCATGAGCAATCTTGTCACTGTAGATTGTTCTAACCTATAAAGGGAACAGTGAAAGCCCCAGTTGAAAACCTGTCTTGCCTTTGTAGGCATGACTAATTCACTGCGGCAACAGTTCCCCCCGTTGGAGTGCCGGGGGTTTCAGTATAAATAGTATCCCCACTTTCTGGAAATTTAGTGCTTTAAATTCCCACTGTCGCTGTCTTCATCATTTGCTCTTTCCCATTCCTGATCTGTCCTATCACTCTGCTATACTTTCTTCTTCTTCGCTAGATCAATGACCTACCTTTTTTCTTGAAAACTCTTCCTGGACAAGACTCCTTGTTTGTGTATGAGGTCTGTTGGATCAGCTTGGGAGTGTTGGACGCTTTCTGCCGGGTGGTCACTAGGGCTTCCTATGATTGTAATATTTCGCACTATAGGCATTTTATATGTATGTGTTTTGTTGATGATTTATAATGATGGTTGTATTCTATTTTGTTTTTGTAACCGGGGTGTTCGCGTAGTTGAGGTCAACCCTCAGCCGTCCCCCGCGTGGGATGTCTTTATTGTAAAGTGACTGGCCGGTGGAGGGCATTCAATTTTCCCACTAGGGTTGTTTCGGCAGATCTTTTATGCGGATCGGGGGTTGTCCGGTCCTGATTTGGCTCGGAAGAGTCCGCTGGACCTAAAGCAACAATAAATCAATCAATTACATATATCAACGACATATTTACAATTAACACGTAAACATTTTAATTATGAAGTGAAAATTACAATTTTCGGGTTTGGATCATTTCCGGACGGGATTTCTAGAGCCAAAACTGAAAATTAAACATGATCACACGAAGATAGTTGTAATTTGTCAATGATAATTGTAATTATCCCTTGATAATTGAAATTTTCCTATGATATTTGTAATTATCCCATGATATTTGTAATTATCAGGGTTTGGCGCTAGGAAGGCGTGGCAAATACTGATAATTATTAATTAACACTGCTACAGTGGGAATTTAAAGCACTACATTTCCAGAAAGTGGGGATACTATTTATACTGAAACCCCACGGGTGATATAATAATGGGACACCGTGGAAATGTTTTTGCTTTTGACTTTGCTCTCCAACTTGTTTTTTCCTTTAGCTCTGCCTGTGACATTCCCAGAAGTCTTTCTAACGCAAAGTTTGCAGAATAGTGACTCGAAGGTTTGGCAGAATTTCGAACCCATGGTGTAATAGATAATAATATTGAAAGAAGAGTTAATGTATGACGTAACACAGTGCATAGCTTGGAATATTTAGGAGCCATTATATCAGACAATGCGTCCCGACAGGAAGATAGCCCAAATAACTGCAGCCCTGACAAGATTTAAGCCCATTTGGAAAGACAGGACCATCAGTCTACATTCCAAGGTAAGGCTGCTGCGCTCGCTTGTCATCTCCATGTTCCTATATGCTTGCAAAACATGGACCCTCATGGCAGATCTATAACGAAGAATACAAAGCATGGAGATGAGGTGTACAGAAGACTTCTGGACATTTCCTATACCCAAAAACATCACCAAAAACGAAGTCCGACAGACCATCACACAAGCCATTGGACAACACGATGACAGCAGAAAAGAAACGGAAACTCCGATGGTATGGCCACGTCACCAGAGCATCAGGTCTTGCAAAGACCATACTGCAAGGCACGGTGCAAAGAGTCAGAATAAGAGGAAGACACAAAAAGAGGTTGGAGGACAACATTCGAGAATGGCCTGGCTTGACACTGCGCGAGTTACGGGATAGGATAGGATAGGAATTTCCATGAGTCACAGGACAGATAAAAAGATGTTCTGGTATCGCCGGCCTAGTCAGAGGGGCCGGGTAGCTCAGTTGGTAGAGCGTCTTACTAGTAACCGAAAGGTACCTGGTTCGAATCCCGGATTGGCCAATGTGTGACCATATTATTTTCCCCTTACCATCAACTGGTTCGCTGGTGTCAGAATAATGTGACCAGTAGTTGCCTATACGCTTCGGTGTTGTGTGACTATAATCTATTGTTAAACATTTTTTTGCCGGCCTAGTGTTTAGATCAGGTACGAGCAAGAGAGCCCCCCTCCTCCCCCCCCCCTCTCCCCTGGCAAACACAAATAATGTAAAGTTATCCACGACATAGGGTGATGATGATGATATTGATGATGATGATAATGATGATGACCATGACGTTGATTATTGCATTGATAATTCAGACGACAACTAAGACAGTGGATGACTACAGCGATAACATAAAAGCTGGCGAATTTGACCACCATGATGAGTGGCGATGACGGTGATGCCTGTGAATAAGGCAGTCATATTCGCCGCCGCCGACCACTACGACGATGGTGATCCTGACATGGTGCACGAATTGCTGCTGCTGCTGTTCATGATGATGATGATGATGATGATGATGATGATGATGATGATGATGATGATGATGATGATTTTACTATGACTACGACTGCGATCGACCACTCTTCACCTGAAAGGCAGGTTGGGCGTGAACCAGACGATTAAGGAATTCCCTTTGTAAAATATGTATACGCTTTTTTGCGATTTTTGTCGGTATTATTTTTACCACTTTCCGCTAAATAATCTTTATATTAAAGCATATTATTTTCTAAATAATCATTTTTAAACAAACAATGTAAGATTCCTCTAATTAATATATATTTCTCCGTAAATAACCTATTATTTACCTAAACAATGCATGCAAATAAATCATGATATAAGTAAATAAGGCATCGTTGTTAAATAAGGAATTAGTTACATATATTATAATTCATTATTTAACAGATGGGGTGAAATAATGTATTATTTAGAAATGTTGCTAAAGAAGATTTGTTTACCTATATAATGCATTATTTAGCAGAATTTGCAAAATAATGTATTATTTTGAATAATTATGTTGCTAAACAATGCATTATTTACGTACACAATTCATTGTTTCGGGACTATAATTTGACTGCTTACTATAATTAAATGTAAGGTCTTTCTGAAGATTGTGTATCCAAAATTTTCCTTTGTTATTTATTTATCAACATAAATCACTCAACAAATTCTAAGATAAAACGTCCCGAAAACAAAAGGAAGGTCAAGGTCAGTTTTGTGCGGGAGTGTTCAGTGTTTTCAGTATCTCCGTCAGCAGAAAAAAAAATCTTTTAATATTTATTTACCCCAATACGCAGTAGTAAGTGTAGAAGAAGTGGCATTGGCAGGAGTATTGAATTGTTAAAAAACTGGAATCAACGCTTCTGCTATTTATTTTTCACAAGATCGTCGTTAACTTATTTACTCTAAAGTCAATCCCGCCATTATAGAAATAATGATGGATCCCTATTTTCAGGAGCCGTTACCGTTGCAGGTTAGTATATTAGTACTGTTGCGAACATATAAAAAAAAAAAAAGAGTGAAATAAAGCATATGCCTCTATTTAAAATTTTAAAACGCAAAACAGCGTAAAATCATGAATTTTCAATTTTCTTTATCATTACACACAACATTACAGTAATACGACTTGTATCTGAAAATCCCCTAAAGAATGAAAATTGCTGTTCCTAAACAATGAATTGTTTACGTAAATAATATTGCTTTATTTAGCAACATCATCTAAATAATACTTTTTAAAAAAGCAAATTCTCCTAAATAATGCATTAAATAGTAAACAAATCATTATTTTAAAACATTTCTAAAAAATACATCATTTCTCACAATCTGCTAAATAATGCATTAAGCCTATATAGGTATCTAATTTTTTATTTAGCAACAATGCCTTATTTACCTATATTATGATTTCAAGTCAAGTCAAATAATTTTATTGCCAAGATAAAACACAAGGAATACGTCTCAGAATCGAGATAACACGCACGCACACACACGCACACACACACCCACACACACACACCCACACACACACGCACACACACACGTGTAGCAAGCTAAGACAGGCAGTGGGCTACAGAAAAACAGTTCAAATGTCTATGTTACTATACAACGTTTCAGAAATTATACGAGCTTTTCCTTAAAACGCACATCTATAATAGGCCTGAATTTAAATGCTTTCGCGCGCGCGCGCGCGCACACACACACACACACACACACACACACACAGAGTTCGCACACGAGCCAACATACTGCATGCAAGCACGACAGACAGAACCACACCCATGAGCCACCGCGAAAACCGTATGCAGAGGTTGAGGTCGAGGGATCAAGGCCAAAGGTCGCTCTGTCCATGGCTAGCAGTACACACAAAATATATAAATTATAGAAATCTTACATTGTTTGTAATATAAATTACTATTTAGAAAATGTGCTTCTAATTTAATATGCTCAAAGTGGTGAAAATAAATATTTTATGAAGGGAATTCCATATACTACCACGAACCTAATTCCAATTAAGACAGGCCAGAAGAGATTTTCCACTTGCTACTGTTAGCATAGACCAGGAATATTCTGCTGTTAGGCATAAAGGATACAAGAGGGATCACATGGACTGAGCACTTTGCTTTCATTATTCAAGGTGTGAGACTGTCTTTTGACTTGATTCCTTCACTGCGTCATCCTACACACTCCCAACATGTACCTCGACATGCTTTTTGCAGCAGAAGAAGAATACGAACAAGAAGAAAGAAGATTTTTATGTTATACAAGTATTCAAAAGGTCAAGATGTAAGCTTAATAAATGTTAACATTGCAAAAGTTCTTATGTATGCTAATATTTAAATTTTGTAATGTAGATTTGCTCTGGACTGACGTGATTAGGTCGACATTTGTACCACACACACTTGAGTGACACTGAAATAGGTGCAGGGTCGCCTGATCACGTTATCAGTGCACTGAGCAAGTACGCAAGACTGAACTACAAGCTTGAATCAGTTAATAATAATTTATCTTTATGGCTACACTTCAATATTGATAATAATAATAATAATAATACAAGCTAGTAATTGCTTTACTGAATTTATTTAATTGATTAACAACATTGCACTACAAAATGACAATCCAACATAATATTATTTTATGAGCTTTGGCGAGGGTCCGAAGGTAAAGTGATACAACAACATATGACCCGGATCTCTTTTATCTATTTATCTTACAATAAATAAATAATAAAAATATATTTTTAAAAAAATGCATTGGATTGGATATAGACAGTCTATAAATCTTGTTTTATGAGCTTTGGCGGAGGGTTCGACGTCCCAGTGCACAGTACAATACAGTTTCGCTAAAGAACTAAGGGGAAATAACAGCATCTACTTCTGAATTTTGTGTCATAGCTGCCCCAGTTGCTTACCTTGGATCACCACGATTTCGTGTTGTTTTTTTTCTTTGGTGACGACAAAGCTAAATGTCGATTATAAACATAGTCGAGCGATTCAATATTAATCTCTATTGTGGAAATTAACGAGACATAAGAAAGGCAAAATAGATCATAAAACATGACGTTAAAATTTAAAAACTATATTAGGAAGGATGCAAGGAATTGTTTTTAAATGTTATTACCTCCCCTCAGCAGCACTATTTGTTATAATTGTAGTTATATATATTAATAATAACAATTTGTTTACAATTTTCAGTTTCAATATTTTATAATAACAAAGAGCAACAAATATACATTTTTAAATTTCAAAAAATTACCAAAGGAGTAATAATTTTTAAAGAAAACTTCTTTTCTTTAATAATAAAATCCTTTCAACCAGTTCTTTAACTGGTTACTAAAATATCACTTTTAAAATTGTTTCCCTTTAAATTTAGTCATCTAGTAGGATATATTCTTACCTGTTGGCCTTTTGGCCTTCAGTGACGTGATGACGCGCGGTGATGTGATCTTTATGAGCATGAAACCCGCGGGAAGAGGGAAGTAACGACCCCCTCTTCTCATGTCTGACCCCTACTAGGTGATTACAACCAAACAAAATAAATAGTAAAGAAAATATCATAATATATAATATTTGATTAACGATCTAGTGATTCAATTAAACCATTAAGGAGCTCGCAATTGCAGGATGCGACATTTTGCGTTTGATACACAGCTTTTCCAATAAATATGCGTCAATTAAAGTAGACAATAATTTTTTTTATAATCAACTTTTTTTAAAATTCCAAAACAAGCATGAATACAAAACAGTATTAATACTTCCTATATTAATACAGAACATGAATAAATACAATCATAACTATTATGCACAAAATATTGAAAATAAACCGGAAAATTTTGCATTATTTCAATAGTACAGATTAGTCATGAAATCAAATATAAAGAAAACTTACAGTGTGTACATAATTACTATAATTTTACAATATATGCTATTCATGCCACAACAAAATCCTTGTAACGTTTTTTACTTGGTAAATAAATATTCTTATCTTATCTTATCTTATCAAGCAAGTTTGGTTTACGTTTTTGTACACAAATACAGACAGATAGGGAGCGAGAGAGAGAGGCAAAGAGGGAGAAAGAGAGAAACACGGAGACGGAGAGAAAGAGACATTGGTCATGGAGTACTATTTTAACAAATTCTTAATGAACAACCAATGAGGTAAACAATAAATGAATTATAAGCGTTCAAACAGCGGGATATAGGGGTGCAATGCTTGCATACTTTTTTCTTGTGTCAACTGTACACAAGCTATATACTTTTCTATCTCATATCTGTGTTTTATTACAGATGTAAATGACCGATAGAGTGGAGTGTGTTTTTCCATTTTACACCCCACCTCTCTCCCTTCAGCTGAAGTTTAAATAGTCAATAATAGTCAAAACAATCAATAATACGGCCAACGTGCATTCGCTTACTCCGCACCTAAGCAGTGGAATTCCCTTCCCTCCCATATCCGCAACATACAATCAACACAAGCATTCAAAAAGGCCCTCAAAACCCACCTCTTCAAACTGCATTATTCAGATTGATTTGTATCCCGCTGCCATTCTCTCATCTTTTGCCTATGTCTGATCCGTAAGTGTATACACGGCTGTAAATAAATATTTATACTGTTTTTCTTCCTGGGCCTAACCGGGCATATAAATAGCTGTGAATAGGTTTTTGCTATTCTACCTTCTGTCTTTTTGTCATTTGTGTACATAGTTGTAAATAGTCTATTTTTGTCTTTTTTGTAATTTATGTACATATGTCCCGTCTTTTGGTGTATTGTAGCAAAAGTGATGTTTCATCGAGTGCATGTATTTATATGTAATGACTATGTAAAGCGTGGTGAGTCTGGTCATAGGCTGGAGTACCCGCTATAAAAAAATCCGTTATTATTATTATTATTATTAATAAATAGACGTATGAATGAGTGTTTTCAATATTATACCCAACTAATACTAGAATTATGACAATCATTATAATAATTATGTATTTAAACCATCGTAGATAACTGACCATTTAGACAAAGACTTTTTTTTTTCAGCCTCTTTTCTTCTCTTATCATTTTAGTAGCAGTAATAATATTCACCAATACATTTGAAAAAAATATTCATCAAACATTTTTCATAGCCTACATTTTTTCATGTTTGATTCATGCATTGTTTATCCACATAAAACAATGAAGTCAATAGTAAACCATAGAGGTATTATTACTTAGGTATACCCATGTAGACACACTGGCACATGTATACACATGTAAACACATGGCCTACCCAATCTGAGAGAAGCAGAGACAAAGGCGCGTAGTTCAAGAAGAGTGCGTTGTGCCACCAATAGCTGTCCTCATCAGATTTGAATTGGGGAATTATATAGAACAGTTTAAAGTCTTCACTGTCATTTAATCACCCATTTCACATTGCTTTGTTCAATACAGTGTCAACATCATTACCAAATGTCATCTTTATTGTTTTACGTAGGTACCATTCTTTAGTTTCACAAAGACCTTTCCGTTATAATTATGCCCATGTGGCAAGATCGAGAAGCAGAATGCCTGAAAGCTGCCTTTTCTAATTGATGATTAGCATACGTCAGGTCCTCTCCAACTGATATACCTTGACCTTTCAGCTTCTTTCGCGCTGCTAGAATTTGATCCCGCAACCGCCTGTTGTGGAAGCGGACTACAATTGGTCTTGGTCACTTTCTGCCAGCCTCCATCTTTCCCACTCTATGTGCTGCTTCCAAATCACCATTCCCTGTTGCCACTCCAAGATTATCGGAGAATATCTTACAACAACGAATTTCACAATCCTCTGCAGTTTCGCCAGATTTCTCAGCAACATTGAACACACGGAGATTCCATCGCCTATCGTATTGTTCAATATCGTTTTGCAGACTCTCAATGGTGCTCAATCTTTCTCGCAAAGTTTGGTTTTCTTCTTTCAACTTGCTGACTTCTTTTTTTAGGGAATCAGTCAACTGAGATACATCAAATAACTGACCTTCTAGTTTATCAATTTTTATGCTCAGGCCTTGAATATCTTCTTTCGTTGCCAGCGGTCGAAGCTTCCCGTCTATAGCCGCCAAAAGACTCATAATCCATTTTCTCCGGCTCTTCCTTTTCACTCGAGTCAAATAGACTCTGTGTATTTTGTCTCTTACTTTCTTGATGTACAATATGGGGCTACCTTCACTCACTGACGACGAAGTAGACGAGAGTTTTCTTTTTTCTCTCTCCACCTTGTCTTCAATAACGTCTTTATTCTTAGATGAAAATCCGAGAAAATGGGTTATTTTATTTTATGAAGACATAGAGGAACGTTTTCTTCAGTCCATTTCAAGTTAGACAAGAACCAAATCTTCTTTTTTTTTGGGGGGGGGGGGAAGGGGGGGGGGAATCAAATCACAACACCAATATAATAATGCCTTTGCTCGGTTGAAGTTTTAATCCACTTCATAATCGGCCTAATTGTCAATATCGCTCACATAGGCACCATTTGTTATAAATGTAGTTATATATTAATAATAACAACTTGTTTACAATTTTCAGTTTCAATATTTTATAATAACAAAGAGCAACCAATATATATTTTTTAAAATCAAGAAATTACTAAATAAGTAATAATTTTTAAAAGAAAACTTACTTTTTCTTTAATAATAAAATCCTTTCAACCAGTTCTTTAACTGGTTACTGAAACATCACTTTTAAAATTGTTTCCCTTTAAATTTAGTCATCTAGTAGGATATATTCTTACCTGTTGGCCTTTTGGCCTTCAGTGACGTGATGACGCGCGGTGATGTGATCTTTATGAGCATGAAACCCGCGGGAAGAGGGAAGTAACGACCCCCTCTTCTCATGTCTGACCCCTACTAGGTGATTACAACCAAACAAAATAAATAGTAAAGAAAATATCAAATATAATATATAATTGACGATCTAGTGATTCAATTAACCCATCTAGGAGCTCGAAAATGCAGGATGCGACATTTTGTGTTCGATACACGACAGCTTTTCCAATCAATATGCATCAATTAAAGTAGACAATAATTATTTATAGCGCTTTTTTCTAATGACATCACTTGAAAGCGCAGTTCTCCTGCATTTATACTTTACATGAACATCGAAATACAAAAAGGCGTGAGCCACTAATAAACTTATGCAAAGACATAGTACAAACATGAAAAAGAATATTTACAAGTAAAACATAAAAAAACGAAGGAGAGAGGGGGGTGATGAGAGTAGCTATGGAGTGAGGGTGCGTGCGGTGTGACGGCGCAGCGGTGGTCTGAAGGAAAAACGATGACGAAATCTAAAGAACATATCTTTGTGAAACACATCAAAATAACACACTGTGACAGTGCTTGCAGCATTTGGGTGCATCAAACATGCAGACAACTAAGCAATAATACTGGACCAACCGCGTAAGGGGGAGAAAGTGACCTATAGTGCTAGCTGTGCACTCAACCCTGTCCAATAATAATATACGCACAATCCCTCAAATCACCAGTCAGGCTCAAAGAGTGGCGACTATACCAACATACACTCACATGTTTCACACCCTCACATGCACAACAATCAAACATGTGATGTCAAGGCCGGGAGATCGCTATTATAGAAGATGGCAGGGAACTTCCTTTTAATTTTTGAAATTTCAGATTGGTTGCATCCGATACTGTTATTGAATCGAAGGAAGTCCAGGAAATGAGCATCAGGATTTTTTAAGTCATTGCAATGGAATGCGTGCATGCACAGACTTCGGTTTATACTCTCATCTGAAGGAGTTAAAATAATTGACAGGATGAACTTAACCCATGGTGTAAATTCTAATCATGCAAGTTAAATAAAGCACATTGAAGCTACTAGGAAAATGTGAAAATAACCAAACAAATGGAATACTAGGAAGAGTGGAAAATAATGTAATCTCAGAGATAGATTTATTTAACTTGTCATTACCGGAAATATATATGTGACACCTAGAAATATAGTTCACACACACAAAATACATTGTGTGAAGAATATTGACCCATTTGCTCAAGAACACTGATCTTAAAGGGACTCAAGAAATCCACATGCAGTGGAGCATATATATATTTGATGATTAAGTTTTGTGTAAATACAAAATGTTACAGATTGCAGATATTATATATAATATTGTGTCTGGAATAAAACGAGATTGCCTACTTCATTTGCAGTTTGAGCGATAGACAACTATAAAAGCAAAAGCCATATAAAATACATCTTACTAACGACAAGCAAACAGTAGCTGTGGTAGGAGTTCCCCCCATTGGGGTGCCAGGGGTTTCAGTATAAATAGTATACCCACTTTCTGAAAATTTAGTGCTTTAAATTCCCACTGTCGCTGTCTTTCTCATTTGTTCTTTCTCATTCCTGCTCTGTTCTATCAATCTGCTATACTATATTCTTCTTTGCTAGACCACCAGTCACCTACCTTCTTTTTTTTGAAAACTCTTCCGGGACAAGACTCCTCGTTTGTATGTGAGGTCTGTTGGATCAGCTTGGGAATCCTGGACGCTTTCTGCCAGGTGGTCACTAGGGCTTCCTATGATGTTATTATTTAGCAATGTAGGCATTTTATATGTATGTGTTTTGTTGATAATTTATAATGTTTGAATTCTATTTTTTGGGTAAACGGGGGTTTGATAAATTATAGTATAGCCTCAGCGTCCCCTGCGTGGGATGTCTTTATTTTAAAATGACTGGCTGGTGCCTTCAGTTTTACCATTAGGGTTGTTTTGGCAGATCTTTAATGTGGATTGGGGGTTGTCCGGTCCTGATTTGGCTCGAAAGAGTCCGCTGGACCTAAAGCAATAATCATGTAATGTAATGTAATTCTATCAGTGAGTGAACACAATTTAACGTTCATGCCCATTCAACAAAATAACTAGAAGTTATTAAAGATTGTTTTAATTTCATTATTAAAACAATTATTTTTAAAATGGTAACGGAAAAATTCACATCGTGACGCATTTCATCTTTTTTTTTAATGACACAATGCAATGTCTCTTTGATGAAAAATGTATTCAATTTTTGTCGTTCTTATAGTAATATATATATATATATATATATATATATATATATATATATATATATATATATATATATATATATATAGTCTTATAAATGTACCCAGAAACAAGGTTTCTTAGTTTTCCACCGGTCATCTGGGCACCTAGCTTTGGATCTGGGCACCTGGCAAGGTACCCAGATCCAAGGTAACTTTCAAAATGCGAGAAAAAGTAACTTTCGTCCTCTCTAGGCTACGAATTAGGTCAAGCTGTATTTCTTACTAGGTCAACTGTCTTTTACGAACCGTTTGAGAATGTTTTCGAACCGTTTATTGACGCCGGATAGTGTCCTCACTTGGTTTCATACAGTTTAAGAATCCAAGAAGGCAAATGGGTTTTTGGACGGAAAGAGCGCAATGTTGTAGAGTAACATTCTTTAGTAACTCCCAGTGAAATTCCGCTCTTTCCGTCACTTTTTAACAGCTTTTTTAGTAAGGTACCCAGAAACAAGGACGTATAAGTCTATATATATATATGCAGCATATTTTAGTAAACACCATTATCTCTCAAGTCTTTTTGATCGTTACCTTATTGCTCAGTAATAATGTGATATCTGCAGAATTTTAGTTTTGTTTGCATTCTTGTCCTTACATACAAAATGTCACACCACACTTTCTTGTAATTTACAAGGGACAATAAATATACTTTGAATCTTGATTGCAGTGTAACACAATAATTATAGTCATGAACCAGTTAACAAAACACAAATTTGTCGTTTTATCATATCTTTATTGTTCTATTTGTTAGAACACAAATGCACCAAATGAGGTAATGCAATCTTTGACTTTTTTTCCACTTGACAGCCATGACCAACTTCTTTTTATAATTCAACACACACGCTTTGGCATTCAATTACTTAAAATCACATTAAAACATCCAACAAAAGTAATTTTATATGAATGAAGTTACACAGATAAGGATAAAAAATGCTAGTTTTCAGTGCTTCAACATGGTTTGAAATTCAGTGCTGTGAAACAGTATCATATCTCATGTCACTAGCTTCATTGGAGAATCAGATGTATGCCTGTAAATTTTCCAACATCACTATTATTTTATCATCATTATCATTATTAACACAAAAGATAACATAATAAACATTGCCCAGTTTCAAATTTTCTTGGACAATAGGGAACTCTCTAATGCTTCCCTAACGTGAGTGACAAAGAGAAAGCTGATTTTGAGTATTCAAAACAGTTAAAATAATAATAATAACAAACACAATAACAATAATGTTCAGCATTACAACAATGGGCAGAGGCAACCAGCAGCAGTAAGTTCAGTGCAGGTCTGGCAAATAGTAATTTATATGATTCTTCACACTGGAAATTATTCTTCAATTAAGCAGCTAATTTATTTATTTATTTACTTATTTATTTATTTGTGTGCTAACCTATATAAGTGAAAAACTTGAACTTCGTAAACAAAATACAGAAATAAGTAAACAACTGAATACACGTCTGAGCTTTTAGGGCTTCTACCCAAGTATCAACAATCAAACATTGAAACCATTCATTGGACAATGAGATGGCTAGGAAACGGCTTCTTCAATGCTCATTTACTTGTGGGACAATGGATCATGCATCAACATTAAAAAAAGCTGTCCACAGCCACTCCTTTATTGATTGTTGTTAAAGTAATTTCAGCCCTAACACCAACCTTTTTAAAATAAGCACATCAAATGATCAACTACTTTCTATTCTCACCTTTCATCATCACAAAATGCTTTTTTTTTCTCTCTCAGCTTCATTAAGAATA
Organism: Oncomelania hupensis; assembly: GCA_036898135.1. Taxonomy (NCBI): domain Eukaryota; kingdom Metazoa; phylum Mollusca; class Gastropoda; order Littorinimorpha; family Pomatiopsidae; genus Oncomelania; species Oncomelania hupensis. The sequence continues at coordinate 35,000,102 of CM072518.1, read as the reverse complement.
TTGACATTTATCCTCTGAGGAATTAATAATTCCGTACAAAAAGCGCAACTGACACCATTCATTCATTTTTTAATTATTTTTTTTTATTGTAGTCATCGGCTTGGTGAAGCAGCAGAATGTAAAGCAGCAACTGACAATAATTTGGCAAGATCATATTTTCCATCGTCAGCCTGCATTCACATGAAATGCATTTTTTATTTTCCTCTCTCATGCTCACACACATTTTTTTTCATAAATTTCACTAACGTACATGCATTTATAAATCACTTTAATGACTGTTAACCCCACAGATACAGACTGATTGAATTTTTTAATAATACTCGGCTCGCTCCAAACTTCTCAAACCTATGTACACACACGCACACATACAGGTTTGTTTTTAACCGATTCCACTCTTCCATTCTTCAGTCTCCCATTGTTCATAAACGTCCTCATTTCTTCTGTCATACAAGCCCTTGTAATGCTCTGAGAATATTAAAACTGATGAACACAACCGCCTTGTGTTTTGCAAACATATTGGGCATCTCTTTCAACTGGCGCTTGCTTCCATGCTCCTTTGTTCTCTCAACCATTCCACAAACTCGTCAAGCATTACTGGCCCTGAGAAAACAACATCACATTAATTATATGAATGGACACACATATGACTTTGTTTTCATGATCAATTTTAAATATCAGCCACAATTCACAAGTCTGAGGCCTCTTATGAGCTCTGTTTAATTTACCTTGTTTATGTTATTCATATGAACAACACTTTATCATAGAATGCAAAAGGAATTAGCAATCAACAATTATATCTTTATAGCCCATGACATAAGCCATGCAGGTTTTGCACAAACAGTCCAGCGAACACATTTGTCTCCAAATCAGCTTAGAACAAATCAGGGCCCATTTATAGTTCAAATATCTGTGTTGTAAAAAACAATCTTCTACCAGCAATAACCATGTTGTCAGGCATCGGTATTGTAATATGTCCTTTCACAGAATATATCATTTAAATTAAAAACACACAATCCCCATTTTTACTCTTTTATAAACGACTTGCCAGATTGTGTTAATAGCATGTGCAAAATATTCACAGACAATACTAAAATCTACAATGAATCAAGAAATAAAGACATGTTGCAGCTGGATCTGGATTGTTTGCAAAAAGTTGAGTTTTTATAACAAAGTTGCTACTTTTTGGAATGACTTACCAGTTTCATTAATAAAATCACCTAACATAACTTCTTTTAAAAACCAGTTAGATGAATTACCAAAATTTAAAGGGATTTTCTATAGCTATGACGAATGATTTGTAGGAAAATCTGCATGCAAGGCAGACCCATAAGTAATTAAACTAGTCAAAACCACATCAGCACCAACATCACAATGAACGGAGAGGAGCTTGATGCGGTGGTATCTTGGCCCCATCATAACAAAGAACGGCAGATCCTTCACAGAGGTCAAGACCAGACTGGCAGTGGCCATGTCAACCTTGGCAGGCTTGAACAAGATCTTGAACCGTAGAGATATTCATTTTTGCACCAAGGTAAAACTCTTCAGGTTTCTGGTCTTGGCCGTTCTGCTGCACGGTTGCGAAAGCTGGACATTAACTCTTTGCTTCCCACAGAGATTTTTTAGAAACCTGAGACAGACCCATAAGTAATTAAACTAGTCAAAACCACATCAGCACCAACGATGAACGGAGAGGAGCTTGATGCGGTGGTATCTTGGCCCCATCAAGGACCAGTGGAAGAAGGCAGGCGCAGAGGTTGACAAATAAAGAGCTGGACAGATGATGTCAAGACATGGACAGCACTAGACCTGCCACGTTTCCTGACAATAGCTGGAAACAAATCGAAGCGGCAACAACTCTCTTCATCGGCATCCCTCATGTCTCCCCAACGGATAAAAATGGTACCTTGAAAAGGTTGTGATGTGGTAAAGATGGCTTGATGAAAGAAGATAAAACCTGGCCTTAGAGAAATCTCCTTCAGTGGGCTGAAGTACAGTAATAATAACAACATACTCACAAGCACCATCTTCGTCATAGTTGGAGAGATCTGGAAGAATAGAGCGACTGAACTCCAGCACGTTGCACCACTGGTCTTTGTTAATAACCCTGTAGCGGCCCTGCAATAATTATAAAATTTCAAATCATGATGGGGCAAATAATGAGCCATCATGCCACTAAAAAACATTTAAGCGTTCAAAATCTATTAACTGAAAAAAAAGCTATATTTAAAATAAAAAAAAAGAACATAAAACATAGTAGTACCTGCTGCTCCAGGAATTGAGTAAAGCTAGACTGTAAAGGCCACTGAGCACCCAGCAGTAATGACAACATAATTGTCGCAAGACTTGTATCCAGGCTCCTCTGATTCTCATCCTGAAAAAAATGCAAAAATATTGAAATTAAAAAACAACAACAAATCAAATAATTATTAAAAGATCGGTCTCCACTATAGAGGTAACCTTGATGCTGACTGAGCGTCAGAGATCTATCAAGCATAGGCTCTGTGTAGGCGTATATCCTCTACAGCCTCTGAAATTCATATTGGGGTGTCATTTTCCGGCCGAATGCCTATATAATCTTACAAACAGCCTGAGAGCGGCAAAAGATCTATTGCAATAATGTAAACAAAATTAAATAACAAAAAAAATATTAAGTAGGATAAGAAAGGGAAAATTAATTTAATAATAAATTCATTAAAGGCTTCTGCATCAAGTACCATTAGGCTGAAAACCAGATTATCTGGCATCTGCAAAAAAGTATCAGGAGCTTAACACTTGGTTATCCCATTTTTACTAACAGCAACATATACAATGATAATGTTACCTCTTTATCTGTATCACAAAAGAAACACAACACAAACCTTCAGCAAAGTACCAACACTGCAAGTAACAATAACACAGCAAGTAACAATGTTCCTGCATACAAAATTATAACAGAGTTTACACAACTCTGCAAATCCTAGTACTTACCTCACACCAGACATCTGAAACCAGCAATTATCCAGGGGCCACAGTGACATGATGGGCCCTGATTGGTAACAATGCACATACTAATCTGCACCTGTACTTAGCACAATGCACACACAATAATCCCTGCAACAAGCAACACAATAATACTAACCTTTGCAAAATCAAAGGCGTATCGATAAATTAACTTGAAGGTGGGTGGATCAGTCAACAAGGAACGTAAGTAGTCTAGTTTATTTTGCAGTTTGGCCACACAATCACATCTGTAACAGGAACACAATTATTCAGGTAAAAATAATAATCTATTATATATTCCAACATAATATTAAAAAAACAACCAATAACAGTACTGCTCAGTGACTAAATATACCCATCCATCTCACCAAGCTAGAAATAAAAAACACAATGTTCTACATAATTCAACAACCAAACAGGCGGTAGCAGGAAGTCATTTCTTTTTACAAAAAAAAACCAGAAACACTGTGAACTCATTTCTGTGCCTCTTTTTCACTTAAAACCATCATACTCCAATGAATGAAATAAACAATAAACCAAAGTTCAAAATTGTTTCCAAAGAATTCAAAGCAAAGAATTAAATTTTGAAATGTTACCAATGATTTCAAAACAAGACACCAACATTTAAAAACATTTCTAAAATCAAACACACAAAGCAATAGCTAGCACATATACATGTAAAATACTCACTGTAAGTCGGTCATGCCCTTTATCCACTCTTCCAATGTAAAAAAGCCCATGTTCTTTGCTCCCAGTTTCCATGCTAAAGCTAGCATGACCACCTGCAATGTCACAACAGAACACGATTACTGCCTGTGACGATGTTCCATTTCTGGAGTGTGCCTGGCACCCAAAAATTGAGAACGGCACATAAAATGTCAAACTAGTGCACTAATCTGCGAAGATTTCAAACATTTCTGTCTGTAAAAGTGAACAGCATGCTTGTCACTGCTGGCTGTGTCATCTGCTAAAACTAACAAAGAGCAGCTCCCATGCATCACACATCATGGACATTTTACATATGTCAAATATAGTGCTATGTTTGGCACACTTTAAGATGATTATCAGATTGAAATGTGTAAGGTACCTCTATAACCCATACGAATCCCAAAATGGCCCATTGTTTTATCCATGCAAGGGGCCAGCTGATCAACAAACATTCCTTTAATATCATATCCAAACTCAACCTTCTAAATAACATTATATATATAATATATACACACTCAACAATAAACAATAAGAATGAGCACTTCAACTTTTTCAAAGAACATAAAAAATGAATTAAACATTTTAAAAGGAAATATTTAAAAAAAATTACGCTATTTCGTGCAGCAAGAAGTATGCTGTGCACAGGTAGTTTGAATAAAGTACAGGTGAGAGAGTGGATGATATAGTGGAAGTGAATAGAGATGGATGAAAGGTGGAAGGATAATTTCAAGGGGTGCATGTGTCTGTAGCAAAAGGTGAGCGAGGATTATAAGACAGAGTAGGACAAAGTAGGACAGAGTAGGACCAAATATAATAAGTTTCTGAATATGCGCACTGCAGGCTAGAGTCTCAAAGAAGAAAGACCTTTTTTTTGAGCGTCTTGAATCTTCTTATGATTTTGAATTCTATAGAGGAAATTAACAGGGCGGATAGGCAGTGACAGTGGTTGCCCAGTGGCAGACAGTTGGCAGCATTGTTAGAAGATGAGAAACACTTGGTCTGTGAAAATAGCCATTTTGGGATGAGCGGTAAAGCTACAGAAAAATCCTATCCTAACCCATAACTCGCAGGTCGTAGGGGCACCACAGATGATCGTTTAACCAACGTACTCCATCTTTCTCTGTCCTCAGCAACCCTGATGGTTTCGCTCAGTGTCAAACCAGTCCATTCTCGAATGTTGTTCTCCCACCTTTTTTTCAGCCTCCCTCTTCTTCTACCTCCTTGCACTGTGCCTTGCAGGATGGTCTTTGTAAGGCCTGATGATCTGGTGGCGTGGCCATACCATCGGAGTTTCAGTCTTTTCAAGAAAAATAGCCTACCTTATTCCAATGGGCGAGTTAAAAGTCTAGTTGGTGACTGTTGCCTTGTTGGCATGTGAGTTTGTGTGACGTGACGTCACTTGTGCTAGTAGTAAGTTGGACTAGAAGTACTGCCAAAATTGGTAGTGTGTAGTACCAGTACTGTCTCATTCTCCAGCACCTTGGTGGGACAACTCGGCGGTGTTTCCTGCTCACCATAAGCCATATTGGGTACGTGAAACTTACATTTTATTTTGTCGGCGACTCTGTGTTGTGCACGCACGCTAGGTTGTGGAGTGGCTGTGGTTGTAAGCATGGGTAGTGTTGAGTAGAGGCATGAATGTGTATGACAGTTATTTAGTCATCCTTCATGCAGTACATTATTCCATTTCAACTTCACGTATTCTATTTTAAGCTTGTGGTTACAACAATGTGCGGATATTATATTGATGTCAACTGAATATGCATGGTGATGGTTTTGGTGGAATTTCTGTGTAGCGAGCTAGTGCTATAACGAAGGACTATAGTGCTAGAACAACTGAGTTAGAGAAAGGAGGAGGAATGAGAGGGGGAATAGTGGGATAGTTTGATACATCCTGGATAGACTGCGATTACCTCTGATGCACTAACTGTTGAACGCTTTTTCATACCTTTCTTTTCACTATATTTACTTCACCTCTGCTCTTCATTGTGGCGTGGTTTCTACATGGTCGCCTGTCTTCGTCCATGTCATTGTCTGCCCCTTTCTTGGTGAACACTAACCTGCGTGGGTCTTCTCACCTGACCACATGCCTGTCATTAGTTAATACCGGAAGTGGCAAGTTCCGGGCAAGCGGCAAGTTCCAATCATCTTAGCACGTGGATCCAGATCAAATCTCGCCATCTCTCACCAGGTGTAGTTGTTCCCATCAACAGTCTACTTCCTTTCCTTCTCCCTCCTCCTTGTGACTTTGACTATCTCTATTTTCATGTTGATGCATTAATTTTTTTTTTTACACATATTTTAAATAGCAATTTGAAGTAAATGAGATACTCACATTTTCTGGTTCCACTCCTATATCTTCACAGAACTTCTCCATTCCTTCTGGAGCAAGTAAGTTTTCATCGGAAGCTGAAAATAAATATACTAGAAATTGTTGAAGCATGCTGAAGAACAAAAGTTGAGTTCCTCATATCGTTCTCTTATGAAACACAAAGACACAAACAGTTTGCAGTAGTCAAATCTACTGATTAACAAAACATCAAAAGACACATTTCACAAACAAAAAAATTTAAAAAAATTCACAAACAAACCAGCAAACTCAATCACAAAAAGCAGAAAATGAAGTAACTTACACCAAAAATCTTATTTCATTAAATTTTACAATAGATTTATTTTTAAGACAAATTTATATTCTCCATCATAAAATGAATTATCAGAGATTGTATAAGTGTTTAGTACAAAAATATAATTTAGTCCTCCAAATATGAGACATGAAATTTGCAGCCGCAAACACTTACATGTGTACTCTCGGAACCATGTCTTGCAAACTTTAGAACTAAAAGGAGTGTTGATTCCTCGTTTTCCCCTGAAGAAAAAAAAAAACTAAGAAGGAAGGAGACAAAATTCGTACATACTTGTCATGTCATGTGAAATTCCATTGTCCATTATATTAGCGCTAAGATTCTGATAACTCTTTCTGTCATGAAAAAAATAACTGTATTGATGGTAAAGAAAAGCAAATGCACTAGCAACGCACAGTGAAACTTACTCTCTTACTATTACCGCTAGTGAGGATAAACCATTAAGTGAACCATACTAATAGAATCTGCTGAATCCCAATGCAAGAATGTACTACATAAAATAAATCTACTCACGAGGCCGAGGTTCTGACTCTCTTGCTTTTATCTTTGTCCTCTGGATGTGGCGATCGTTTTCTTCGTTTGGAGGGCATTATTTCTGATTGTCCGCTGATAACAGTTGACTTGGATCTGCTGTTATTACTGTTCAAAGACCCACCTAAATTCTAGAGCAAAAAAGAACTGGCAAAATTAAAACTGGTCATAAATCAGAACAAGAGTGCTATTACCAATATTCTCTGATTTTGAGCCAGTCAGTAAATCAATCAATGACTACAAAATATATATTATTAGAACAAACAACTAGAAGAGCAAAGCCCATATGACTCACATGCTATCTATAATAAAAAAGATATATGAAAATGCTTTGAGGAATTAAGAAGTCGTATTTATTCAACTTCCACTTTAAGTTTAAGAAAAAAAAGACAGTAATTGTCTAGTATTGAGCTAATATAAGAAAGTTTTAAAATGAAAAGTTGACTTTAATTAGTTTGTGATTAACCACTACAAATATTTAAAATATTTATATTTTTATTTTTAATAAACAAAACACAAATATTTCCTACCAGCGAATAAAACACTGAATTTAGGTCGTCCTTTACACCCGGCTCCCCTTTCCTTTGATCCAGTCTGTCACAACATGCACTACCCTCTATGAGTGTGACTCGCTGCACAAAATAAAAAGAAATCAGTAGTTAACAAATTTAATATGCTATATATAGTACATGTTGCTAAGTTTTAGCTTTACCTCAATCACTGTAGAGTCGCTCATACATTTTCAGAAGTAGTTTGCTTTTTCAAATAAACACGCAAGAGGTTCCTTGGATTAAATGAGTTTAGTTTGTTTCAACCTGGTTGCACACAATACATTCTGGCAATATATTATAAGCTATTTTCTTCATTGCTTTCATGCATTTAAAATTATTGGTAACAATAAATTCACAAATTAGTATTTTTAACTCACTAACTGTGATCTAATGCCTATTCTGTATTCAACTACTATGAGAATAGATTGTGCTCTCAATAGTGTACCATCTAGAACAATATCAGCGCAACTTGTGAATCGACTCAGTTTTCTCAAACTATCAGTGATAATATTATTATTAAGATATAATTTATGAAGCCACTCTGAGCAATAATGACCTGTTGAATTATAACCTGCGAGTCAGCAACCTGCTAGCAAACCTAAGGGACAATGCAATATGGGAAACTAAGACAATAATCCTGCTAAGATGGACAGTGAAAAATTGTAACTTTTATCTTGCCCTACACAAGATTTGAACCTGGGCCATTGGTATGCCAAAGTGCCTACCACAGAGCTACAATTGTGGGCAATACATGCAAGAAACTGGAGCTGACAATAACTTGAATAAAAGGCTACATGTCTGAAGTCAGCAAACTTCCAGAAGCAATCTACTCTTGAATGTCTAGTTGGCTTCGCGAGTGGCTGTGAACAGCAAAGATGCCAAAGTAGCAAATAAAATACTGATTTTGCAATTTTTTTACATGCCATGTGGCCACTGCTCAATCTCCATTGATTTAAGCAAGGGTGGGTGTGATCTGACATTCAAGACTTCTAACAACTTGCGACAAATGCACATTATGTGTTCTACAAAATAAATAGTCTGTTTGAAAAATATCTACAGCATGGTGATAAATATTGCCCTAATTAGGGTAAATATATATATATATATATATATATATATATATATATATATATATATATATATATATATATATATATATATATATATATATATATATATATATAAAATACTGATTTTCTCAAAATCTGGAATGAACAAAAACAATAAGGGCGACTGGATATAGTAGTAGTAGGTTGAGGACGAAACAGGCCATGAAGTTTTTATGAAAGTCGTATCTCATCTACACTTTGCTTGGGTCTATAATAAATGCAATTTTCCTATAAATGTATTACTCATCAAAGCAATATTAGAATAAATCTCTGAATTTTGACATTGCTGGTTTTTAAAACAATTAATATTCTGTACAGTTTATACTGTTCCAATGTGAACAAACTCTGTTAATAAAAATTGGTTTTCTGTTGTTGGTATTAGAATGCTGTTTAAGAATCTTACCTTCTGGGTTCCTAATTTTGTTGTAAGGAGGTGTTAGAAAAAACATCTAACATTCTAAATCATCAATTTTATATTTTAAAAGCTTGAATTAAATTTCCTCTAGTCTAACTCTACATCCATATAAAGAATGTAGTTTGTGATATTTCAATCTTTCTGTGTAAGACATAGAATGACATTCTTTCAGCAACTTTGTGGCTCATCTCTGAACTCTTTCTATCATTATTGACTGCCTCTTCAGCATTGGACACCACACATTTGCATGCTTTAAAAGAGATTGAATGAATGTAACTTTGACAAAAGTATCCTTATCAAAGAAATTAAAACTTCTCTTCATTAATCCAATCATATTAGTTACTTTGTTAACACAATTGTTAATGACTAATGTGTATAAGACTAAGAGTTTGTAACGAGCAGACCCGTTTACCCCGCACTATTTGAGCTTTTGCTTGTTTAGCAGTAGTAAAACTTAGAAGGTTACTGTAGTCTATAGCAGACGATTAAGGTATAACTGAAGTGTACACACACACACTGCGAGCTGACGCGAGCCGTTTAGTGACATCATCGCAGCCTACGATCGAGTTTTGAACTTTATAGCCACTTAGATTGTTTCAGCCAATCAGGACACAGGTAGAGTGGTTAGGACCAGTTCTGGCTGATTCAGTCAAAGCCAAATATAGAGTCAGTTGTGTGGAAAGCTCTGAGCAGTACACAGCTACACTCGAGCAGAGAAATATCTCCACTGATAGAACAGGGAAGCAGTGCTTGTTGAATATTTGAATTCAATCAAGTAGCCATGGGCCTGACATTGTCGAACAGTACAACTTATGTTAATCTGATGAATAAAATTTGATACAACAACAACATTGTCGAACAGGTAAATGAACATACTTCTGTTTCATCGTGATATATTTATATTATTGTTGAAATTATGTTTGTGGAATTCGCTATGCATAGATTTAAATTGTTAGTCCGACTTTGCCTTATCACGTGGAGAAGCCGAACACGTGTCAAGCACGACCGGTTTTGACACCATGTTGTATACCTGATGGAACCACTGTTGTTTATGGAACCACTGTTGTTTAACCTATTATGTATGCTTGCAGACCAGTGGCTGTACCAGTGAATGTTTATAATATTATTAGTTCTTTATGTGTATAGTTAGCCACGATTTATATTTATGTATGTATAGGAAATTAGAGTGGAGATTCCAGTGGACCACCGACTTAGCAGAATGTTCGTCGCTTATGTATAGAGATGTGGAGCTATCACTGAGGGCTACTTTGGCTTTCAGTAGTTTCAGTGAGATGCTCTGCACAGACCTATTATTCAGGGTTGTGCAGAATTTCGTCTCATATGTTACAGACGAGCAGGCGGGATATCGTGAGCCCAACTCTGCATAGAATAGAACCTAATCTACGATTCGAGTTGGCTGCCGAGGCATCTACAGCATCGAGCGCAGATAGCCCACCCGTCGAACACAAGCAACGACGACACAGCGTGTACCAGAAGCTACCTCAAGGCAGCACTTCAACCACGCCACCATTCAGTTAAGTGCCCAGGAAACAGTGCACTAAAACTGTATCAAAAGGACCACAGTAGTCCACTCTTCATGAACGCTAGTAGCCAGTGCCCTATGAAGAAAAAGTAGCTGCCGAGATTATCAGCGAGCGAACCATTCGCATTGACAATTGAACTTTTAAGTTAGATTTCTTACTTCGAAGATCGTGTATAGAGTAGAAGAAATAAATGTGTGATTTTAACTGTTATCAAGTGGCTGGACTACATATGATTCATAGCCGTGTGAAAGCTAGTGTGACACTCCAGTGATCTTTTACCATTTTTCTATCTATCTCTGTACCCCAGCCTTAACACAGACCGAGCTAAACAAATAAATGTATTAAAGTAATTCACCGGGTGACTCACTAGCGGTCCCCATAGAATAAGACGTGAGGGTTACAGCATTCCATTGTGCAGAGCCCAGCAACAATAAAACGGTTACCCCACGTCACAGAGTTCCATCAAAAGTTACTCCTAAATCTTTTTCCTCACTACACATCCGTATTGGTCTCTGGACATCTGTGTTCACAAGGTAGTCATATCCACAGTTGTTCCTGCCTAAACAGGAAATGCAATCCTTTACATTTATCAACATTAAAGTATAGGTTTTAGTCTGTCCAAGTCTTGTTGCAGTATGTCTTTCTTACTGGCGAGGTTATACATTTTAGTATTATCAGCAAAAATGTTACATACACTTAGAACTATTACAGGAAAGTCATTAATAAAGACTAAATAAAATTGGATCTAGAATGCTTCCTTGATGAATACTACTTAGTTAAAACCTCAGTTTTTTTCAGACCTAGCATTTCCAACTGTAACAGTCTGAACTCCACCAGTTAAAAATTGCCTAACACAGTTAATAATATATTCGGTTATTTCATAGGCCCCCAATTTCTTCAACAGGTACAGTATCAAATGCCTTGAGGAAGTCTAAGTTTACTGTAAATAACATCTACAGGCTGCTCGTTGCCTAAATGAGTTGTCAAGTCTTCTATTACCTGTAGGAGCTAAGTGACAAATGATCTTCTTCAAAACCTGTGCTGGCATCTTATTTGCTGAACATAGTCGTTAAAACGGTTAACAATAACATCATGGACTAAAGACTGTACATGTAATGTAAGACTCACTGGACAATCATTACAAGGATCAGCTTGTGATCCTTTCTTAAAAATTGCAGTTACTTCAGCTGTCTAGTGTCTTCCAATCCTGTCACACCTGAGCAGTTTCTAAAGAATAATTTCAAAGTTTGCACAATGACAAGGCCAGCTCATTATTAGAACTTTCTTTAAGAACTCTAGGAGGGATCAGATCCAATCCTTGAGCTTTCGAGGGTTCTAAACTAAGTCTTTTTATTTACATCTTACTGCCTCAGAAGTCACTATTATTTTAGAAATTGAAATACCATTAGATTTAAAGACACTCATTTAAGTCATGGATATCATTTAAGTTTGGGATATATCATTTAATTTAAACACTTAACTTTCTACCGTCAGAGGTGCCAACCTCCTTGTCAGTATTTCCGGTGCCGTTTGTCAGTATTTTTTAACACTTGTCAGTATTTTTTTTCTCGCAAAACCCAGCCTACAACATATAACGACAGGCTTACCTCTGAAATAGCAGGCTATTTTCAGTCCTCTAAAATCACCATGAAATTCAGCTTGTTGAACACCACACTTGTTTTAATAATTACTCTAAAATCACCATGAAAATCAGCTTGTTGAACACTACACTTGTTTTACTTAAAATGAATGATACTGATAGTCTTTCCAATAAAAGCAATGTCAGCAACAAAACAGTTCTATTGTTTCAAGGACTTAGCAGTTGCCTTTTTCAGAAGTGTTGGAGAGAGTTTTGTTTTGTAGCAGTCAGTATTTGAATTGATTTCAAATGCAGCATTGCATTCACTGATTCATTGTCTTACTTCCCATAGTCCGTCTAAAGTCAGTTTTATTTTTTTCTAACCATAGAAAAGACCCTTTCACATGAACAGTTAGACACAGGGATCAGGAGAATCCTCAGTATGATCTTGGAAAGTAAGTAAGCCTTGTGTATAGCAGATGCAACATGCATAGCAACAGCATCAACTCAAAGCCACCATGACTTATAAAAAAAAAATTGAAGCCACAGACAGTACAGCATGCGTACTTTGTTGACAGTTTCGACGCAATGATGAATGGATGTGCTTCTGTGTATGAATGCAGAAAATCTTGCAGTTTTATGTTTAGTTGCAGGCTTTGTTTTCTTTGATGAGGAATCGGCTTCGTCATCAGACTTAGCAGCTTTTCTTTTTCTGGGTATACCACGTCCTGCCATTTTCGCGATTTTGAAACATTTTGAAAGGCGGTGAAGACTATTATGGAGGGAACTCGTACAGGTCTATTTTTAGACTAGGGGTAGGGATTGGGCAGGGTAGGGTAACCCTAAGTCCCAACCCTACCCTAGTTGACATCAGTCTAAAAATAGATATGAGTTCCCTCCATTATAGTATGCACCCCGAAAGGCTAAGAACAAGTGTTTTCATTAGACAAATGGATCACGTGTTTGATACGGGTCGCGCGTGCTTGATTCGGCTTGTTCATCATGTGATTGATTAGGGTACAGTCCAAGGAGTACTGGTACAGTCATGAATCGAAAAGCGTGTCGGAAAATACCGCAGGCACACAGCAACGTTCAGTGAGGGCATGAGTACTATTCTGAGACCAGAAGCCGGTACAGAAGCACCGCTAGCAAAGATAAACGATCGGCAACTTCTCCTCCGTATTCTTATACCGTATTTAATTCACTTCGCCGGAATTAAATACGGTCAAGCCGTACTGGTAAAAACACATGAAAAATTTATTCAGTGTCTCAGTCTTGTCCTCGTCTGATACAGCAAACTCATCGTCCTCTTTTTTTAATGCATTAATGCCTGGGTTACTTTTAGTTTGTTCCTGCACAAACTTCCAACATTTCTTTGGCTTTTTCTTAAAGTCGTTAGTAACTGAATTTGTGCAACCTTTTGGCTTCTTAAAATTAGTTTACTGCACAGATTATAAACTTATGAAATCCTTTCCCTGTTTAGTTTGCAAGTATCGCTTGCAAGTAAAGTTTATGTTTCTTTTTAATTTTTCGCAATACATTTTTATTTATTTACAATGGTTTTATTACTGTTGGTCGTTACACTTTCTTCTCGGAATGCATTTATCCATACCTGTTAAAATCACATTCTTAGTAGTGGACCCATTTTTACATTGATGCAATGGTTAGGGGCGAGGTATTGATATTATTATTGGCATGCGAGGTCGAGGGGGAGAGAAACTACGGAGACCAAAAAACACTGTCTTAAGTAGCCACTTTAGAGTTAATGTGAGTTTCAGAAAAACGTACCAGCTGAATATTACATTAATAAAATCGCATTTGTGATATTTAAAATTTTTTTTTGAGAACTATGTATGCAAACAACAACGAAGTACTGCAGTTTACAGTCTACACAACAGGACCTAGGAGCCCTGCAGTCTGCAGCATTATTGAATATAATCGGTTAGATCTACCAACTGACAATCTCTTAAGGAAATGCAATAATTATACCAGCAACGAATAAGAACATTTTGAGGTTTTGCTGATATCAGACGTCCTCTGTCAAACACACCTTACACAAAACTTTACCTTTCAATTAAATAATCACATCCGCACTTTCTTCGTCAGCAGAAATCGAGTTCCCATCAAGTTGGATCACTCGGGAAGGAAACGTGAGAAGACCGGAACAATAATGGAACATGCGCCAGCGGAAATACATTGTCGAAAATACAAAACTTTACATTGGTCAAAACATTATAGACCAATCAGATCGGCACTTTCATTGTGTTGTTAATACATTCCAAAGCGCGTTGGTTTCTGCAGTCGAAGAAGAAGATGAAATAAAAGGCCTTAACGTCATTTTACAGGTAAGGGAGCTACAGTTTGGTTGAAGCAAATACCAGTGATGACAACGCACACTCCTACAGGTTTTCATTAGTTATAGGTTGTTTTATTTTAAAAACTCCCCTGCTTTCAGTTTGTGACAGTGTTCCGATATACCGTTGTCACAGACGCCATCTCACTCTCAGGATGGTGTGCTTTTTTCTAACTGTAATAATGTAATCTGCATTGTTACCTGGTTTAGTGAACTAATTTGTATTGATGAAATGAGGTTGACGTTTAAACAAATAATACATTTATATAATTGATTTGAGGATTTCTCGCTCTGGAAATAAGCTGATAAATGACAATGTCATTAACATGACTAAGAACTTATTACTTAGCTTTTCTGGCTAAATTAGTACTTCCCCCTATAACTACAACATGATTTTGGAATTGATAATTTGTTTCAGCAATGTACATGGACATAATAAATGCAATTTTATAATTTTTTTCTTTTTCTTTTTCCAGGCACATAACAGAGGAAACAGAATTTAAATAGAACTTCATAAGTTCTGGAAAACCACCTTCAAAGTCACCATGCCAGGTGACTCCAGAAAGGATTTTATCCTGGTCACCGTAGCCAATTATTTTGGTGTTGCAATCAATGAACAGGCCATTACCAACTTGTTCAATGCTCATGCATTGAATGGCTTCTTGGATGATGGCAACATTTCTATCCTGGCGGGAAAAATAGACCAGAAAAATGGGAGAAGAATTGATTTTCAGAACAAGGTAATTAAAGCGTTGTTGTGGGTGTGTTTTTTAATATTGTTACCATATTATATCTTAATTGAACATTGAATCACTATAATGGATGGAGATGTATATATCATGTTTTAAATCTTGTAGATCAGTGTATTATTATTATTTTTTTTAAAATTATTATTATTTATTATTATTATTGTTATTATTATTATTATTATTGTTTTATTGTTGTTGTTATTTTTGTTCTTTTGGCTGAATTAGCCATGTTTGATATGCCAAATTGACACTCTGATTCTGAATAATCTTTAAGATCACAAATCCCATTTTATCATGTTGTTTATATTTATTTTATATATTTATGTTTTCCTCCTTATTTGTGTTAAATGTTTTTTAATTTGTTTCATATTGTTTAGATTGAACCTGGTGATGACAAGGAGAGAGTGATTGTATTCTTCAAGGTCAAGCCAGATGTTATTACCCCAGACAATGTTCAGTCCAACATCATTGTATCATCCATGATTGACTCACCACTCAACACCTTGTATCATGCTATCCAAAAGGTGAGCTTTGTTCAGAGTTTTGGGGTAACTCCCCCTGTGTCCTTTTCCCCCTCCCCTTTAGAAATGTAGCTTCTTGTGTGTGTCACTGCATGTTGAATTTGTTTAATAAGTCACCATTGTTGGAAGGTTTTGCTTTGAAAAACATTTACGAATTAGTACTTTCCAAAGTTCTACAGGGAAGTGCTTCCACTTCTTTCTACAAGGTCAACACCTTGGCTGCTCACCTCAATCGGGAAAATAAACAGCTTGTGAATTGTGTAGATTTTATAACATTTCTTCAGAAGTCTTAATATCCTGTCTTTCTTTTCTTCTTTTTTTTTTTCCCAAATATAAAATAGGTGTATGCCCCCCTTCTTCTGGAAGATGGGAAGTGGAGCAGAGGGATTGACCCTAAACTGCAAACTTTACTCAGCGAGCTGGAGGCAGGTCTCAGTTCTACTATTCGCAAGAAGGACCCGTCTTTTCGAGGCCGAGGGGACAGTGATGACAACATTGGAGGTGTGTATATCATTATCATTTGGCTCAATCTTTGCTGTTAAAATTCTCTCCATGAATATTTACTATTAGTAGAATATAAATGTGTTTTTAGAATCTGGGGGAGACAGGTTAGAGTAGGAACTTTCAAGATTCAGATTCTGAAAAATTAGTCAGGGCTCAACAAAAATTTTTTTTTTTAACATGTCCTGTCGGACAGGTTGTCAAATATTTTACATCTCCTTACAATTTTGATGAAGAAACATAAAAAGTAAGTGTGACGACACGAGTTTCAGATAGCAGGGAGAATTATACTTTGTACGAAGTTACACTTCTCCGTTATGTAGTGTACATAGAATAGCCTGACCGGTTTACTTTTTGCGTACGAAAGGTGCAGTATCGTAAAGTCCGTGCGTAGCGAAGAAGACAGGGGTAGGCCAATACAGAACAGGGCTATGCATAATAAGGAATGTGTACACTGACGAGAGCTCGACGTTTTGCTTGTGACGGGTGATTTTTGGTAGGGCAGAGTGGTTTGAGATGCTTTTGCGAGAAGGTCAATTCTAACCAGGCAGCAACCCTGTGACAGAGGTCATAGTAATATAGGTTCTGTTGGAAGGGTGTGATTATTGTTTATATAGCCACCCAAGGTCTTACGCCCTCGTCGGGGTAAGGATGCTTAGAATTCGAAAGAGGAGGAATATTAACTGCCATTTGTGAATTAATGTAGGGTTATTTTCCTAAGGTGTGTGTAGTTCTATATTGAACACCCACCGAGACTTAGCTTCTGTTGCAGAACTAAGGTGACCTCGTCCTCATTTATAAGTGTTATTTGTGAAGTGAAATAACCAGCAATAGCGAGACAAAGTGACTCTCAAAAGACTAACCATTTGTATTTGTGACAGTGCTGTGTTGTGTTGTTGTGTTGGGGAGGTGTATCACAAGCCGGGGCCTATAAGGTGAGTAAACCCTGTTATTCAATTCCTTAGTGGCGCACTCTGAGACTGCGTACATGTATGGATGGTGATGAGTGTGGGGAAGGGGATGTATTTTAGGATGCATAATGATTTTTATTGATTTTATATGATTTTCTTATGATTTTCTTATTGTGTATGTGATGGAGAAATGTCGTTGCTGCTGTTGTTGTAAAAGTGGGGCAAAGGCGACGATGGGGAACGTAGAGAGGGAAAGAGAGAGAGGTGAGTGTGTATGTATGGAGAGAGCGATAAAATGTATTATGCTGAAGAAAGATGAAGTGATGATTATGAAGGAAGCATGTTTACAGTATAGTGCGGCAAGATAGTATGAATGAAGGGAGATAATCGTGATGGGTTATAACCGTTGGGGGTGATGGTGATGATGAAGGGAGGTGGAATGAATCAGGACTGTATGATGAAGTGTGGTTGCAATAATTATGTATATTTATATAAATGTCTGTGTTTATAGAAGATGTGAATTATTAAGCATCAAAGGTTGATCTATATTATTGAAATGTGTGCATAGCATCTTGTATTGTTATCATTGTATGCATAAACAGGTCAAGATGGTGGACAGAGGACGGCGTGTTATATTATATAGTGTTTATGTCTTGTAGGCAGACTGTTAAGACTGTGTATATGCTTACAGGTTTGGGCTGCTTCTTATGCTGTTGCTTATGTTGCTGTTGACGTTTTGTTGCTGTTGTTGATGCTGATGATGCGGTTGTACCTGTCATCGCCAATGTTTACGCTAATTGATTTCTAGCCAGCCTGGGTTGTGCCGGTGCCTCTACAGCAAGGAAGTGTTGGTGGTGGTCTCTGCCACTGCCGTGTGTTTGCCTACGTGTCGAGGCATCACTATTTCAGGAATTTTTCGCACCTAATTCACGCACACTCAGACTTGCACTGCACCACACCTAAAAACATATCTCATTTAGTTAGAGAATCATCCACATATTGTGAAAGAGACTGTTTAGCTCTCTGAGCTACTTGACAAAACATTTGAACAGTGCTTCAGTTCCACAGCTTCACCTGGATAATAGTTCAAGATTAAAGATTCATAACGCCATCATTTTTTTTATTTGAAGATTTATATTTTGAATTGATTTATTAATTGTGATTTTGTTGTACACATTTTTGTAAAGAAACTGTTGCTGTTTAGTTCTGTTTGGGGTTAAACAAAGGGAGGTAATTGTTAGTTAATACGGGGACGGGGGTCTTGATAGGGGTTGAGGGTGGGTAGTTTCCCATTTGTCCTGTGCGTGTATGTTATTTGTTGAATAAAAGAGTGTGATTGTATTCTGGCATTTTGTGTTAGTTTATTTTGTTTGAGTTTTATTCCTGTCACTCGCTTTATGTGCTGAAGTCACGGAACCCGCTCGGGGGCAGTGACAGTAAGATTTGCTACGTTTGGATTCACTATGGTTTCAATGTCGCTTGTGAAATCATAGCGGTCTGTTTTCAGCTTTAAGGTAAGCCAAGATCATCAACGCTGACTGACTTGGTAGCTGGTTAGTGATTTAACCTGTCCGGCAGCGACTTCTACCTATCCCGGACAGTCAAGACAATCGGTTGTGTCGAGCCCTGAAAGCTACCTTGATATTACCTATAGAAGTGTGATACTGTTGAAATATATCTTTCAAAATGGTGTGGTACTGTTGAATTATTCGTTTTAAGGTAATTAACTTTTTTTTTTCAGAATATGAGTAGTGAAATTTTATTACCCTAACATGTTTATTAACTGTTACTGTATTGGATGAGGAATCAATATGACCCTCTCACTGCTGAATGCAATTTTGGTTATAGGCATCCTGACACCGATGGACGAATTCCAGTATTGGTTGGATATATCGAGGTCCGCTGCCAGAGAAGAGCTGAAGGAAGCAGCAGAAAGCTACACCGAACTCTTCAAGCCCATCTCAAAGGTAAGGAAATTTGACATGCAGATAAACTAGTTCTTAACAGGTGATTTAAATCAGTTTTACTACTCCTGAAGTCTGCCTCATTTGAAATTTGCATTGGAACGCAAGTTATGTAAATTAGCCAACATGTATTAACCCATGTTTATTGAAATATTTGGTGATTTAAGGCATCGAATCATTTTTCCTATCCTGCAGAAAAAATTGTTTTTTGTCTTGGCACATTGTCCAGACCTGCCTACTCTCCCGCTTTTGGCGGGAGACTCACGCTTTTGACATGTCACAAAATACATATTATTCAATCTTTATTGTTTGCAAACACGTCCTGGTCATAGTCCCATTGTTATTATATAATGTCTCCCGCTTTTACTCTGATTGGGGTAGGCAGGTCTGATTGTCAAATACAAATGCGAATCAAAAGTTTGAAAAAGGAAAATTGTGTTTTAGGACTATGGTGGGCTGGATTCTCTGGCACTTGGAGATGCCATGGAGCTTGTTGAGCTGACCCAGGACACTTTGGATGATGTCTGGAAGCAAGGCGATCCTCCATATCCAGAGGCAAGGATGAGGCATCTCCTTGATGTTATCGGTGAGTTCATCACTGATAGTGATGTTTTTACAGCAAAAGCAAATATAAAAATCTGAAACAGGATGCTTCAGAATAGTAATTTTCTTAATTTAAAATATGTGGAAGGAATGCGCCAAAGATATTTGCTGAATGTGATACTTCTAGTTTGTTGATATTGCATTTATCACATCATTTGTGGTTAATGTTGTACATTGGTGATTCTTGACAAATGCTCTGCTTTTTTATAGTTTAGTATTTCTTTTAAGATCCTTTGATTCATTTGACATAGAGCATTGAAGGATTCTAGAGTGGTATGAATGCTAGGATTGCACAAATATACTTAGATAACTTTAGTGCATTTAGAAAAATATTTGTTGAAGAAAAATAACATTTTGCTGGCTTTTCCATGCAGCTGGATCATTGGGACGCTACGTTCAGCGCAAACTGTCAGACGAGGATTTGTGGAATGGAAACTTCGTGGCTGTGAGAGAAGGGTTGAGAATGGGCATTGCCATTTGTGAACGTTGGTCTACGGTGTGTGAGACCCTGACTATGCAGTTCTGGAAGCGATTTGCACCCCACCCATGGAAAGGAGAGAAGTTCATCCCTGAGACACTCAAGAGCCTTGCCAATAGACTGGAAGAAGTACTACAAGCATTTTAGCTATTTTTCTTTTTAAAAGGAAGAAATACTATATGTTGTGGTCACCAAAAGCTTTTTATTATTATTGCCTCTGTCCCAATGCAAGATCATGTGAATACAATGTTGAAGACAACAGACTAAAAGCATTTATGTTGCATACATTATGTTGTTGCTCAATTCTAACATTTCATTTGTTTTTCAGGGTTTCTGAGTCATCATTGTGAAATACACATACTGTAGCAACCAAGCATAATTTTCCAAACTTCTTTGCAGATGATATGTATATGATTTTTCGGTAGAAAAATGCGTCTTTTCAATTCATATCTGATTTCTCTTCTGCAGATTCTCTCGCTGCGCACAGTTCATGAGCAGCTTCTGAGGCTGCTGTCAACTCCAGAGCAAAAAGAGCTGAATGTTGGAGAGGCATTCACTCCATTCCTTGGCCTAAACCCTTTGCAATACAACCCCTACACCCAACCACTGTGGGCAGCCGCTGTGTCACAGTATGAGAGAGCCATGGAGCCGGCTCAGCAGAAGATTGCTGGGAAGCTCAGAAACCAGTTCCATCAGCTGGATGGAAATCCACAACAGGTTTGCATCATTCACATTTGTATTGATTTGAATACACACTTAACAAATGTATAAAGCATGTTCTTGAATGGAGGGAGAGAATTAGACAGTCATTATTATGTGGATAACTTTGTTGTATAAAATGATGTTTTTAACTCTGATTTATTTGCAGCTTCTCAGGGAGTTCCAGAGATACAGAGAACTCATCAAGAGACCTGCCATCAGCAAGCAAATGGTTTCTGAAAGGTAGGATTCTTTTGAAGCATGTTTGTATTTTTTTATTCATGGAAAAAAGGACATTGCTTCCATTTGTAAAAGAGAAAAAAAGCAATTTTGTAGGAAAGATTCAGGCATGTGCACATTTGAATGTTGTTTAATGTTTATGAAAATAATTTGTCTTCTTTTCCAATAAGTCTAAGAAGTGTTAAAATCCGACTTCCAGAGAGACACTGTTAGGTCAGTTGACAGTGCATGTGCGGCAGATCAGTGAAGAGTTCTCTCAGCGCACTGGTCATCGCAGTGGCAAGGGCGTCCCAAAGGGCAAGAACCTCCCAGAAATTGTCAACAACATTGTCTATGTCAGGCAGCTTGAAGCCAAGGTATATTTTAGTCCTATGAATTACAAATGAATTGCAGTAAAGGGATTTGGCACTTTCCATTTTCTAAAAAAGGGTGTTTTGTTATTTGACTGTTGAGCTAGTTATGGTTAGGTAAAATATGCTATTTTGCCTCATGTTTTCCAGATTTTTCCAAATCTGTGTGAGAAGAATTTGCTGTCCTAAATAGTCCAAAAATGACGTACAAAAAATGTCTGTCAGTCCATCTGTCTGTCCCCCATCCGCTGACTGTCTGTGCAAAACTTGCAAGTGGATTAATATCTCAGAACCTATTTCAACTATCACAACCACACTTGGAAAGATGGTGTATACCCATGAGACCTCATAAATGATAAGTTAATGAATGACTTCCCTACAAGGTCAAGGTCTCAGGGTCAACAAACTTTAGTTAAAAAATTAAAATGTTTCACAAAATTTTACTTTTTTTTCTAGCTTATTAACTTTTTCCCTGCCAATCGACGATGTATCGTCGATCTGAGCCGCCATGTTTGTGCCAATCGACGATATATCGTCGATTTCAGTATTCCGTTTCGTTCCGTTTTTTTGCGCAGTCCAATCCAAGTTTTATTTTAACCAAAGAGAGATAACTCTTTCTACTTTCGTTCTCGATCGACACGCGCGTGGTTTCTTCAAATTGATTTGTTTTAGAGTGTTTTTTGTGCATTTTACTAAGCATTGTGATGGGCACAATCGACAGTGTGTCAAACTCTGCTAATAATCAATATAATTTCAAACTGTAAAGTGTATTTTGATCCTAAATAAATTTTCTTTCTGGTGTGTGAAGCTGATTCAGTGATTGGAATTATTCCTCCAGATTTTTTTTTATCACTGTGGTATGTAGAAATATTTTTATTTTATTTTATCATTTCAAAAAGATCAACATGCTTTCAAAACACATATTTCAATAACATAATCAAATTAACATTTTTGTGTTGTTTTTTTTTCTTTTCTTATTCTTCACTCTTTTACCTTTAATTTGATATGAAATATGTCTATTTAACAACTATTATTGAAAGAACAGTAGCTTAAATGCCTAAGGTACTGAACTTTCTTTCCGGTGCCAGAGAAATGTCTGGCACAAACGTGGAAACATGCCTGGCAGGGAAAGAGTTAATATTAAACTTATGATTCTTTCATGCATGACAGGCATCAATAAGACACACATACGATTCAAATTTATCAACCTCACTCCAAGGTCAAGATCATTGGAGCTGTCTAAAAGTCAGTTAGTATAGGTACCTTGAAGTGACCCTGACCCTAAACCGTTAGAGATATAAAGTCCAAACTTTTTTTAATTTAGAGATGATAGATTGATCTTTCATATCTGTTATGTTTTTGCATTGATCTTGAAGGTCAGGATCATTTTAGGCCTTGAAAAAACATACAAAAAATAGGTAACCAAACAGTGGAATCCTATCCTATCCAATCCCGTAACTCAACGTTGTTGTGGCACCACAGATGATCGTTTAACCAGCATACTCCATCTTTTTCTGTTCTCAGCAACCCTCATGGCCTCGCTCAGTGTCAAACAAGTCCATTCTCGAATGTTGTCCTCCCACCTCTTTTTCTGTCTCCCTCTTCCTCTGCCTCCTTGCATTGCACCTTGCAGGATGGTTTTTGCAAGGCCTGTTGCTCTTGTGACGCGGGCATGCCATCGGAGTTTCAGTTTCTTCACCACTGTGAGCATGTCATCATGTTGTCCAATGGCTTGTGATGGTCTTTCGGACTTCCTTGTTGGTGATGTTCTAGGTATTGGAAATCCCCAGAAGTCTTCTGTAGCACCTCATCTACATGCTTTGTATTCTTCATTGTAGATCTTCTGTGAGGGTCCATGCCTTATCTTACAGTGGAATAGCTGTTTATTTATCCCATAATGTGCTACAACATTGGGTTATTTGATCAGACATGCATGAGAGTTCAGGCGAGGGTCAATATCATCCCAAAATCAAGGTCACTGAAGGTTAAGGTCATCCCAGAGTCAGTTTTTGGGGCATAATACAACTTTTGCTGTACTTTATTTCTTAGAACATGAGTGTAATTTGGAGAGGAAGATCAAGGTCATCTTAAGGTCAAGAGCATAGAAAGATCAAAGTCGGTATTACTTTGTATTTTAATGCTATCTTTTCATTTTATTTTGGGGAGGCACTCATTTTCGTGTTAAATATTGCGAGTTCCATAAGGAGCAAATAAGCCAAACAGGCTTTGCCCTTCTAGTTTCTATGTGAAACAGCTTGTTAGCTTTATGGACAAGGTACTTAAAAAGTATTATTTGCCAAGTTTAGGCCTATGAGTGTATATTTTGCATCCCATGAAACTGAAGAAAACGTTATGAATTATTGTTGCTGGATAATTGTGAATAACAATCATGGAAATAAAATCTCTTTTTTGTTGTTGTTTTATCAAATAGTATTGCTATCTTTACCTCACAGATTGATGAGACGCTGATGATTGCTGAGGCACTGCTGGGTGATCTGGGTGGTTTTGAGAAGTTCAGCAAGGATGCCAAGGACCTGAAAGAAGAGCTGCAGAATTTCCGTCGTGACCAGTTTGATGAATGGGCCAGAGAAATTCAGTCTTTGATAGATGATCCCAAGCAGCCCTTGAGGTACTTTAATTTTATGTTTTGTATTTCTTTTTTGAAGAGGGAAATATTTTTATCTAGCCCTACATTAGCATCCTCCAGCTCTACATTATCATCTTCCAAATTATAAGCAAAGGTTTTGATTATAGTTTGCAGTAACTTTGTGACTTTTGCTGGCATAAGTAGTAAACTGGTTTATTTGATTTGTAAATTGTCTGCTGCTAATGCACACAAGGTGTTTTTCTGTATATCATTATTAATAATTCTATTTATTTTTGAAAATTTCACAGCCTGGAAACAAATGGGCGCTTGATGGAGCTGAACCACAAAGATGGCAAAATGAAGGTGAACTACAGTGAGCGCTTGGTGACGTTGTTGAGAGAGGTCCGACAACTTGGAGCCCTAGGTTTTACCATCCCTTCTAAAATACAGAACGTCTCCAACACCGCTCAGAAGTTCTACCGCCATGGCGTCATCCTCAAACAGGTAACTTTAGAACAGGAAGTTGTTTCGACAACTTGTTATTGTCTAGAGATTAAGCCTTATTTCTTCCTTTAGTCGTGAACTTTTTTGTGGAGGAATTTACTTTGAAATCTTAATATTTATGAATACAGTAATAGTTCCGCTTCTTTTTTGTGAATGTTGCACATACAATGTTGGTGTTGCAGGTTGCCCATTTCTACAATACCATTGACCAGCAGATGATCCCCAGTCAGCAAGCCATGATGTTGGAGTCGGCCTTGGCTTTTGAGAGACTTGTGAAAAATCCTAAATCAGGTGATTGTTTATCTTCTACAAACACTGAAACATCTACCAGTTTTAAAGCATTTTATTTTCAGTGTCCAAAATATGAATAGCTTTGTCTGTTATGTTTGTTGTGAAGAGGTACTACAGATTTGGGTTTAGTTCAACACTAGGGGAACACAAAGAACATGACTCACAGATTTTAGTCCAAGTATCTATACAGTCGATTGATTTTAAAAGGGAGCAAGTCAAAAGGAGATGAAGGGCATGTGACTTGGGACAACCCTGAACAGCTGGAGGCCTACATCAGAAAGCTGCAGGCCGCTGCTGACCACTTGACCACGGAAAACCGCAAGCTGCGCAAGTCGCACAATGTGGTGATGGAGAAGGTGCAGCAGCTGATGAGCATTGACCTACTGCGCCAGCAACAGCGATGGAAAGATGGCCTGATGGACATCCGCCACCTGATGGCTAACCTTGTCACACAGGTATGGCATGCTGAAATGCTCACTCACATAAGACTGTGTACCTTTGGAGAAAGCGGAATCGTTCGTTGCTTGCAACATTTAGACAACACATGTCTCCGAGATTACTCAATCCTGTTCAGTCCAATCCAGCGTTCACTTCAATGGTGCACAACTCCATGTTGCAGAGACATGCTTGGGGCGATGGAAAATGTGCTAGAAACTGCTGTGCTGTTACATATCCACTCAGCATAATTTTGAGCTGTCCTTTGACCTAATGAGATTCCAGCACCTGGCCTTTACTAACTCTCTGATACATTCTTTTGTAATCTATATCATATTTCAGTAACTTTGCTTCAATAGTGCTTTGCACTCAACTCCAAATGCAGGATACTTGTTTTATAGTTTCAGGGACTGGGCAAGCAGATCACAGATTTTCTTTGTGTTAACATCTGTATACACAGTTAAGCAAAATTGTTTTTTGTTGTCATCATAGATTGTTTGGCAGTATTTAACTGAAGCATTGATAACTCAACACTTTTTTCTGCTTAGGGTTTTGCCAATGAAAACATGAAACCCTGGAAAGCTCATTGGGACCGTCAGCTGTACAAAGCCTTGGAGCACCAGTATCAGATGGGATTGGAGTGCTTGAATGAAAACCTGCCAGAGATCAGAGTGGAACTGACATACAGGTTAGTGCTTGTGACAGTGAATTTCAGCAGCCCGTTGTTCAATTTTATATCCTTGGTGAAATCAGGAAAGGTACTGGTAGTTTCAGTTGCTGAGCTTGCAGTGTGTTTCTATTCCACATTATTACTTTTTGTTGTTGTAGGTAACACTTGTTTTGTTTTAAACCATTGTTGTTGAAGGTTAGCATTTTCTCATCGGTGCAAGAAAATTGTTGATTTGATTGGGTTTTTTTGCAGACAGCAGAGGTTGCAATTCAGGCCTCCGTTTGAGGAGATCAAAGCGAAGTACTTCAGGGAGATGAAGAAGTTCATCGGCCTCCCCAACCAATTCAAAGGTGTGAGCGAGGGGGGGGAGACAACCATCTTCCCTGCCATCATTATCAGAAATGCTGAGGGTTTCGTCACTTGCTACAAGAAAGCTTTTACACTCTTCAAGAGATTGTTGGCTGTTTTGGACAAGTTTAGTGTAAGTTTGTACTTGTGATTTTTGATTGTCATTTGTTGTGTTTTTTGGTTAAAAGTATTCTCTGAATATATGTATGTATATGACACCCATATGTTGAAAGAAATATGGATAAATTTAGCATAAAGTTTGCACTTATGTTTTCTGTTTATCACTTGTTGAACGTGTGTACTTTTATTTTCTTTATCTGTCTGTCTGTTTGTCTTTATTTCACGTTCTCTCTCTCAACTTATAAAAGCACGGTTAACCTTAATCTTGAGTATAAAAGTTTATTGTTTGAGATAACATTACTTCTTACAATATTGATACTGCTTGCTCAGCTACAGTTCAAGACCTAATGTATTCCTTGTGAGTTGACTTGGAAATAAAACATTTTGTATCCTGGTAGTTAAGTCTTTTTTGCTACAAATGCACATATTGTTTTTGATAAACATCCTGGGTTGTTTTTTTTTGTTTATAGGAATGGGTGGTGCTTGGAGCTCTGGATCTGGATACGTTTGTGCAGAAAAACCTTGTCCACCTCTCTGACTGGGAACGCAACTTCCGTGCCCTCAAGGCTAGAGGAAGAGATGCTGAAAAGTTGCCCAGGTAAGATCTGTACTCAGTATTTTGAATTAGTAGGTTTATTTAGTGATGGAATCCTCTGTTAATAATCGTGGGTAGAACATAATCACGTTTTGATTTTTTTGCTGTCATACTATTAGTCATACTACTACTATTGAAATTGCACAGACTGCATATTCAGAATAATTTGATTTAAAAATCACCCTTCGCTGACTTTATTCTTATTGTTGTTTTAGTCAAGCCAAGGTGGACTGCATCACAGTGAACCTGATGCCTGTAAAGACTGTCATTGATGATCACATCCAGCGCCTGTTTGACGCTCTCCTCAATTCCCTGCGCAAAGCCATAAACATTGATGTTGGGGAAATTGACGGATTTGTCACATCAGCCATGGAAACCCTCTCACAGCGACCACAGACAGTGGAAGAGATCGGTGATGCCAACGCCAAGCACTCTGAATTTCACAAGAAGAAGCAAGAGGTTGGTTTCTGAATGTAATTTTGCTGCATATGATGATGTAGAAAGAAAGCTTTCACTGGGAAGAAATGAATGAAGCCGACCTAACAGAAGTCAGGCAAGTCAAACTTCAGTTGAAATAAACTGGGATGATTTCCACTTATGCCACACTTTATGTTTTTGAATTGTTATTAGTTCTTGCCACATTCAGAATGGGTACCCTGGGGGTTAAAAATAACTTGCCTGTCGCATTAGTCAATAACATAAAAATTCTTGGTATCTTCTTTGAAAGAGACAGAATGGCAAAATATACAGAAGAAAACTAGAAAGGTTTATTGAACAAATACAAACATTAATTTAAAACTGGTGTAGGCGTGACCTGTCAATCCACGGAAAAAAAAAATCTTACTCAGTCAACTTACCTATGTTATACCATCCATCAGTTTACCACAAACGGTTCTAAAGAACATCAACACAATCCTATGCAAGTTTGTGTGGCAGAGAAAACACTCCAAACCGGAAAGCCTTCGAGAAAGTAAAGCGCAAAGTGATGGAATCAGATTACCATGTCGGGGGAGGGGAAGGGAAGGGGGGGGAGGGGATGGAGTAAAACGTAATCAATCTGCTGGACATTCAAAAACATTGCACACGCTAATGACATCTTCGGTTTGATCTGTTCTGCAAAGATAATGCAAGGGTGTGAAAGAATTCGTAATGCCTTTTGGCAAGAAGTGTATTGTACGTATCTAGATACAAAATCACCAACTACAATGTAGGATGTAAATGTAGACAACTTTTTGCTGCAAAATTGTTCAGTAATAAGCGGATAAGGCAAAAGTGTTGTTTTATCCCAAATGGTTCCAGCGTGGTTTGAAGCATAATAAAGACTTCATTCATCCCGAAGAAAACGGACAAGCAACTCTGGCTGAAGTTCAGAATTTAATAACTCAGATTCAGGCAGTGACAATGTTCGAGTATCTTGATCTAAGTAACGCCACATACCAATTATAGATGGACTTGATTCGAACGGGAAATTTTAATAGGAACTCTGCACAGCCTGCAAATTGTGAAGCTAGTGTGTATAATAGTAAACCCAAATAAATCAAAAAATATTTGCATTACAGCAACAAAGAAGCAATTATAAAACCACATGGAAGCGTCTTTTGGCAGAGAAAATTGAATTTTGATATTTATGAACAAGTATGGTTAATGGCCAGATTAGCAACAAAAGAAGTCAGATTACGAGAACTGCAGTGGAAGATAAATCATAATATATATCCAGCTATATTTTGCTGCAAAAGATTAAATTTGCCGATTCAAACAAGTGTTTTTATTGCATAGACGAGGTCGATTATATGGGACATTTCTTCTTCAGCTGCAAAGTAGTGAAATCTTCGTGGCAGTGTGTGGAAGACATAATCATGGATGAGGTTGGGATGCACTACAGTTAATTTTTGAGGGACAATTTCACATTAGGTGAAAGTAAATTTAAATGTATATAAAAAATCATCATATGTATGTTTTTTCCCCCTTTATCATTTGTCAATAAAATGAAAATAAATAAGCCAAACAAAGAGAAAAATGATGGACAGTAACAAACAAATGTTTCTTGAAAGAAAAATGTGAAGAAAAAAAAAGGAAAGGCAGAAACCTCCTGTGCTCCAAATGTCATGACTTGATAGATCTATGACAGGACACTACACTGATCCCTAAAAGAAAATATTTTTAAAAAATATTATTGCCACATACAATACACACAAAAGTAAAAGGAAAGTCATCATAACTATTCACTATCACACAACACTAATTTGTTGTATATTACAGATCAAACCGCTGTTTGAGAAGGCGGAGGCTAAAAACAAGCTGCTGCGATCGGTGGCAGGCGGCGGTGTGGAGTCTCTCAGTCAGCTGCAGGGTCGCTGGGACAAGTTTGAACTCATGATGGAGAGCCACCAGCTCATGGTCAAAGAACAGGTGAGATTGAAAGAGCTTGTAGGGAAAAAGCTTTATGAATCCCTTTATTTTATTTTATTGTTAAAAGAGCAGCATTTTAGAGTTTGAGCTGTGGATATCACCTCATGAGCTAAATTTTGTTCTAGAGTTACTCATAAATTCCACTGATTATTGTGTTTTCAGATAGTAATGAATAGGATTTGATAGTTTGATCAAAGATTTTTTTTCAAATACATGGAATTTCCTCTCAACATACACAAATTGGTACATAATGTTCACCCTAAAATATTTTGGACAATGCGTCAAATTGAAACTATTGAAGATTCAAAATACTTTATTATCTCAGAGATATTAAGACATGCTTTGCTGACAGTACTACAACAAATTGCGATACATGTTTAAAAAAAAAAGGCAATTACAAACATTCACTCATCAAAAGGATGAAAAATGCATAGACTATATCGAAGCTACAGACAACAATAAAATAATAGAATGCGCAAAGTCCCCAATTAAAAACATTTGGAGGGAAAACAAAATTAAGACAATCCAACACACACACACCTAGCACACCATAACAGACTTCTATTAATTCTAAGAGACACCTATTAATGTTTATTTAATAGTTGGGTGGATTTGAGGACAAAGCTAGATCTGGTTTGGGTACACTGAAACAGTGTCCAGATGGGAGAACGTCATACTGTTTGGCCAGAATATGTGTAGTGTCTTCCCGCAATCATCCTAGCCTTTTGCATGACAAGACTTTCATACAGCTCATTCAGACTCTTCTGCTGCTCACCCACTACCTTTTTGCACACTTTCACCACTCTGTCAAACACATTATTGTTCTTCTCACTCAAGCCACCGTACCAGGGTATTCAAGATTCAATTCAAGATTCAAGAATACTTTATTATCTCAAACAGAGAAATTAATATGTGCTTTGCTGACAATCCTACAACAAATTACGATAAATGCCTAAAAAAAGGCAATTACAAACATTCACTCATTAAAAGGGTGAAAATGTATATACTATACCGAAGCTACAAGCAACCATAAAGTAATAAAATGCACAAACACATCTTTTCAAGTTCTCAAAGAACCCAATGGATGTAGTACTATAAAAGTCTGTTTTATTTATGAAAATTCTTGTTTATTCTGCTAATTAATTCTTGATTAATTGATTGCAACCAACAGGTGGAGGTGATGAAGAGCAACGTTCAATCTCGAGTGGCAGCATTTACTCAGGATGTTGAGAAGTTTGCAGCCCGATGGCATCAGCTGAAACCCAGTGACGATGCTCTGGATGGAGACAAGGACACTTGCATGAAAGCTGTGCAGATTATCAAAGACAAGAGACAAGAGTTTGCTGAGCTTGAAAACAACAAGAACAGGCTTGTGTGAGTATGATTGACCTTCATTGCTCAAGTGTTTGTTTTTAGTTCCAAAGTGCTGAAAACAACTTGATTTTTTTTAGAATAATTGATATTAGTAAACTATTCACCTATTATGTTAACTAGACTTAACAGAAGTCATATCATAATTGTTGTAAAAACTGGCACGTTATTTGAAACTGAAAGACAATATGGTAAAAAAATTAGTTCTCTTGCTAATTTTACATAAACATCTTCAGTTATTATATTCATGCTAGTTGTGAGTTTTCTTTCTCATTGACCGTTTTCTCCATACTAGCTTTCTCATTTACTGAGTTCACATAAGTCAGTAATAATGCTGTGCCTTTTTGACTCGAATGTTTGTTTTGTTCATGTATAGCTCTGACTGTCAGCACTTTGAAATGCCGGAGCCTGACTTTGTGTTCGTGGAGGAACTGAAAATGGATTTGGAGAACTTTGAAGGCATGTGGTCCCTGTTTGAAGAGTTCAACACCGGTCTGCAGCAGTTATCCAAAGAAGACTGGATCTCATTCAGGTAAGAGTTCTTAGTTTTGGGCTTCTGAAGAGGAAAACGGGCAAGAAATAGCCAGATGTGCTGAGAATTACTTTTTGATCACATTGGCTGGGTTTATGCTTACTGCTTTTTTGTGAACCATGCATGTAGTTTCTCCATAATTTATGCTTGCATAAAAGGATGCAAAACTGACTGCAATACCCCTTCATTAGTAATTTAGTAGGTCTTGTGACATTGAAGATGTATTTCATTACAATGACACTAATTTGTTTTGTTTTTATGGACAGATCCAAGACCTATGCTTTTGAAGAGTTTCTGGGCAAATGGTATGAGAAGCTGAAGGGAAAAGAGCCTACCACCATGACTGTCCGTCTGCAAAAGGACATTGATACATACAAGGTCTCAAATTTCACCCATTTTGTAGAATTTTAAATATTATTTACTAAGAATTATTGATTTATAATTTATGGTGGACTGAGCTGTTGATGGGGCATGTTCTTGTATGTGTACATTCTATAAACTACTACAAGTATACCAGAGTAACTCTGAACGTTAGTAAACTTTGAACTTGAAGGATCAGCATGTTATTTGTTAGAAGTATTTTAAAAAACCAGTCCCAGCTGAATCTCTTCCATATGTACTGGTGTTTGAAACAGGACATAACAGTTATGAGATTGATCCAGATTGAATAATGTTTATAGTGTTCGAATTGTATTGTCATAGAACGTTTGAGTTGTGTTTTTTTAATGTATTGCATCATCTTCTTTGTTCAGAATGTCCTGCCATCACTGCTGTGGGTGCGTGGTGAGCCGCTGTCTCAGGACCACTGGGCTGAGCTTTTCCGCATGTTGAAGATGCCTCGTGGCATGACTCTTGAAAAACTCACCTTTGGCAACATCCTAGACTCCGCCGGCGAAATCATCAAGAATGCAGCTGCTCTCAAGGTCACTATTCATTCCCGAGAATTTGTTATTAGTACTTACTTATTTACTTTTAATTTTTCCTTCCGCTTCTACTGTGGGGGTTTATTAGTATATTTGCTTTAATTTCAAGAGGAATATTGCTATTTCCGCTTGAGTTTTGTATTTTACCTTGCTGCTCTCTGTGCTCTACACATGAACAGGAATTGAATCAGCGAGCGCAAGGTGAGGTGACCATCAGAGAGGCTGTCCGAGAACTGGAACTGTGGGGAGCAGGTGCTGTGTTTTCACTGACGGACTACGAGGATAGCAAAAAGAACAACATCAGCCTCATCAAGGATTGGAAAGAGCTGGTCAACCAGGTATGCTTTTTGCTAGCATATCAAAAGTCCTGTGAAGTGCGAAGGTGTGAGTTAATCCCATACAGAGGTTGTTATTTAACCCAGACAGAATGCCTCATGACATTTTGGGATATCTGCAAATAAATGAATAGTGATAAATGCTGTAGGTATCCAACCCATTGTTCAAACGGTAAAGGAGCAGGAAAGGAACTATGATATTGTAGTGGGATAGAGAGAGAGGTGGTGCGGCAGAAGGGGTCCGCAGAGGAAGGAGGAGGAGAAGAAGGAAGGAAATCAGGAGCCATCTGTTCTCATTTCTTGGCCCATTTTATTTACACGAAATCAGCAAACTACAAACAACAGCAACCTGTAACAACATACCAATGACACATAAATACATACAAAAAACAAGCAACCATACATTACATAATAATGTCAAGAGAAGAAGATCAATCTTGACCAGGAATCCTATGCATGGATAAGATTAGAATATATTGTATACAAAAACAAGCAACCATACATTACATAATAATGTCAAGAGAAAAAGATCAATCTTGACCAGGAATCCTATGCATAGATTAGTACTGACAATAATACATTGATCAGAACGCAGCAGTCATGCTGAGCTCAAATATTTATCATAAAAAAAGAACAACAGGAATTCAGCAAATACTGAATTCAGACATTCATAATAATTGAAAAAGACTATAATGCGTGAATACAGCAACGAGGCTGGATGCAAGCATTAGTATAATCACACCAAACATCCATTTAGGGCATAAACATCGATCATGAATACAGCGGTTGTGCTGAACTCATAATGGCATGACATAAGAAGTGGTGCCAGCCTAATTCGGTGGCCCCAGAAAACATAAACAATCTCATGTGGAGATAAGCAATCCAACGCTTATCGCTGGACTTAATAATACATAGTCATACATCATAACATAAAACAAAATTAAAACAATCATCGCATCATGAAATAAAATTAAAGAAATCAAATTACAAAGGCACAAAACACCAACCTCAGGGTGACGGACCCTTAGCTACCCATGGTGGTGTCTTAGTCACCTTCAGCCATACCACTATGGTTCAGCCTCCTGTAATTTGCACATACTAGTATGAGCAACTCCATTACAAGACCAACCACTAACAATATCATTCTAAGACCTCAACTAAATAAAACAGAAAACGTCCACCCAAATATGCAACAAGACATGTGTCAAAAATAAAGAATAGAAGCAATCCACCATCTCTTAACTGTATACTAGGACCACTGCTTGTCCGATACTCATTTACATTAAATTGCTGACCAACCACGTGGTCTCAACCTACCACAATAATTTCCAATTGAGAACTGGGAACAATTAAACAGAGAAAAAATAAATATTTCTTCCTTTGGTTTTATAAACAGAATACAAGAACAGAGGCAAATAAGACTCAATCAAACTAACAATTTAAGCACCATCAACTTAAACCCTTAACTAGTGCTTCTATTTGTTCAACTTACACAAAAACAATTCAATAAAAATTCTCATAATGTTTTTGTATTACATGTATAACAATCATCAAAAAAATGCCACACAATTAACAGTTTACATACCTCATAACAGGGGAGAGGTTTTCCCCAAGAAGAAAAAAAACTCATAGCTGCAATTCACTGCACCGGTTTCTACATTAGGGTGCTTCTGGAACCATGCAGCAGCAGGTGTTATCTCTTGATTGCCAGAGAGGGAAAAGGAAGAAAAGTCTGGCACTAGCACTTATAAATGGGGGCCCTATCGCTTACCAGGAACCTTCCACAAACAATATAGTCCCTAACATAAAATTCACATCCTTCTTCTAACTATAACTTTATTCTTGCATCACAAATAATCTATACAAGAACCCTACTTAATAGTATCAACACCTTGCATTCTATGGCCAAATCATAATTCTTAACAATTTGCAACTAAAATTCCTACATCAGACCGGCCACACAAAGACTTGTTCAGAGGCGGGAAATCTGCTTATTAGCTTATCTGGTTCCAGACTCACTATAGGGGCAGGAGTGGAGAGAGAGAGGGATGGAGAGGGAGAAAGATGAGAAAGAGCAAGAGAGAGAGAGAAAGGCCTACTCGGGTGCCACACAAAGACCCTTCCAAAGGCGGGAATTAGGCTTGGCCAGCAGAGCTGGAGAAAGAGGGAGGGATGAGGAGGGAGAGAAAGAAAGGGAGAAAGAGTGAGAAAGTGCATTTTTCCACAGGTTACAATATGATATGATGTTTTTGCCATACATTACTTCAGAATTGTCTGATGGAACAGCTTCCTCTGAAGCGCAATGAGAATGAACTTGTTGTTCTTTACATTCTTGCACGATATAAAATCATCATCGTTGACCATACTTTCGTTTTCTATTCATTTTATCTATCCATCCTGCAGGTGGGAGATAACCAGAGTTTGCTGCAATCCCTGAAGGACTCTCCCTATTACAAAAGCTTCGAGGACAAGGCATCAGTGTGGGAGCAACGGCTGGCTGATCTTGATGAGCTGCTACAGAACTTGAACCAGATTCAGCGCAAGTGGGTCTATCTGGAACCCATCTTTGGCCGAGGTGCTCTGCCCAAGGAGCAAGCCAGGTTCAAGCGTGTGGATGATGACTTCAGGTCGGTTCTGTTTTGATTATTATGTAAATGGCCATTAGTTTTGTTATTATTTTAAATAATTTTAATTATTATTATTTGTTTTTACTGGTGATTATAATAAGTGAGTGTAATAATTATTAATCCGGCTTTATGATGTAATTCTTGGAAATTCATGGATAAGCCAAACAGAGGTGATCTTATCTGATCAGATAATATTTGTCGTGTTTACTTACATGTATATGTGATGTGTCTTGTTCACAGGGCCATCATGAATGATGTGAACCGAGACAATCGTGTGCTGTCCCTGGTCAGCCAGACAGGCTTGAAGAACTTGTTGGTTACTTCCCTTGACCAACTTGGTCGTTGCCAGAAATCCCTCACTGAGTTCCTGGAGGTTTGTAGTAATAATAGTAAAAATGTATAGTGTGATATTGCAGGTGATTCTTCTAGATAGTTCCAGATGTTTTTTTGCTACCTCGATAAGGTGCATCATTTTGTTCTTAGAATACACTTAATTATTTCCTCTTGTTAACTGAACAGCTGACAAGATTTTTTTTATTTTATTGTGCATTTCATATCAGGACGCAACCAATTTTATTCATGACACCGCACTTGTGACTACAGGAAAAACGATCGCAGTTCCCTCGTTTCTACTTCATTGGTGATGACGATCTCTTGGAGATACTTGGCCAGTCCACCAACCCCACTGTCATCCAGACCCACCTTAAGAAACTGTTTGCCGGCATCCACAGTGTGGAGTTTGATGAGAACTGCGCCCACATCGTAGCCATGAAGTCCCTGGATGGAGAGGTGGTGCAGCTCAAGAACAAAGTGCAGATTGTGGAGATGGTGGAGGTAAAATGGGAAAGAAATAAAAAGGAAATAAGAAGTGAAAATGGTACTGTTGTTGTTCCACTGAAGATGTTTTAGTGTCCAGTGAATGGATTAGAATATACATTTTAGGTACTATAGTTCTTTTAAGTAGTGTTTTTCATTTTCACTAGTTAGCCAGCCAGCATTTTGTGTAAGAGACAGTGTTGCAGATTAGTTTGCAGTATTCTTACTATTAACCTTTTCATTTACGGATGTTTTGTAGTTTATTCTCCCAATCCCCACATAATAATGCTCCATATATTCGTGAACATTCATCGAGTAGATTAATTTACTCAAGTTTTCTCAATGTAACATATCACCTTTTGTCCTCTTCTTTTTGTTGCTGTTATTTATTTCACTGTACTCATGCTCCTTTGTAGAATTTACCAGTTTCTCTCTTCTGGGCATTTATCAGGCATGGCTGTCCAAACTGGCAGAGGAGATGAAGAACACACTACGTGCCTTGCTTCTGGAATGTCTGCAGGACTCCAAGTCCAGCAAAGGAGGTCTGGACCCCAACAAGTATCCATCACAGGTAACATAATTATTATCCAAGAAAGGAAGAAATATATATATATATATCTATATCTATATATATATATATATATATATATATATAGATATATATATATATATATATATATATATATATATATATATATATATATATATATAGATATAGATATAGATATATATATATATATATATATATATATATATATATATGTTTAAACCTTGCATAGATCTTGTACAGTTACAAGTTTTATTTAACATCTTTAACCATAGGGTCAGTTTTAACCTAAAATATGTATTTTTATTTCATGTTTAGATTCTATGCCTAGCGGAGATGGTACGCTTCACAGAGAACACAGAAGAGCACTTGAAGCGTGGCAGCATGAAGCAGTGCTTACAGGAAGTAGAGTCACAGTTGGAGAGCTACACCGGCGTGGATCTTGGTGGCTCCAAAGGTAAACTGAAGCAGATTACATGCACCGGGCTGAATCAAGTTCCAGAGGTGCTCAAAGGCGCTGGCTGAAAACCAGATGTAGCTAAAGGTGTCAAGTGAAGCAGATAATGTGCACAAAGCTGTCAAATATGAGTGCAATGTTAAAATTGGCTATTAAACGTAAACATTTGAAGATTTTGTCTCCACCATTTAAAACTTTCAATTGTATGAAAGTAATATGTTCTTTGTTCTGATAACCCGCTAATTACTGTCTTTTGTTGTCACAGTATTTTTGTTTGTTGATAAAATGAAGGATATGACTGATAATTGATTTTTTTAAGTGTATTAATTAACAGGGTTCATACGCGCCCTTGAAAACCTTGAAAACCCTTGAATTCTGAGATGCCTTTTCAAGACCTTGAAAACCCTTGAAATTTTATCAATCCCTTGAAAACCCCTTGAAGATCAAGCCTAGGCTAAAAGTAGAAATGATAATGAAGTTAAGACAATAAAAATGGAAAGACAGAATTTTTATTATGAAAGGCCGTAAAGTAGAAGCTATGTACCATGATGAAAACGGCGTTTGCTCATAAAGGGACATAATCACCGCTGGAAGTTGTAATAGTTATTGTGTAGCACCAGAAGTCACTTTGCGTTCGAGAAAATTCGTATTTCTAAGTTAAAATTTTAATCAGTGCGAAGATTAAAAATGCCTCACGGAAGATTTACATTCAATCAGTTGTGGCTACTTAAAAAAGAGTATGCAGATTGGGCTCAGGAAGACAAGACAAACAAGCATGCCTGCTTTTGTACTATCTGCAAAAAAAATATCGATCTAAGACCAATGGGAGAAAATGCCCTTGCCAGCCACGCAAAAGGCAAGAAACATTTGACAAGATAGCTGTAGGCTTTGCTGTTGAGAGACAGTTACTGAAAACTGGTATTGCTTCTGACAGGCAGAAGAGTGAATTCCGGGGTGCTTGCAAAGATTTTCTTCTTCATCTTGTGAAGAAAATGTTGGAGAAATCACCAGTCACATATCGTTTGGTGAGGCTTCTTGAGTGGTTGGACCCACGACATATGGCTGATGTGGAAGAGAGAGAACACAACATCACCAAACTAAAGAAATGCCTCAATATCATGCACGATGCTTCGAGAATCAACGAGTCTTCTTGTGATGCAGCAATTTCTCAGTTTTCCCGGTTTCTAGATACAGTGCTTTCCAATCACACAGCTGAATTTAAATCGTTCAATCCATCTCTTGAGAAAGACAGACTTGATGTCCTGCTTTACAGCCACCTGGCTAAAGACAAAAAATACAGAGATCTGTGGACTGTGATCAGACATGCTTCTTCTTTCCCATGGCCAGGCTACTGTGGAAAGGGGCTTTTCTTTAAACAAAGAAGCCAGCACATACATTACAATATTTCACAGTTTGGACTTACAGCCCGTCGCCAGATCGTTGGTCATGTTAGAAATGCGGGGGGTGTGCTGAAAGTTCCCATCACAAAAGAACTTCTTCTGTCTGCTTCTTCTGTGAGAAGCAAGTATCTTCAATATTTGGAAGACCAGAAAAAAGAGAAAGAAGCAGAGAAGGCCTCCAAAAAACACAAGCATGCCCAGGAAAAGGTGACTGAGCTGAAAACTAAGAAGAAACGGTTCAGTGAGGAAATTGTTTACCTTGAAAAAGAAGCAGACAAGCTTGCTGAAACGGCGGAAAATACAGGACAAGTGCGCTTTATCACCCAGTCCAATGCCCTATGCAGAAAAGCCAAGGAAAAGAAAGTCAGCCTTGAAGATTTGGACAAAGAAATCTTGGAAGAAATGGAACGACTCAAAGATTCACCTTAACTTTATAAACCAAGCACATGCTCATCTTCAGCGTTTTCATGTGAAGAGACTTTGAATTCAGTTGTATTGCTTTTCATATCTCATTAACTGTTAAAGTTATGTCAGGGCCAACACAAAAAAATTCCTTACTCTAAATTAAAAAGGCTCAACTTGAAACATAGCTTACACTTTTATTTAAACAAAATAAAAAAGACAAAACCACTATCATAAATTAATATGGTCAGTTTAAAATGTAAAACAAAATGAAGAGATTAATAAATACTTTATCAGCTTTAGATCAGCCTTCTTACCACCAGTGCTGAAAACTGTTTATTTTGTATATATTTAGAAAGGGAAGGGTTTGGCACTGTGACTTTATAGTGACATCTCATAACATGCTCATCATCACATTCATGCTGAGATTGACAGACAGTAGTATGTTTATCTTTACGTCCAAAAATATAACAATTATTAACATGCTATCTTGTTTGTAAATATCGTGACTTATGTATTTCATGCCTCAGGAATTTTCACCAAAAGGCCAAGTCAAGTCAAGTCAAGTCAACTTTATTACCCAATGAATTCAAAATACATAGGATTTCGTTTTGGTGATGCGGTAAAACATTCAGTCCCTCTGCAACAACAAACAACCTTCCACTGGACATTAAAACATTAAAATACTATAATAGAGGAAGATATTCTAAGGAGTAAAGCACAGGCGCACGCCCACTCGCAACCTCCACACGCACACGCATGGGTATCTAAATTAAAACGTAATGAGATAAAATACATTAAG
The DNA here is from genome assembly GCA_036898135.1 of Oncomelania hupensis. NCBI lineage: Eukaryota > Metazoa > Mollusca > Gastropoda > Littorinimorpha > Pomatiopsidae > Oncomelania > Oncomelania hupensis. Next base: position 34,960,504 of record CM072518.1, on the reverse strand, counting down.
GAAACAGAATTGCACCACTAACACATTATCGCAACTAATAAATTGGCGTTTAAGTATAACACCTCATGCTATGTGGATAACAGAGGACACTGGTACCGAGAGGGCAGCCTCGGGGAAGAAGCTGCGTCTAAACCGGCTAGTTCTAACTTTTAGTGCTCTGAAGCGTTTGCCTGACGGGAGGAGCTCGAACAGATGGTTGGCTGGATGGGATGGGTCGCCAGTAATGTTGCTGGCCCTTCTTGCCAAACGCGTGCTGTATGAGGACGCGAGGTATAATAAATCGCAACCTATGATTTTTGCCGCGCGTTTCACGATTCTTTCGAGTTGAAACTTCTCGCCCGAAGTGGCGCCTCCAAACCAGACTGTGATACTGAAGCACAGGATACTCTCAATCACGGCGCGATAGAAAAGCGTGAGTATTGTCTGGTTAAGTCCGAGCCTCTTGAGCTGTCTCAAGAAGTGGAGGCGCTGCTGACACTTCCTGATAATGGACATGCTGTTATTGTCCCAAGACAGGTTGCTGGAAATGACCGTTCCAAGAAATTTAAATGAATCAACCTGAAAGCCTTGAAATGTGCTGGAATTTTGTGTTCAGAAGTCTGTATGAACCCTGATTAAATTGCGTTGTTTTAACGAACTTCAGACCAGCTCATGCAAAAAATGTTTAATTTTATTTTCTCCAAAAGTCATTGATAGACTACTTCAGCCATTACTTGCACAAAGAGGGCTTTTAAATTTTTTTTTTTTAGATGTATTTGACAGGTTTATTAAAATTGAACTGACACAAACAAGGATTCGTGTTTTATTTAGTTTTTGTTTGATTGAATTTTTTGGTTGACCAATTGGTTCAAGGTCCGGAAGCGGTTGTACTGGAGCTGAAGCTGAAAGCTCTGATCTTGGACACCATTCACAACATGGATGTGGTGCACAGCCTGATGGAGACCCAGGCCAAAAGTCCTGGAGAATGGATGTGGCAGAAACAGCTCAGGTTATTAATTATTCTTTACGTTGTGCACTCATGTCCTCATGCACATTTGATTTTTTTTTTAAAAAGTACTTACACTGACTGCCTTTTGTGCCTCACTGCACACACAAACTTGGGTCAAAAAAGAGTGTAGCCTCTAAGTTTTCAAGAATGTATTCTTAAAAGTATGAAAATGTTTGAGAGTAAGGCATTTGAAATCACCAAAGGATGGAAATTACACAAATCTAACCCCTCTACTACAATTTCTTCAGTGGAACTATTTAGTGACTGTTTTATATGGTTAATGTGTGCTAAGAAGCAAAACCAAAAGAGATTGGAAAAATAAGTGAACTTTGAATTTGCACAGTATGATCAAATTTGAATGTACTTCTGAACCCTTCTAGATTGGAACAGTAACAGAGTTGAGGAGCAGTGAATTCAAATGTCCCACTGCAATACGATCACATTTGAATTAGCTTCTGAACCCTTCTAGATTGGAACAGCAATTATATAGATGAGATACAGTGAACTGACCCAGTGCTGAAGCTCAGTAGCAGAGTGTCCTCCTGGCAAATGATGACCGAAGTTGAAATCCCGTGGTGAGCAAGATACAAATTGCCATTTTCACTGTCCATTTTGGCAGTATGATTGATATCTGGTGGTTTAGTTGTGTCCCTACCCCTCTTCCGGGTGATGTTTATCCCTATCTGCCCTGTCTCCATTGGTGGGTGTAGAAGTTAAACATCAATGTTCATTCATATGCAGTGAACTTAGAAACGACAATGCATTAGATTAGCAATGATATGAGCATAAATGCTTTGCTTATCAAGGCTTGGAAGATGAATAATATGTAAGTTGTTTGTTTATTTCAGGTACTACTTGGTGAAAGGTGGAGTGTGTCACATGAGGATGGTGGATGCGGAATTTGAGTACACTTACGAGTACCAGGGCAACGCTGCCAAGCTAGTGCACACTCCTCTGACAGACAAGTGTTACCTCACACTCACACAAGGTAGTTTCCCTTCACATTTCTACTTGAATATTATATCTTTTTTTGTCCACTGCAGGGAGCTAGCACCTTGTTGATGTATTAAGATTTTCTTTTAAAATCTGTAATTTTTAAGGCAAACTGATAACATAGTATAAAGATTATGACTGTATTATTTTGCAGAGTGCACAGTGTATCAGTTTTTGCAGGAAGACAATGTAGAACCATAGACATGAGTGTGTGATTTAGCTAGGTAGACAACTGACTACACTTCTGGGAGAAAGTACTATTAGCTTGTCTGCATCTTTTCATACGTTCTCTTAACAGGTATGCACATGGGATTCGGAGGCAACCCATACGGACCTGCAGGCACAGGGAAGACTGAGTCAGTTAAAGCTTTGGGAGGTCTCTTTGGCCGACAGGTGCTTGTGTTCAACTGTGATGAAGGTATTGACGTCAAGTCAATGGGGCGCATCTTCGTCGGTCTGGTGAAGTGTGGTGCCTGGGGCTGCTTTGACGAGTTCAACCGTCTGGAAGAGGCCGTGCTGTCTGCCGTGTCCACCCAGATCCAGACCATCCAGGACGCCATTAAGGCCAGAGCACCCACTGTAGAGCTGCTGGCAAAGACTGTACGTGTGGTTTTGTTTGTTAGTTTGCATGCCTTTCTTTGTGTGTCAACAGTGTGTATATCTCATTGTATTGGCAGACTGCATTGTTTACAGGTGCGCCTGTGTTGGTATCTGTAATTTGGAATTTTTATATTGTTTCATGCATGGATTTTATATTTTATCATATGTGGAAGGTTTCTTGAGGGTTCAAGGCTACCTATTCCTTCTTCCCACCCCAGTAAATTAACCTGTTCAGAATTATTATTCATTCGAGGGTTTGCTTGTGTCCAGTAACACTTTTACATCAAAAGTAATGGGACACAACTGCAAAGACTATCTTTGGACATGCATATTTTTATGTCTTATGCCGATGCTGCTTTGTTACTCCAACTTACGGTAATGATTTAAGAACATTTTTCTTTCATTATTATCAGGTGGACATCGACCACAACTCGGGAATCTTCATCACCCTCAACCCTGCAGGCAAAGGTTACGGTGGTCGTTCCAAGCTGCCTGACAACTTGAAGCAGCTCTTCCGACCTGTCGCCATGTCCAAGCCTGACAACGACCTTATTGCAGAGGTCATCCTCTATTCTGAAGGTTTCAAGGCTGCAAAGAACTTGGGCAGAAAGCTGGTTGCCGTCTTCAACTTGTCAAAGTAAGAACAATGATATCATTATTTTGTTTTAATTGTAAATGTTTTTTTAATAAATGTGTTAACAGTTTTGCTGAGGCTTTGTTTAATATTTGTTAATGTTCTCGCCAGAAATTTGGCACGTGTTTGAAAGTTGGATATCATTTAGCTAATTTGATAGTGCTAAATGCTGACATAGTGTATTAAATATTTGTGTTGTGTTTTCCAGGGAGCTGTTGTCTCCCCAGCAACACTATGATTGGGGTCTTCGTGCCTTGAAGACTATTCTGAGAGGTTGTGGCACACTGCTGCAGACTGCAAAAAAAAATGATGGTATAATTTTTCTCGAATCTCTGATAAATTTGTCACCTTTCATAGTGACTTACTTTGCAATTTCTTTACTGTGCACTCGCTATATCCTGGTTTTGATTTATCCCAGCATTTGAATGTTCATTCAAAACTGATGCTGAAGATGACTTAGTGCTGTTCACTGACTGCACATTGTTTATTTTATTTTTGTTCTCTCTTTCTCTCTCTCTCTCTCCACACAGTGAAAGTGGATGCCAAGTTTGAATCTAAGCTGGTGGTGCAGTCACTGCGCATCAACACCTTGTCCAAGCTGACCTTCTCTGACAGTGCTCGCTTTGATGGCCTCCTGAGAGACATTTTCCCCGGAGTGGAGTTCAAGGACATTGAGTATGAGGAGCTCGCTGAGGCCATCAGGGTCGTCTGCAAGGAGTCCAACCTGCATGTCAATGAAGGCCAGGTGGGTAATCACTATTTGTTTTTTTTGTGTTTGCGTTTACATTTTAACAAAAATGTATTTGTTTTATTTATTATTTTTGTTTGCTTCTTGAATGATTTATTGGACATTTGTTTATTTATTTATTTATACAGTCCTAAAAAGCATTTGTTTTTATTAACGCAGTTCATAAAAGGAGAAGAGGGGGCTGTAACTTGAGCTAAGGGAGACAATTGAAAGACAACACACGCACAAGATGCTTTTCTTTGGAGTTAAGCAAATGAAAAAAGTAAAATGTAACAGCAATTTCTGTGCATAGCAATAGCTTCTGTAATTTCTTAACCAGGCAATGGTACTAGTTTAAATGTTAACTACTAAAAGGTAATTAAAGACACAAAATTCTGTGCGAAAAAAAAAAGTGACTACTGGCAAGTTTTCCATTGTTTTAGACACATCTTCATCTCCTTCCTTAAAACATGACAGTAATATTTATTTACTGAGCCAGGCTTTGTAATAATGCTAACAGTTTATATTTCAGCTCCATTGTGCAAAGGTATCCTGTAATGATTTACTTGTTGATTTTCAGGTGAAGAAAGCCCTGGAACTGTACGAGCAGCTGCGCCAGAGAATGGGAGTGGTTGTGGTGGGTCCTAGCGGCTCTGGCAAGACCACACTGTGGCGAGTGCTGAGACAAGCCATGATGAAGAGAGGGAAGCAGGTCAAAGAGTACGTCATGAACCCCAAAGCCATGCCCAGACAGCAGGTCAGTGCACAGCAAAATAGTACAATACATATATACTGCACTACAATAACTTTTACAGTGTAATCTTCTGGACCAATAAATGTGTTCTGTGCTCTATATAATATTGTTTTGCTTATTTAACAAGGGTTGCCCGTCATGTGCTTGTATTTTTTTATTATCAAGAGAGTTACAACAAAAGTGTCTGGCTGACAGAAGTTTTTGGCTGAAAATAGAAGTATTTGGTTGTTGTTGGTTTTGTATTTGTAATTATCAATGGGGATGTTCCCTTGCTGAAGTCTTCTATTGCTATTTCAACATTTATGTGTTAATGGTTATGCCTAGACTGAATACTTTTAAAAATGAGGCTGGATGTTTTGAGTGCACATAATATTTTAATAATATTCATCATTTTGATCTGTCTGTGTTTGGTAGCTATTCACTGTTTTTTTTTCCTCTTGCCAGCTGTTGGGTCAGATCGACATGGACACTCGAGAGTGGACAGACGGAGTGTTGACCTTCAGTGCCAGACAAGTGGTCAAGGAACCAATTGGTATGTTATTGTTATTTATTTGTGTTGTCTGACTGTAAAATAGTTCCTAATAGAATATGAACATTACTTTCAAATGAATTTAACATTGACATTGTTTCTCATGGATGCTAATGGTGTCAATCAATTATGAAATCACCAAATTATTTGAATGCAAAATTTGACCATGATTACAAGTTAATAGACCAACAGTATAAAACCTGAACAGCTGAATTAAGTGATCCATTTGTATTGCTTGCACAGGTTGCTCTGTAATATGTATTATTGAAATATATTTATAATTAGCACATGCTAAAAAAGCTTCTTTGAATGCTGTAATTTGCAGAGGTTCAGTCATGGATTGTGTGCGATGGAGACATTGACCCTGAGTGGATTGAATCCCTGAATTCCGTACTGGACGACAACCGCCTGCTGACCATGCCTTCTGGTGAGAGAATCCAGTTTGGCCCCAACGTCAACTTTCTGTTTGAGACGCACGATCTGAGCTGCGCTTCTCCAGCTACCATCTCCAGAATGGGCATGATTTTCCTCAGGTTAGTCCGCAACATGCATTTGTGTTTCTAAATAAACATTGAAATTCACAATTGTATGTTTGGACAAGTTCAAAGTTTGCAATTTCCCTGTGGGTGTTTGTTTCATTTTGTTTTGTTTCTGTAACTTTTTTTTTAAAAGAGAAAATAGAGCTCTGAGTTTATCTTTAACTGCAGTTGCTTTGAGAATTTGTATAAGATGATAACATGAAATGAAATTTTTTTTTTTAGCAAAGATATACTATTCATTATTCTTGTGAAGTGTTATTTTCAGTGATAATTCTTAGTTGCTTTCATCCATTGTGTCCATTGTTGTAGTTTTGGATCAGTTATTGGAGTACTTTCCACCTTGCATTATATAGTATGCATACTATCTCAGCTATCATGGAATAGTGGCACCTGTGCTTCTGAGGTCCATGTAGTCATATCTTGTTGGTTTCAGTGATGAAGATGTGGATGTGAAGGGACTTGTCCAGTCATGGCTCAGCACACAGCCAGCACAAGCTCAGCAGATTCTCAGCAGCTGGATTGAGGACTACTTCTACCAAGCCCTCTCCCATGTACTCAAACAGGTCAGTATTTTAGGTTATTTCAAAATTAATTTATAAATGTTCAATATTATTGTAAATGTTTTGATATTGCTATTCAGTAAGATAGTGCATTCTGGAGAGAATAAAGAAAGGTTTAGTATTTCGATACCGGAACTCGGGGACCTGACACCTATAATGTATCTTGAATTTTTGATTCCATCACTGGTGTTTACTGATGAAATTAGTTTAAACTGATTTTTGTTTCACCTTTGGCGAACTGTATTATAAAGTAACATGCATTTGCACAGAGTTTTCTGTCTGAAACAGAAAAATGCTGTAAATTTACTTGCTGTCATCAGTATGTTTTCACAGCATTTCATAATGAACACAGTGGTTTGCTTACATTTATGAGCATGCAGCTCATGAACATCACAATGTAGAACTTTTACGAGATATTGGTTTACAACAACCTTACAATGTGTATGCTGGTATATGTTTTGAGCACAGATTATGGAACTTCATTTGTTTTGATTGCCATCACAGATTGTAATAAGCATGGGAGTTATTTGTAGAATGTACTGTTATGTTTTGATCATAAATTATGAACTTTTATTTGTTTTTTTTATGGCTTTCACAGATGGTATGTATTGGATGTTTAGTAAATGGGGTTTGGGTATTTGTTTTTGGTGGATAGAGTGAAGGTGGTTTTTGGTGGTTTTTGGTGGATGGAATAATGGCAAAGGCAATATTCCCACAGCATTTGCTTGGTATTAGGAATTCCTGAAGAAAACAGTTAAGAACAAATTATGAGTGTATGCAATTGGTTGTTTGTACCATTAACCTGGAAAAGGTAGGCACTATTATGGTCTTTTTGTTGTTTGCCTTGGTACACACTCTGGTCTTGTTTGCCTGGTTTTCCATTTTGCACAGCCTTAATGAGTCAACAACAAAATAAAATGAATCATTAAAATACAATGTAAGAAAAAATAAGAAATTAAATAAATTAAATATAAGCCAAAGTAATTTTTAAAAATAGTAAAAGAAAGGCAAAGAAAGTAAATGAAAGAAAATGAAAAGAAATAAAATGACATGATAATAATAATAATTAATGGTATAGTATATATGCACTTTTCCCCAAATCATCAGTCAGGCTCAAAGCGTGGCGATCTTTACCAACATACACGCTCACATGTTTTCACCCACGCTTGCACACACAACAAGCACATCTAACAAACATGTGGTGTCAAAGCAGAAGGCGAAAAGGAAATCCAATTTTTATTTTTGAAATTTTAGATTGACTGCATCCAATACCATTATTGAAGGGAGGGAGGAAACTGGAGTACCTGGAGAAAACCCTCGTTGACCTCAATTGTCTCATACCTAAGTCACATAAGTTCGCCCATTGCGGGAATCGAAACAGTTACCTTCGGCATAGGAAACTGGCGACTTATCCACTGCCCCACCAGGCCCACCCTGAAATGAAATAAAGGAAAACAAAAGAAAATATTCACAGGGATAATAAAGGTGCATGTTCTGTTTTAAAATAAACAAATCAAGATTTGCAACATAAGCCAACAGATTTTCAGTTAGCTGTTAGCTGTTGGACGTTTTGCCTTTTTCAATCCCGTTTTGGATTTTGACATAAGACATAAGACATTTTATTTCGCTTCAACTTTTGCGTCGAAGAAATCTTGGTGCACATGGGGTACTCAGTTGTGTAGTCCTAAGATTTCTTCGATGCAAAAGTTGAAGCGAAATAAAATATCTTATGTCTTATGTCTTATGTCAAAATCCCAAACGAGATTTTTTAAATAATATTTGTACAGGGTGTGTGTTGTACAGTGAATTAAGAATTTGTTGTCATATTCACCTACAATAGTAGTTGTTGTGTTTTGTGATTTGCATCATGCTGAAATTTGTTCTTCAATTTTTTTCTCTTCATCCTAACATTTTCTTTCCAATTTTTGTGTATTGGAAACCACAGTGTGTCTGAATTCACTGTTCTCCTCGCTATAGATGTCTCCTTTTGAGCACAGTATGTTCAGTGAGGCTGTCAACCTCAAGATACCAAGTTTGACATCACAAAATGTGCACTGTAAATGTTCTTTGTTTCACCGTTTTTTGGGGTTTACATATTATTTATGTTCACTTTTGGATGATTCTTTTTTTTCTACCTCTTGTATGAGTGATTATCTTGCCTAATACTGTGTAACACTTGAAAATTGTAACTATTTTTATAATTATTTGTGTGTAGTATTTGAATGATTAATACTTTATTTTTGTCTCAAAACGATCATCTTATAGAGACCATAAAAGGTCACTGGTAATATGACAACTATAAAGCAACAACATAGCATTCATACATTCAATGATTAAGACAGCTTGGCTCCCATGTGCTCACACAACTTCCCTCTCCCCAAAACTTCTCATCCCCAAACAAACACAGGTGCAAGAGTTTATGTTTAAACACATGGGTAGTATGCAGTGTGTGTAAATGCACTCATTGTGTTAATAGAGACTGCATGTAAATCACCTGAGGTGCATTAAAAGAAATTATGACTTGTTTATATGTTGTATTCTGCTTTAAGCGATCATGGCTATTGGAATATTTTGTTTCTTTTGTACTGTATGATTTAATACATGATCACTGACAATATTTCTACAGAATGACCTTGTTGTGGAAACAAGCTTGGTTGGTGTAGTGAGCAACGGACTGTCCCACCTGCACCACATAAAGAACAAAGCCCATTTTGCCGTCTGCTTGATCCATGGTCTGGGAGGCAACCTGTCAGAAATTTCCAGGGAGGTCTTTGCCAAAGAGGTTTGTTGTGCATCCTTTGTTGATAATATGAACTATTGCAGCTGTGAACTTTCTGTCAGATGAATTGGTCATTGATTAGGATTTCTGGGTAGATCAGTTTGTGAGTTTTATTATTTGGATTTTTGTGTGTTTGTTATTTACTATATTCACATTGATACTTTGCTGAATGCACACACAAAAACAAGAAAGAGATTAAGATGTTCACATATTGTGCCAGTATTTAAATCTTAGACAAAATGATAAAATAGAATACAAAGTTTGTAGCGTTTACTAATGAATTTTATGTCAAAATACAAAATTGACATTTTCACTCTATCTTGTTATCTCCCCGTAACTGCAAGTGGAATTTTGCAGAACTAATATATTGTACAGTAGAAAAGGAACTCGTACTCAAATATACCCATTAAAGATGAGTTAAGGTTCCTTTTCTATGTGATTACCCAGTGGTAGATAATTTTTCTACAACATATTGTACAGTACTGTTTGATTATTTGCACCTTTTTCCCCCTGTGTTTTTGTGCAGGTGTTTTCTTGGACTGGGGAACAGCCACCAGACAGGAATCGACCCCTGGATGCCTACTATGATGATAACCTAGGCCGTCTCATGACCTACAGCATGGAAGTACGTTATTTTTTTTATTTTCTAGAAAGTGGAGGGGTGGGTTGTTAAGGAGGAAATTAGTAGGTAGGTGGTAGTGGGGAATCTTTTGAATTTTTATTTTTATTTTATTTTATTTATTTATTTTTGGTGGGGGGAGGAGGGGAAGTGGAGAGAGGGGGGGAGGTGCGATTGCATGGCACGAGTCAGTTTTACATTTCCTCATTTCATTTTGGTTTAAATTGACCAGTCCTGCCCCCGAAGGGAAAGTCTGTAATGACCTACTGGAGCTACATGGAAATTCCAGTAAAATGATAAATGTTTTATAATATAAGCACTTTTCATTTTTTCATTCACATTTTGGATAGAAGTGGGGGTTTCATTCAAATTTTGTAATCTCGCTGACTTTTTGTCTTCAAGAACAATATTGCACTGTTTATTTATCTCGTTGAACATGCATTAGATTTGCCCCACATTTTTCAATCATTCTGATTTGTGTTCACTATAATATTTCATTATTATGTTCATATCTTACCAGTTCAAATATAAACAGTCTGTAAGTTCAAGTTTGTTAATAATGTTTCAGTTTAAAATTTCCTTAAATATTTTTCAAAATAGTTTTGAATGGTAATGTTTCATGCGTTGTTTGATTGGACATAAATTTCACTTGAAATTTTCATTTAAAAATGTATCAAATTTAACTGTTATCATGACATATATGGATGTTTTTGAAGATGGCACCATCAGTTTTAACGAGTTTGAATTTCTGTCTTACATTGTTCATCTCTTTCCTTTCATAACCCTTTTCACTCATTACCGCTTCTATTAATTTAGAACAAAACATTGCTCTATTCATAACGTTGGACCTAAGTTTAGTTTCATGTTATTTCAAGTTTTTGTTTGTTTAATTGTTTTTTTCCATTCATTTCAGTTTTACAGTTATATTTATGTTGCGTTGGTTTGAACAGATTAATGCCTTCGTTCAAGGCAGGGTATGGTGCATGCTTATCGTAGCCTGTGATAGTAAAATGTTGTTCTTTGTTGCTTTTATTCATTTGTTTATCTAATTATTACATATATATGAAACATATAGATATAGATATATAATATATATATAGATAGATATATAGATATTTATATAATGGTATAACGTGGCAATACTTTTGTCAATAGTTGTATGATATCTGAACAGTGAAATTTGTGAATACAGTTTGCTAATTAGTTATAATTTTCTTTTAATTTTAATTCCATGCTTTATGTTGTTGTTTTTTTAAATTTCCTTTAAATGTACATTGATGCTGACCTAGTATTTGTAGCATTAACATTATTTGTTCTCATGTTAAATTTTATTTAGTTTCTTTTTGCTAAGAAACATTTCTTGTATATTATTTTATGCCTTTCCGACATTATAACTGAATATTTATGTTGTTATTATATCGTAAAACGTGTCCAATCTGACTTCTAAATATTGTCTTATTTTATTAGCAACTATTTCCCAAGTATTCTCTGATTATATATTTTTTTAAAATGGTTAAGTCCCAGTAGTCATATATAATTATTATTTCCATTTATTTATTTATTAATCTGCATATCTAACATTCATTGCTTGATTTTATTTGCTTTTTGTTTGCAAGTCTGAAGATTATGTAGAATTGCTCATTTAAAAAAATGCCAATTAAAGCTAGCCATGGTTCAGTAGTATTTGAAATAGTAAAAGTGCTAGAACAGTTATTCTGATCTTTGAGATTTTTTAATTAATTTTTTGTTTAAACACTGATCACTGACTAATAAGGTGTAAGTATTGAAGAAATACATATTCATATTTATTCATATTCATTTACATATTCAGCTCATTGTACTGGATTTTTTCAATTATAAAAATGAATTATGTTGTTTCATATTTTGCAATGTTCTTGTTGCACGCGCACAGGCAGTTGAACTGTATATTGCAGTGACGGCCTGTCTTTTTTAAACGTTTTAACTATTTTGTTCAAATGAGTGAAGTATTGCATACATTGGATTTTTTTTCACCTCCTGTTAATGGTGGCATTTGTTTTCTTTGCAAGCTCACATTGAGGTTGCCTGTGGTGAAAAAATCTGTGTAAACTGTTACGTTAAAATTATTTTGCCTATACTTGCAGTCCCTTTCAAGATGTGTTTTATCTCTCTCTTACCATAGTTAATGGAATGTATTTGTAATTAGGTATTTCTTTTCTGAAGTATCAGTAGAGTGATATTCCTTAGGCTATGTATTGATAATACCTTTTGATCTGTGGATGGTAAGTTGAAGAATGAAAAGTTACAACTCAGAGCTGTAAGACATATTATAGGCACTTTTTAAATCTTATAATGTTTGCAAACATGTAAGTGCTTTTTAATTGTTTAGTTTTTGTTTGTGTTTTTTTTCCTATTCTCCTCGTTAGTTTCAGTTTAATTCAATTCACATTAATTCAGTTTCAGTTTATTTTCATTGATTTAATTTGTGCATCTTTTGTTAAAACGTTTTAGTTGGGTTTCTTAAATGTTCAGTTTGTTAACAGTTCTTTTCTCTGAGCACTATATTTGTAATTATATATATAAATATATATTTTAATAAAGGTAATACACTTTTTGTTGAACTGTAAGTTAGTAATACGTTATGGTATGTTTTTGTTATTTATGTTATGTTACATTATGGTATGGTATGATATGGTGGTATGATATTTTATTTAGTTTTATTGTTGTGAAGAAAATGACTTCTGTGATATTTTTTAATGTTGATGTAGTTCTATGTATATATTTCATTTATGATTATTTCCTCCACAGTTTTTTTTTTTAATTTGATGTATAGTTCCATCTAAATATTTAATTTGTAATTATTTTTTCTGACAGAATGTGGACAGTTTGACTGTGGACCACTTCACTTCAGCATCTTCACTGCCAGTTGTTCGAACCAGCGATGTTCAGCGATGCCTGGACTATTTCTCACCCTGGCTGGAGGCTGACAACAAGCAGCCCTTCATCATTGTGGGGCCTGAGGGGTGTGGCAAAGGGTTGGTGTTTTGTTATTTGTATTGAAGTGCTTACAGTTTGTACATGTAAATATTTACATGCAATTAGGATTGAAGTGTCTGTTTGAAGGAGATGTTTTCTGTAGAATGGCTTTATCCTAGGACAGTATGAGCTGGATTTGGTGTGCAAGGGCTCCGCTGTAGTAGATAATAATAAAATTCATTTTGCAATAATAAAATTCATTTAGCCTGAGTTTTTCCACAGCCTGCTACTACACCATGCCTTTGAGAACTTGCGGTCTACACAAGTAGCCATGATCCACTGCAGCGCTCAGACAGGCCCTGCACACATCCTGCAGAAGCTGGGCCAGACTTGCATGGTGCTGAGCACCAACACCGGCAGGGTCTACCGCCCAAAGGACTCAGAGAGGCTCATTCTCTATCTCAAGGACATCAACTTGCCCAAGCCTGACAAGTGGGGCACCTGCCAGCTCATTGCCTTCCTTCAGCAGGTATAGTGTGGGTGGTAGTGAAGCAATTATATTCTGGTTGCAAGTTACAAGACAACATCTGATACAAGACAACGTCTGATGGACTCTTTAATGCGCCAAATCATTGCAAAGAAATAAGTTGGTGTCAGATACTGTTTAAAAAACCTGTTTGGTTTCTTAGTATTTTATCGAACCAAAATGAGGTTTCTAGGGAGGGAAAGTGAGTTTAGTGGAGGGGGAGGGACCCACAATTTTATGCAGTAGACATTTACATAATTTTCTTGCATTTTTAAAATCTACCAATGTTACAATAATTTAGCGTATTATAGCACTGATTTTATTATACCAGGTTGTGATATACAATGGGTTCTACGACTCCAACCTGGAATGGGTGGGCCTTGAAGGTGTACAGATCGTAGCCAGCATGAATGCAGGCACAGGGCTTGGCCGTCATAAGCTCACTTCTCGCTTCACCTCCGTCGTCAGAATCTGCAACATAGGGTAGGTTTCCCCTCTTTTTCCCATCCTGTCTCTTTCTCCTCTCTCTATATCTCTCAACCCCTCCCTCCCTCCACAGATCTCAGCCAATAAATGTGTATGCAGTGCAAAGCAGGTAATTGAGTTCTTTTGTAATTTTTGCTAAATGTGCAGATACCCAGGACGTGAGCAGCTGCAGTCCATCTACAGCGCATACTTGAAACCTATTCTTCAGCGTCAACTCACCGGCCATCCTGTGTGGGGTTCTCCTGCCAAGGTTCATGCTCTGGCTGGCTCCATGGTGCAGTTCTATGAGAATGTAAGTATATTAATCTTCACATGATGCATATCCTTCAGAACAGACACTTGCATCACCATTATTATAAAGCATCATGAACATTTGAAAAGGAATAATTTGTCACCAAATCTGGTCACACATTGATTTTTTTTCTGGGATACTGCAGCGGCATGGCTAAATGTCAAACCACATTTTATGTTCCAATCTGGTGGAGGTTATCAAGCTCCTAAATTTAAACATTATTTTATTTTTTTATTTTTAAATCTGGGAGTACATAGCAATCTCTACCTGTGCTCTCAAGAAGCTGTCTATAGCATGTCATTTCATATGGTGGCATGTATTTGCATCAACATTAGGAAGAAAACAAGCTTTAACACTTAAGGAGAAAAAAAAATCAAGCACAAGTGTATTATAATGGTAGCAGAAGTAGATTCAGTAAAAACCTATATCTTGTAGGTAAAAGCAGCAGATCTTCATGGAAGGCAACCTGTTGTAGATCTTCAAGTTATACCTCTTTTTGCACAGAGGAAGACAGTCAAGTAAAGAAGAAATCTGATGCTGTTTTCTTTCTTTCAACAGCTGAGAGCCCAGTTCACAGTGGATGACTACAGCCACTACCTTTTCACACCCCGAGACTTGACCCAGTGGGTGATGAGCCTGCTTCGCTACGACCTGAATGCTGGCGCCAACCAGCATACTGCAGACACCTTGCTAGAGATCTGGGCCTATGAGGCCAGGCGGCTGTTCCGTGATCGCATAGTAGGGGCGGAAAGTCAAGGCAGGTTTGACAAGCTGCTGTACTCCATAGTACGCGCAGACTGGTCAGCCAACATATTCGATGACATGGAATGTACGTTTTGATCTCTAGTTGTTTTTGTTACTGCACTTTTGTTGAAACTAAGTTCCATAGACATAAATTTGGTGTTGCTGATGGTGTTCCAATTGTTGTGTTTTACTATGGGTTGTTGCAAGACACTGAAATCAAATCCTTTCCCAGCAATTCAGTTTTTGAAACTGGTATGCAAAATCTTCTAAAACATACATCAGAGCTTTTAGCACTGTGTCTAAGTGTGAATTTCTATCTGCTCCCTGACATCATTTCACATGCATATCACAAAGCAGGATTTTATTGTATGTTTCATTGCGATTTGTCCTTGCAGCCAGCTTCTATGTGACATGGGGTGCCAGGGCTGAAGGTGGAGGAGCAGGAGCCCCTCTTCCTCCATTTGGCAAACCTCTGGGCAAATTGTCCGTCGACGACCTGCAAGTCACTATGGAGAAGGGCCTCAAGCTTTACAGTAAGTTTTCAATTGCGCAACAGTTTAGTGAAATGGTTTGTTTGAGTTGGCATGTGAGAAGGAGAGAGAGTGAGGGGGAGAGAGAGAGAGAGAGAGAGAGAGAGAGAGAGAGAGAGAGAGAGAGAGAGAAAGAGAGAGAGAGAAAGAAGGAAAGACCAGGGGTATGGGGCGAATGTATGAGAGTGTTGTCAACCAGATTTTAACTAATGACTAAAGGAAAGGGAAAAATAATTTTAGAACTATAAATTAGTAAGATTCATCAAGTAAAGCCTGATAGTGGTTAAAGCTCTATTTCATATAAATTTCCATTGTATAAATGGAAATTCCATTTCCTTGGCTAAATAGTTTTGTCTAATGTGTTTATTTAATGAATTGTAACAAGCTAGGATATGTAACTATACAACGTTTTTTTTTTCTTCTTGAGTTAATCCTGTTTTATGTTGGGATTTTGTTGATGTATATTCTTTTTATTGTTTTAAGTGATGTTAGTCTCATTTTATGAAAACAATCTTTTGTTTCAAACTTGACAGGTGGTAAGCATTTATTTATTAGTTTCGGTAATGGTCTGCATCAGCTTCTGGAAGGATAATTATGCTAAATAATTGATATTGTGGTGACGGTGTATGCTGATAATTGTTAGTGACTTTTGTCATTAAAAACTAATTTTTATGACAGAAATAAAAAATTGTTACTGATATCATTTGGCATCTTTTGCCCTGATGCTTGTTTTTGATTGAGTTGGTGAAGATGGGTAATATTATTTGTTTATCTAATTGATTAATTATTCAACAGCTGTTGCTTCAAAACATTGTGTAACTATACAACTGAAAAGATTAGCCCGTAGCTTTACTTTTCACCTTCTGGTGCTATAAGAGTTGGTTGATAAGGAATATTCTGGGTGTGCAAAGAAGAAAAACGAAATTTGGTGGTTGAAAATTCTTGAAGATTATGTTTCTTTATTACGAGCAATAGGAATATTTTGTGTGATATATTTTTAAAAAGTGAAATAATTGTTTCTGAAGCAATGGTTACCATTCAAGTAATAAATGATTGCTCTAAACTTTTGTGTGACCTAAAAGTAATTGTTTTAATTATTATTTGGTTTCAAAAGTAGGATACATTAGTATTGTGGTATATAGGTTCTAGTATATGCCCAAACTATTTTATAACATCTATTATTCTAACACTTGGAGATTTGTTACCTCTGCATAAGATGATTTTTTTTCATGTCCAAGACTGATTTTAAAATACAAGATACAAGATGATTTATTGGCAACATTTTTACACAAGAGAATTTGACACGTGGGCAACATAACAAGGACATGAAACATGACAAGGACAATGTCATAGTCAACGAAGAAACATCAGATATAACATCAACTTTCATTCAAATAAACATTCTCAGACACCCCATCAATCAAACTTTTTTTAGAAATTAAATTAATGCAACAATAAAATATGTACAGTGATATAAATAGCATGCGACCAAATTGACTAAAATTTACCTGACTAAAATGGAATGTTAACAGTAAAATATATAATTAGAAATGAGATTCAGATAAAATTTCATTTATGACACTAATTAAAAATAATTCATTCAAGTAGGCCTAAAATTACTAGTGTAAATTGGCTGTGTCTGGCATAGTTTACTGGTTACATGTTTTCCATTTTGTTCACTGACTTGCCTACTTTGTATTTCAACCGTTGAATGAATTTCACATTAATGCTTAATACTTAAGAAAGCAAATTATTGTAATTTTTCATGAAACATCAAATTAATAATTATTTATTTTTTGCGAGCTATGTATGAATGGTACTTGAATGTTAAATAATATAATCTGTCTTCTCCAGGCCGTGAAAACCGAGAGCTGGACATCATCATCTTCAAGGAAGTCCTGGACAACCTGGCTCGAGTGGATCGTGTGCTGACCTACCCTGGTGGTTCATTGCTCATGGCTGGTCGCTCTGGTGTTGGGCGTCGCACTGCTGTAGCACTTGTAGCCTTCATGCACCAGATGCAGCTTTTCACTCCCAGAGTGTCAAGGAACTACAGCGACAAGCAGTTCAAAGCTGATCTCAAAACTGTGAGTAGTTATTAATATCAAATTGTGGGTCTGTGTCTCTATAAAAATTCAATCTAGAAAAGGATAGTGTGAAAATGATGTCTGAATGAGGACTAGCTTGACAGCTCGGCTTTATTTTTACACAAAAATTTTTGAAGTGGTTTGTGCAATTGGTCTTCTGGAATGAATCCTGTGCAAAATTGAAGTTCAAACAAAACCAGGTCTTCATTCCATTAAACCCATACATGATCAATTTATGCACTTACGTGAAAATTGTTGTGCAAGTAACCAATAGAATGAGTCTTTTTTTACAATAAGTAGATGGTTTTATTTAAAGAAATTGTATTTTATTTTTAAAGCGTGTTTATTTATCATATTGTTAGTCTTCTGTGATTGTTCATTTAGTAAAACCGTGCAATATTAAAATTGTTTAATCAGGGTGAACAATGTAGAAATCATCTGAACATGTTTTGATTTGTTTTTCCGTAGGTGATGCAAGTGGCAGGCATTGAAGGAAAACAGGTGGTCCTGTTGCTGGAAGACCACCAATTTGTGGAGCCCCAGTTCCTAGAGCTGATCAATTCACTGCTGTCAGCAGGAGAGGTGCCCGGTCTGTATACCCCTGAGGAGATTGAGCCCTTGTTAGCTCCTCTGAGAGAGATGGCCTCTGACGCAGGCTTCAGAGGCACCCTTGTGCAGTACTTTGCCTCTCGTAAGTGTCGTTGGAATTATTTATATAGTTGTATAGCTTGTGTTTCAGCTGGAAAAGTTGCTCCAGGGGTTGGCCATTGAGATTTAGCAAATCAGGATCAAACCCACACTGCCAAAGATGCACACATTTGCTTCTAACCACCGATTCAGCCAAGTTGTGGGAGGGAGGGTGGAGGAATGGCGGCACACTAAGCATCTCGTGATGCAGCATATTATGATTAAGTGTCACAGACATAGGTTTGGTGGATATAATGCATACAAGTCATCGTCATCATCATCATCATCATCATCATCATCATCTTCATCATCATCATGATCATCATCATCATCATCGTCATCATCTTCCTCATCATCATCATCATCATCATCAAGTTTCTTCTTGTGTTTGAAAGGTGTAAGGACCAATCTCCACATTGCATTGATCATGGACTACACCAACTCCAATTTCACACTCAACTGTGAATCTAACCCAGCTCTCTACAAGCAATGTGCCGTTGAGTGGATGGATGGATGGAGCAGAGACAGTATGATCAAGGTAAATTATAACTTTTTATACTTTTTACATTCAAATTCTGGTAAATTTTGGACAAAACTATATTTTGACAACTGTTTGCTTTTTAACTTGCTTGCCTTTCAGAATGTTCATTGTCTTCACAGATTTTGTGAAATATCTGTGTAATTGATCTACATCTGCTTTCTGTTTTCCTGTCAAAATGACTGATCTCCCAAAACTGTTCAAACTGTTTTTGTTTTACGTCTGTTACATCTTGTAGTTAGGAGTGAAATAATTCTTCCAATATACCATTCAGATTGAGCATTGTGAACTGCTTGGAATTATGGCAACAGCAAACATGCCTATGGTTAGGGCCTATCCTATCTTATTCTAGCCTCTCGGAGGTCGTAGGGGCACCACAGATGATCGTTTAACCAGCGTACTCCATCTTTCCCTGTCCTCAGCAGTCCTGATGGTTTCGCTCAGTGTCAAACCAGTCCATTCTCGAATGGTGTCCTCCCACCTCTTTTTCGATCTCCCTCTTCTTCTACCTCCTTGCAGTGTTCCTTGCAGGATGGTCTTTGCAAGACCTGATGATCTGGTGACGTGGCCATACCATTGGAGTTTCCGTTTTTTCACCACTGTGAGCAGGTCATCGTGTTGTCCAATGGCTTGTGTGATGGTCTGTCGGACTTCCTCGATGGTGATGTGCTGGGTATAGGAAATGCCCAGAAGTCTTCTGTAGCACCTCATCTCCATGCTTTGTATTCTTCATAGTAGATCTGCTGTGAGGGTCCATGTTTCGCAAGCATATAGGAAGATGGAGATGACAAGGGAGCGCAGCAGTCTTACCTTGGAATGTAGGCTGATGGTCCTGTCTTTCCAAATTGGCTTCAGCCTCACCAGGGCAGCAGTTGTTTGTGTGATCCTGGAGAGGACTTCCTGTCGGGAACAATTGTCTGATACAATGGCTCCTAAATATTTGAAGCTATGCACTGTGTTGAGGGATTGGCCCTGGGACTTTGATGTCTGTGCTGATACCATTGATGTTGTTGGTCATCATTTTGGTCTTCTCTGCACTTATTTCCATTATCGTTGTCGTGCTATCGTTAGGGCACAGCTTGTATTTATTACGGAAAATCAATAAAATAAATGGAATGTTCCGAAAATACAGATTTTATTCACCTGTTCCAGTCAACAAATTTTCCTCCAAAATTAAAAATGAAAGTCGCTGATTTTGCGTGTCAGTCAGAGCATAGACATCATATTTTCATCCCGGTTTGCCAAGTAGTTGTTATGTATTAGTGTCCCTTTTCCGTGATTTTTTTTTCCTGAATCTTCACTTTTTGGGCTAGGCATGTCTGCAACAGATTGCACATCAGCTGTATTCTCAGTACTCGACCTGCACAAAAGCAAGTCCTTTACTCAAAGGATTCAAGAGCCCTAGTCTGTTGTATGGATTTGCGCTAGCAGCATGTCAAAACTATGCACAGGCTTTATTTTCTTGTAGGTGCCTTACATGCTGCTGACCAGGCCACCAAAGATAGCAGGAGGCTCTATTGGGGAGCCAGCCAAGCAGCGCAGGCTGTCGGGCGGCGAAGAGTTGCTCAAAAGTTTCCTGTTTGTGCACGAATCCATGGGAACCACCAGTGCAACCCCGCTACGCTACCTCACCTTCCTCAAGACCTACCAGATGGTCTACGGCAACAAGAAGCACAGCATTGAGGGCAGGCAGAAACACTTGCAGGTACACTTGCTTATGAGATTTTGCTGCAATAGGAACCTGCTCATTTAAGTAACATACATTATTGAAGTAGACAGAGCACAATGCAGCTCAATGCAGTCCCTGACAATACACTTTGAATCAGCTGCATGCATTGCAGCTTTTGCTATTCCACCCATTGAAGTGAGAAACTGGAAGATATGTTCTGGAATAAAGAAAACAGCCAAGTTGAATATTTTTGATAGCGTGTGAAGCAGCTGTGAACAAATATAAATAGTATGTTTGGATGGCATCATTCTTTTGTTATTATTTTTTAATATAATTATTCCTTGAATAGCAGTACTAAGACACATATGAGCATTTGGATAAATTATCTTTGTTTCTTAATGGAACGCTAATCCATTGAAATTTTACTTCCCATGCACATTTTTTGTTAGCAGAGCTTTGCAGTCTTATATCTTATCTTTTTTCCATAATACAGATACTGTACTAGCACTTTATCTCTCTATCACTAGGCTGGTGTGTCAAAACTGGATGATGCCAAGGTGATTGTGGATGAGCTGAAACGCAAGGCAGGAGAGCAGAGTATCATACTGGCAGAAAAACAGCAAGAGGCTGATGCTGCTTTAGTGGAGATCACCACCAGCATGCAGGTATCATAATAATAATAATAATAACAATAATAACAATAATAATAATAATAATAATAATAATAATAATATTGACAATAGTATTTCTCCAGCTTTAGAGCCCATAGTGCTTTCTTGTAGACATGAATTATTCCAATTTGTGCTGGTGCTACTATGGCTTTTGTTTTGATTTTATCAGCAATTATTATTTACTTGACTTTTCCCTTTTATTCCCCGTGACAGAATGCCAGTGAACAGAAAGTCGAAATGGAGGAGCTGAAGAAAAAGGCTGCAGAAGAGAACAAGTTCTTGGAAAAACGGAAAGCGGCTATTGACATTGAGATGGCTGAGGTTGAGCCTCTGCTCCAGGAAGCCAAACGAGCTGTGGGCGGCATCAAACCAGAGTCCATCTCTGAGATCCGAGCTTTGCGTGCTCCACCTGACATCATCCGAGACATCATGGAGGCTGTGCTCCGACTCATGGGCATATTTGACACATCCTGGGTCAACATGAAGAGGTGGGTTGCTGGTACAATGCAGGCATGCACACATGTGCACACACACACATGCATAAAATAAAAGCAAACAAAACTTCTATGACTTACCTCAGAGCCAATTTTATATGACTTGTAGTCATGTGGCCTGGATGTCTGTGTTGTTACATACTGTGCTAGCTTAAGTTTGCTCTTTGAGTGATGTGGGTCCCTTATTACATTTTCAGCGAACCATTTTGTGCACTGAAGTTGTTTCCGGCCTCAGCTATCTATCCTGTTGTGCAACATAGGTTCTCTGTTCTGTTGTGTACTTTTCTGCACCTCTCAACATGAGCATGCTGTAAGTGCTTGGTTTGGGTTTTCCTTCTTTCAGTTTCCTTGCCAAGAGAGGAGTGAAAGAAGAGATTCAGACTTTTGATGCCAGAAACATCCCAGCCAACATCCGCAAAGGTGTTGAAGAGCTTCTAACCAAGAACGCCGCTTCTTTTGATTCCAAGGTATGGTGTTAAGTGTTGGTTCTTGTTGGGATGAGAAGCCACAACCAGTACGTTGATTTGTTTGCTGGTGTAGAATGTACCTTTTTGTGCATTGCATAACTGCGTAAAAGAAGGAAGTCGAGTCAAGTCAAGAAATCTGTATTAAAAAAAAAACAAGGGAATATTTGGTGTGTCACAGTGCATACGTGGCAAAAGATAATAATGCAACAAGACAATAAAACACCCTATGTATAACAGCAAGCTAAATACAATCTCTCTCTCTCTCTCTCTCTCTCTCTCTCTCTCTCTCTCTCTCTCTCTCTCTCTCTCTCTCTCTCTCTCTCTCTCTCTCTCTCTCTCTCTCTCTCTCTCTCTCTCTTCTGCACAAACACACACATGCACACACACACATATCCGGTACGTACACACGAAAATAAGACAGAATTGGAGAACAAAGAAAATTGACAGAGAAAAGAGAAGATGCCAAGAAAAGCTTGAATACAAAGGATGGGGTGGTTTTTATCTTGTCATTGGTTCTTATCACACAAAAAGTAATTGTTTCAGGTGACTTAAAATGTATATTGTTATTTCAGAACGCCAAGCGAGCATCTCAAGTTGCAGAGCCACTGGCATCCTGGGTGAAGGCCAACATCAAGTACTCTTATGTACTGGAAAAGATTGAGCCTCTGGAGAAGGAGCAAAATGAACTGCGCAAGTATGGAGACCAATTTGGCAAATACATTTTTACTTGCATGCATTACAGTGTGAGTCTATGTACTCACTCCCCAAAAACAATGTCCAGATTTGTGGAAATCTGTGCAAGATGAGTCCTAAATAGTCCCAAAATTATATAGAGCAAAAATGTCCATCAAACATCTGTCTTTGCACAAATTTTAAAGTGGCTGAGTACTCAGAGCCTATTTCAGCTCACAACCAACTTGGGAAGATGGTGTATACCCATGAGATTCTCGGAAATGATCAGTGAATGAATGACTGTACTTCAAGGTCAAGGTCACAGGGTCATCAAATGTTAGTTTAAAAAAATAAAGATTTTTCCAAAAAATTTAACTTTTTTTCTAGGTTTTTAATATTGAACTTATGATTCTTTGATGCATGATTGATATTAATGAGACACACATACTGTGCAAATTTGGTCAATCTCATTCCAAGTCAAGGTCACTGAAGCTGTCCAGAGTCAGTTTGTTTAAGTACTTTGAAATGACCTTGACAATGAGAGATATACATGTAAAGTACAAACTTGTTGTAATTAGAGATAATAGATTGATCTTTCATATGTGTTCCATTTTTGCGTTGATCTTGAAGGTCAAGATCATTTTAGGCCTTGCAAAAACATACGAAAAATAGGTCATCGTACACTGGAATGGCTGTTTATTTAATCCATAGTATGCAACAACATTGGGTTATTTGACCAGACATGCATGAGAGATCATGTGACGGCAAGGTCAGCCCAAGGTCAAGGTCACTGAAGATTATTGTCATCCCAAGATCACTATTTAATTTTTATTTAATTTTGTTTTTGGGGGGAGGGGTGTGTGTGTGTTCTGTATTGTACTGTACTTTGATTTAGTGTATTTGGAGCCGGAGATCAATCTCATCTCAAGGTCAAGAGCATAGAAAGATCAAAATCAGTATTTGCATTTTAATGCCACCGTTTCACTATTTTTTTTCTTTCTGTGCACTCATTTTCATGTTAAATATTACGAGTTTCACAAGGAGCACTGAGTCATATGGGCTTTGCCCTTCTAATAATTCCTTGTATGTCATCATAGCATTGCTATGTAGTCACAACTGGTGTTTTTTAAGTTTGGCATAGAACTATTTATTATTCAGTGGGGGTACAAACTTACCCCTATGTAGATTAAAAGAAAAAATACACTTTCTCCATACATTCATGTTTGCTCAGAAATTTGGAAAAGGCAGAGGCGCGCATGTCACGACTGGGTGCTCAACTGGCAGAAGTGGACCGCAAGGTGGCAGGCCTCAAGCAGAGATTTGAGAACCTGACCAAGGAGGCTGCTGAGCTCAAGATCAAGCTGGAAAAAGAAAACGAGACCATCCAGGCAGCTGAGACTCTGGTGTCTAAACTGGACGGAGAGCATCAGCGCTGGAATCAACAGGTTTGTAAGCATTTATTATTAGAGAAGCTTTTTTACAAGGGTGCAAAGGCAAAGTAGTTTATTGCCTGCATTTTTTTACATATTTTTTTAAAGGCAAGGCAAGAAGGAGTTGTTTTACTGACTGAGGTTGCATACATCAACATTGTTTTTCTGTTGTGATCTTACATTCATTGTTGTCCTAGGTGGGAGAGCTGTCAAAAGAGCTCCAAGAACTACCCATGAGGGCATTGCTGGGCGCAGCTTTCATCACCTACTTGCCCAGCGCTCCTGAGGATGTGCGCCGAGACAAGATCAAGCAATGGATGGACGCCGTAGGCATTCAGCACTTTGACCTCCGACGCTTTCTCAGCACAGAAAGCGAACAGCTTAAATGGAAGGCAGAGGGTTTGCCGTCTGATGAACTGTCCATGGAGAATGCACTTGTCATTCTGCAGGTAAGGCTTGAGATTGTATTGCATTTTTGGTCTTTGGTTTGCATCGCAAGGAATATCGGAAGAGAAATGATGGAAGAACGGGTCACTGATTCTTTTTTTTTTTTTCTCACATAACACTGAAGTACATTCTCTTGTTGAGATATAATGTGAGAATTTATAAGCAAAGGGCCCTGATGAATATGAAAGTTATGTCTGAGTCTCGCTTATATTTCATGTATCAGGATGCAGTCTTGATGTATCAAGTTAAATAATGAAGTAATTGCAATCTAAAGTATATGGAGGGTGGCGTCTTACTGGTAATTTTAGAAGGTAATTAAATGCATTCTTGATTTCTTGTTCAGATGAATGACATTCCCACAGGGGTAAGATTTTGTAGGGAAAGGGGATTTAATGCTCTACTCAAATAAGTTGGCTGTTGGTGCTATCCAGATTTTAAAAAAATGCACTTGATTATGGTCTGGAGGTGCTGAATAATAATACTGTGTGACAATGTAAATGAAGTTTAATGATTTGTATTGAGAGTCATTTTGTGTGTTGTGGAGAATTTCACTTTTTACAGTCATTGAGTGGGGAGTAAGTGAGTGGTGCTGGGGTCTTTGTTTGAGAAAAATAATTGTGGTTATGGAGTTGTGTCTTTTCTGCTTTGGGTGGAAATTGGTTGTGAATAGAATTTTTGTATCTTTTTATTAATTCTATTTTTGCAAAGAACAAAACGTATATATATAATTCGTATGAACTGTATTAGGTAAATAATATGGACTGCTCAGTGCTCTCAATATTTCCTTACAGATTTATCCTATCCCATAACACAAAAGTTGTTAAGGCGCCACAGACGATCGTTTAACCAGCGTACTCCATCTTTCTCTGTCCTTGGTAACCCTCAAGGCTTCGTTCAGTGTCAAGCCAGTCCATTCTCGAATGCTGTCTTCCCACCTCTTTTTCTGTCTCCCTCTTCTTCTGCCTCCTTGCACCATGCCTTGCAGGATCCCTTGTCATCTCCATCTCCTTACAGACAGAATGAAAAAATAAAATGTTTTTGAGAGGTATATAGGGTGATTTTTTGGGTTAGTTTCAGTTTCATTCAATATGAAAAAGGAATATTTGATTTCATAATAATCAGCACTTCTGGTTTTCTTCAACAAACAGAGCACTTTGCGGCCGTTCCTTGTGGACCCATCATCACGAGCAACGGAGTGGCTGAAAGTTCATATGAAGGAGCGCCGTCTGGAGGTCATCAACCAACAGGTCAGTCTTTGCTTTTATTTTTACTTCACTGTGTTCCTTCCCAGGTCCGCTCAGCTGGAGCTAAAAATAACTGAACAGATCTAACGCCATCATGCCAATCGACCCTCTTCACCCCCTTTCCTCCTTCCTTTCTTCCCTACACTCTGGTGCTTGAACTGAGTAATGCATGCATGCTATGGCTATACTATCTATAGGCCTTACACATGCACACAGTGATAAGCCGAAAGATGGCTGGTTCCCTGTGTAATCTGTCGGTGAGCTATTGATAAGAATACTCAACATCCCGAATTTCCACGAAGCATTGCAACATTTAGCAGAAGACAACACAGAGGATAATTCTATCCCATCCTATCCTATCCCGTAACTCGAAGGTCGTTGGGGCACCACAGATGATCGTTTAACCAGCATACTCCATCTTCCTCTATCCTCAGCAACCTTCATGGCTTCACTCAGTGTCAAGACAGGCCATTCTCGAATGTTGTCCTCCCACCTCTTTTTCTGTCTCCCTCTTCTTCTGCCTCCTTGCACCATCTTTGCAGGAAGGTCTTTGCAAGGCCTGATGCTCTGGTGACATGGCCATACCATCAGAGTTTCTGTTTCTTCACCACTGTGAGCATGTCATCGTGTTGTCCAATGGCTTGTGTGATGGTCTGTCGGACTTTGTTGTTGGTGATGTGCTGGGTATAGGAAATGCACAGAAGTCTTGGGCTGTTTAACATTTGTCAGCCGCTTCATACTCTGGTAGGCCTTTTTGCTGTTGTTCTTGTTCTGACTGTTCTCTATTTCCTGGCATTGCTCTTCTATCCAGTTCTCCTTTGCTGTGCGCATGCCTTTTCGGATGTCATTGTTGATTTTTTGGTAGGCATCAACTCACTGTGATGTGTTCTTTTTCTTTTTCATCTCTCTTCGTTTATCACACAGATCCAAAAGTTCGGGTGTGATCCACGGTTTCTTCTTTGGTGGTGCTTGCAAAGGATCTCAGTGAGCTGAGTTGAAGGTGTTTCTTATAATAATACCTGCTTGCAAAGTGAGAGACAACAGCTGAGTTGAAGGTGGTGGTCATGGTGTTGATATCTACTTCACCAGCTCCCAAAATGAGCAGTGGTGTAAATTTCTCTCCAATTGTAGCTTGGAATAGTTCTGTTCCGGGTCTTGCAATTTGTCCAGGTCGAACTTCAGTCTGATGCACTTTGCTGTATTTACTCTCCTCAAGTGGAGCCGGAAGGACATCATCATGAGATCATGATCACTTCCTATGTTTGCTCCTGGAAAAGTGCGTGTCCTGCCAATGTTGATGCTTGATCTGAAGTGTGTCTTGATCATGATGTAGTCAATCTGGTTGTGATGCTCCCTGCTGGGACCGTGCCATGTCCATCGTCTGGATTTTTTGTGGAGATCAAGTGTGTTTGCCAGTATCAGATTGTTGTATCTGGCAAACTCCAAGAGTCTCAGACCACTGTCATTTGTCTCGTTGCTGTGGGGTTCACATGACTCCCCAGTTATGGTGCACATCTTGGCCAACCTTGGCATACCAGTCGCCTTGCACTATGACTTTGTCCTTTTTTTGGCCTTTGGTCAAAAACAGCCTGTAGATATTCATAAAAATCCTCGACTTCGCTGTCGTCATAGTCTTATGTTAGAGCATAGGCCTGGATGATGGTGATGTTGAAAGGGGCTGTTCTCAGACGGATGGTAATGAATCTACTGGAGACTGGGAAGCAACCCATGACAGTGGCAAGAATATCTTTGTGGACCAAGAATCCAACGCCGTGTTTGTGCCTGTCATCTCTACCGCTGAAATAAAGCTTGTGATCTTTGTTGGTCATTGTTTCACCTAGGTTTTTCCAGCGCAGTTCACTGATACCTAAAATTTTCCATTGATAGTGGTACAGCTCGTGGGGGGCCAGTTCTTCTAATTTTCCCTCCGCAGTTAGGGTCCTGACATTCCAGGTTCCTATGACGATGTTGTCTCTTGTGATGATCCTGCTAAGATGTCCATCAGTAGCACACTTATCACCTCCATCATGGTGGCCAACAGAAGGCGCGGTCCTTTGTGACTCGGATGACGACTGATCCGGTATGGAGTGAGTGGCAGGACCGAATCCTCTCCAGGCTCTTGACCACAGCCAAAATCCATGAGTGCAATGTGACTCGCCTTGGCCCCGAGCACGTAGTTGTTGAACCTGTAGTAACTTGAGGTTCCTCCGTCCTGGCCGATCACTTTTGTGTAGAAGACTTTCGCCCAGTGATGCCGTGCTGACATCACTCCTGTTAGTCGCCTCTTACGACACGCTGGGAAACGTTGGGTCTATTCTATTCAGTGCCCGAACCCACAGGGCAAAGAGGATAATACATGTCAGTAATATGAAACAAAACAAGCCACAATTTACAAGACAGAAGAAAGGATAAATTAGAGAACCAAGTATATAATTATACCCCGCTTTACAGATCAAGTAAACAGGAAACCCAACATCTCAAAGTATGGCACAATCTATAAAACGGCAGGAGACGACACAAATTCTGTTTCTCTCAATAGGAAGAAAGAAGCACGTGTCAATATCAGTAATATCAGTATTACAACAAAATCAAATAAAACTAGTCTTATATCAAACTCTAGTTTGCACTAACACAAAGCCTGTATATTAAAATAACAAAATAGACAAGATAACCATAATCACCAGCTAAAGTAATGGAAACTATCACGTTTCACACCTAGAAACACGTTTTTTCCACCCACCAGTCCTTCTCAGTAGACTGATTTTGGAGCTGAACTAAATAAAGTGTCTTTCAGGTTGGTGCCAAAGAAAAAAAAAAAGGGGGAGGGGGGCAGGAGAGGGGGGGGGAGAGGAGGCTATAAATAGCCT
The DNA here is from genome assembly GCA_036898135.1 of Oncomelania hupensis. NCBI lineage: Eukaryota > Metazoa > Mollusca > Gastropoda > Littorinimorpha > Pomatiopsidae > Oncomelania > Oncomelania hupensis. The sequence goes on along the minus strand of CM072518.1, from coordinate 34,931,976 downwards.
TTATCAGCCCCTCGACTCCTCTAGCTGACTTTACAAAAGTCTCGGTATAAGTGACTTCAGACTGTAGTGACTTCATACTGTGGGTAAAATAAGTAGATCACTGTAGAAGGTATTGTTGCTGTGCCATGGTTGTCTCTCACTTTGCAAGCAGGTATTATTATAAAAAACACATAGGAATGGATCAGACTTTTCTAGGATCAAGAGAAATCTGGAGAAATCACTCTGTTAATTCTTGCTATTATAATGTTCTGATGTTAGAATTCTTCAGTTCATAGCCCAACTGAGCCAGGTCAACATTGATCTGAATTAAATGTTTATGTAAAACTATTGAGATGGTTCCAATATTGTACATTATATTTCTTTCTACAGGATTCCAACTTCACAACAGCATTGGAGCTGGCAGTGAGGTTTGGCAAAACACTGATCATTCAAGAAATGGATGGTGTGGAACCAATTCTGTATCCACTGCTCAGGGGAGACCTCACAGCTATGGGTATGTTGCAGATTATTACTGTCTGTTACGGCAATATAGGAAACTGTGGAATATAAAGCTAAAAATATATGTTGCTGAACACAGAAGATAAATATGCAAGTAACTTGTTACTCAAAGCAAATGTGTATATTTCGAGAAATTCTGTCAATCAGAATTCTGTCATATGATTGTACTGGTCACTCTGTATTAAGCGTCCTTGTCAGTAATGTTATTTGTAATCCTCATCTGAACTTGTTAGCTTTCTTCATGAAACTTGTACAGCTCTCAATACCAGCTGTAAAACAGACATTTCTTCTATTTGCTTGTATGAACCAAGTAAAATACTGCAATTTATTTTTTTGTAAACAAACAACTGTGTTTAATGGGATACAACAACTATAAATGTTTGAATTGGCAATGCATTTATATAGACTACAGTGGGAATGTTTTATGCATGTTCAGCCAGTGATTACACTAACTTCTCTGGTTCTCTTGCAGGTCCCCGCTATGTGTGCCAGATTGGAGAGAAGACTATCGACTACAACGAAGAGTTCCGTCTGTTCATGACCACACGCAACCCCAACCCTGAAATCCCCCCTGATGCTGCAGCCATCATCACAGAAGTCAACTTCACCACCACAAGAGCTGGCTTGACTGGACAGGTAAATTAAGCTGCTATGAATGCCAGCCTTTTATTTTGTTTTATTTTTTAAAGCAGAATTATTGTGGAAATATTTGCCGTATTTTTCCTCTACAATCTCGTATTAACTGATCAGCTAGTGTCTTATAAGATAAGAAGAAATTAAAAGTGTGCAGGTTGTATGTAGTTTTCCAAGAAGTTTATTGGTAAGTCTGTTGTACATGCAGTGCAGTTTTGTTCTTGTTGTTAGATAAATCCACAAATGTCTGTATTCTTTCAAAGCAAATGTGTTCCTTCCAGAGCCGGCCTTTCCATTTATCACACCTTTGTTTTTGTTTTTTAATACTTCGTAGAAGAGACTAAAACTGGAATTTAACCTCGTGGTTGTGTATGTTGGCAGTTGCTAGGCATCACAATCCAGCATGAAAAGCCAGAATTGGAGGTGCGCAAGACGGACCTTCTGAAGCAGGAAGAGGACCTGAAGATACAGCTGGCTCAGCTGGAGGACTCACTGTTAGAGGTGAGTTAGAACAGAAGTAATTATAAAGGATCTTGAGCATGTCCTTTCAGCTTGAGTTGTGTGCTGTAAAAGAAGACATTGTAGTGGATTAGTAGATGATAATTTTTCAATGTTGAGTTTACATTAGTGGTGATGAGGACTGATTCTTTGTAGTCCGAGGATCACTGTGAAGAACATTCTTAACTAAATCAAGATGGCCGCAGATTGGTTTGCTTGTTGGCAGAGCTGGTGTAGAGAAGTTGCATATTCTTGAAAGTTTGAGCAGTGCAATTGACCTGATCCCAACTGGTGGGTACTTGGGTAACTGATTCCTTATTTCTACCATGCTTATTTGGAGAATACTTAAGTATAAATCAGAATACAGAATCTTTATTGTCCCCACAAACACCTGCAAGAAAATTCTTGGTGCAGTGTCCATCTGCATATAAAATCTAAAATAAAATAAAATCATGTATTTAGCATGCACTGTATCATGCAATTTGTGTGTTTTCCTTGTGTGTTGGTTATGTTTCGGGGCAGTAAAGTGTTAGAGGTTAACATATTTGCAACACTGGTTATGTTTATGTATTTGCTTCATTGCTCTGTGCAGGAGCTTGCCAATGCTACAGGCAACATCCTAGAGAACAAAGAGCTGCTGGACTCCCTTAACAAGACCAAAGCATCCAGCATCACCATCAGTGAGTCCCTGACTGAGAGCGTGCGTCTTCAGGCCTCTTTGGATGCCGAGCGAAACAGCTACTTGCCCCTGGCTAGGAGCGGCAGTTCACTGTATTTCACCATTATGGACCTGGCCAAGATCAACAACATGTACCGCTACAGCCTGGCTGCTTTTCTCAGGCTTTTTGAGCATGCGCTCTCTATGAAACATGTGAGCATTTCTTTTGTTTTGCTTTGTATTGCTTGGCTTTGCACTCTTCAGAATAGTGTTTTTAGTGGCTTGTATACATTTTCTCACAGTGGTGAAGAAATGGAAACTCCTATGGTATTGCCACATCACCAAATCATCAGGCCTTGCAGAGATCATCTGCAAGGCACGGTGCAAGGAGGCAGAAGAAGAGGGAGACCGAAAAAGAGGTGGGAAGACAACATTCGAAAAAAGCACTGGCTTGACACTGAGTGAAACCATGAGGACCGCTGAGGACAGAGAAAGATGGAGTACACTGGTTAAACGATCATCTGTGGTGCCCCAACGACTTCCAAGTTACGGGATAGGATAGGATAAATTTTCTGCCACATTTACATTTTTTAAAAGTTCCAGTGTTCACAAAATTATTGATGATGGTCGTTAAATAAACATGGCATTTTGGCATTTGATGAACAGAATTACTATCATTCAGGGTTGCTGTCATGTTATTATCTCCCTTGCATTGGATACAACACTGTCTGCTCTGCTCATAAAAAGAAATAAAAATAATTAGTAGTAGTAGTAGTAGTTTTATTATTATAATTAATTATGATGAGTATGTTGTGTGATTTGTTTCTACAGGATGGAAGTGGCACAGAGATGCGTATTCGCTCACTGGGTCATCAACTTCAGCAGCTTGTGTACGAGTATGTCTGTCGCTCTCTTTTCAAAGCTGATCGCCTGATGTTTGCTATGCACATGGCTCATGGCACAAAGCCAGAGCTCTTTGGAGAAAATGTGAGTATTTAATTCAAAATACGTCTTGAATGATAGCATTATATATATAGATATTATCTATATATCTATATATATATATATATATATATATATAGAGAGAGAGAGAGAGAGAGAGAGAGAGACATATATATATATATATATATATATATATATATATATATATATATATATATATATATATACAGTGATGCACAAGTTGCCCGAACCCCGGACATTGGCCGCTTGTTTTTTTAAATGTCCGATTGTCAAACCTCGAGGCCGACACCTTGTCCGATTAAAACGATGGCGAGTCAGACATGTGTCCGATAGTTGTCGCGTATTTTGCGGAGAGGGCGAAACGTTTATGCAGCTCTAGACGGAAAACCAAACATCCCCCGGACCGTCGTCTGCATGCTGAAACGTATACATGCCTTATCTCCTTTGTCATCGCCTGCGTGGGATTGCTATTTTTATTCCGAATCACAAAACAACACAGCCAACCAGCGCCCTTGAAACATATATACAGCTTTTTTTATAGTCAATCGGTGCTCGCGACTTGAGTTTACGTTGGATCTGTGTTGGCGTTGTACTTTTACTTTTGGTAAGCCAAACATTCGATCGAAATTATCGGAAATGCCTGCGAAAAAAAGACTGAAGGCGGATACAAACCAAATCTCAATAACCGTCTTATTTGCGGGTAATTCATTTCCCAGCACATTAAAAGAAGCAGAGCCTACACGATCTTTAGAGGATTCTTCCCATGCCGATGGTCGCAAGGCCGAGAAACCGTCAACTTCGAGTCAGCCTACTAGTACTAGTACTTGTATTGATCGCGTTTTTCAGAAGGCGTGGCAATCACAGTATTCATGGGTAACATTTTACGATGAAAAAAATACCATGTTCTGTACGGTATTTAAAAGTTCTGGTGTAATGAAAAACTCGTTTACTCGCGGCTGCGTTAACTTTTTTTAAAAAGTGCATTGGAAGATCATTTGACTACAGCTAGTCACAAACTAGCAATCCAAGTGCCCCAAGAGCAACAAAATGAAGAGGCTTGTGAGGATCTAATGTTGACAAATCAGGAGGGGGTAATGATAACCACAGCGCGAGCTGTAAACTGGCTAATGAAAGAAAATTTGCCTCTCGCGAAATTTGGCTCTGTTATGCAGCTTTTGAAAGACAGTAACGCAGAAAACATTCAATCTCTGGATGTCTCACTAAAAAAGCTTCAAAAGAGTATCTTCACCGGATTGTAAAGAAGTGGGCAAGCAAGAGAAAACGCTACATTTTCAAGAATTGAACTTTGACTGTTTCGAAGTGCCTCTTTACTGTTCAGTATTACCAAATAAACAACAAGACTTTTTGTCAACAATGCCAGTGTCCTATTACTTTTTTGTGTTCAGGACATCATGTCTTATTGGTATAGATAGATAGATAGATAGATAGATAGATAGATAGATAGATAGATAGATAGATAGATAGATAGATAGATAGATAGATAGATAGATAGATAGATAGATAGATAGATAGATAGATAGATAGATAGAAAGAAAACAAACAAATTTCACAATTTATAGTTAGTGAAAGGAAGAGTGATCGTAGGTAAAAAAAGGTAGGTAAAGGTAGTCCCATAGCCTTGTGGCCGTAGGGGAGCGTGATGTTGGAGATCACACTTATCTTGGGCCAGCGTAATGAGGGTGATGCCCAACTCTCTCCCTCGCTGCTTTACCTTCCCCACCCTCAAGAGAGTAGGTACTCAATCACAGTTGAGTCAACTGGGGGCGTTGTTGTTTGTCGCTTCACACCTTAGCGGTCACCCATCCAAGTGCTAACCGCACCGGACGGTGCTTCACTTTCGACACAGTAGCGAGTGCTCCAACCACTGCACTATCCGACACCCCGAGTGATCGTACGTACCATTATTGACATAATAATACTGCCTAATAATACCGCTGTCATAACTCGTCATCATTTCAATATTATTTAGTAGGCTTGGTTACACCTACACCAGCTTGCCTACACCTATCACTGGATTTGTAAAAATGTTATATTTATTTTAGTATTTTTAAAAAAAACAACATTATTATTGATATCCTTTGGATGAGAGTATAAACATAGGTCTAGTCTGCGCACATATGCATTCCATCGCATAGACTTTAAATATCCTGATGCTCATGTCCTAGATGGGTGAGTGCTGGCTACACAAATACACCCAGCATGCACTAGGTTCTTTCTCCCCATCCCCGGTCGCTAAGGGTTGTGCTCAGTCATCTGGGCCTCATACTATGCGCCCAGAGTTTGCAGGTGGGTGCCTCGTGCAGCTTGAGTTAGATCTTGTATTGACCAGTGCCTTGAGCAGCTCTTAAGCTGAAAAAACACTATATAAAAGTGCTAAAATAAAATAATATGTTTTTGTGTTTTTTTAAATAGGAATGGGAAGCGTTCACGGGCATGCTGGTGTCGGAGGGTAAAGGTGACAGTCGTATTCCATCATGGGTGGATGAGGAGAGAAAACCTTCCATCTCTGCACTCAAGGTTGGTTCTTTTCTTAAAATTTTAACAAACTTGGTTTAATAACAAATCATGCATGTTCTCAATTTACATTACAGATAAATAGCACATTCTTCTTCACACAAACCGTAATATACCAATCATAACATTGAAACAATTTGCCATAATAAATCTTATCCTTTATCGCTGCATCCTAATAATTATCACATCTTTTATCAATCAAAACATGTACAATTACAATTCAGAACATGTACAATTACAATTCAAAACTTGTACAATTACAAATAAGAACTTGTACAATTACAAGTCAGAACATGTAAAATTAAAATTAAGAACTGGTACAATTACAATTCAGAACATATACAATTACAATTTAGTACTTGTACAATTACAATTCAGAACACATACAATTACAATTTAGTACTTGTACAATTACAATTCAGAACTTGTACAATTACAATTCAGAACATGTACAATTACAATTCAGAACATATACAATTACAATTCAGAACTTGTACAATTACAATTCAGGACATGTACAATTTAAAATATTATGACATAAAGGAAGATACAAGTTACATTATTGCACAATTATATTTATTTACTTTTAAATTATATTATATCTTTATGGAGAATTAAATAACTCAGTCTTGCAGGTAGATTTGTTTGCTATAATTTTGTGTGTGTGTGTGGATAGAAACGAGAGAGGGAGAGAGAGATAGAGAGAGAGAGAGAGAGAGAGAGAGAGAGAGAGAGAGAGAGAGAGAGAGAGAGCTCAAGGTTGGATCTTTGTAGTGCCAACAAAAGGATCTGACATAATACAGAATTGTTTGTAAATTTATAAACTTGCCTCCATAATTGTTGTTCAGGAAAAAGAAAAGAGAACTTTCTAATATATGTCATCAGTAGGTGTCATTGTGAATCTTAAAGATTTCATTTTAAGTTTGTATACTGTTTTTATACAAAATCTTTGTGGTGCTATTTTCCAGGGTAACTTCCCCAAAATGTACCAGCAGTTGGACTTGGATGACACGGGTCTATGGTCCAACTTTGCCCGCAGCAGTCACTGCGAGGAGGAATTCCCTTCCGCTGTGGAGAAACGCTGCACTCCATTCCAGCAAGTTCTCCTGTGCCAGGCCGCCCGTCCTGACCGTCTGCAGAGCTGCATGGGTCTTTTTGCCTGCAGGTCCCTAGGTATAAAGATTCCCTTTCATTTGTTATTACTATTCATGTATTGCGTCCTGTATTAACTAATATTATGAACTGCTTCTCACAAACCTCTGTGTGTGTATGTGATGGGGCATTTTGCATGTTGTGTTATTTTGTCTTTTGTTTGTATAAATGCTCTATCCTGCAGTCTGTATTCCAGTGTTTGTACTCTTGCTGTGTTGGTCACAAATCATGTATTGACATGCAAGCTTTTATTTTGAATTTGATATTTCACAGTGTCCAACCAGTTTAAATGTCAAAAACTGCCAATACCCCCTTTGGGAGTGGAAGATTGTATGCTCTCTATAAGTTGACATTCAGTGTAATTGTAGTGTTGTGTCACATCACTTTTGTGGCATGTCATTATCTTGATAAGTTGTAGTTATTCACACCTGTGAAGATGGTCAAGAGTTCATATTGAAAGTAGATTTTGGGCCATTTAAATGATTTCATGGTAGCATTATGAGGGTTGCTGAGAACCTGCGTATGCAGGTTAAACGATCATCTGTGGTGCCCCAACGACCTTTGAGTTATAGGATAGGATAGGATAGGATTTAGGCCTGCAGTTAACAAGTTTATTGTGTTGTTTACAGGGATGAAAGAACTGTCACCCCCAATGCCCAGCCTGAAGAAGCTGTATGCAGAAACGATCGCCACAGAACCAGTGCTCATCATCATTTCCACTGGTGCTGACCCCTCACAGGAATTGCAGGAACTGGCCAACGAGGTGGTGGGCTCTGATAAGTTTCACCAGGTCAGCAGTTTGAATTTGTGTTTGTGTGCATGTACCTGTCCCGCTGTCCCTTCCCCCTCTTCTCTCTCATCGCTTCTGTTGGATTTTAACTTTGTTGGCTTGTTAATTTGTCACTTTGCATTTGTCAACCTTTTAAATTAGTAGGAATCTTGCTGTGGATTTGACATTCCTATGTTTTTATTTGTCGTACTACAGTGTTTGTCATCACTTTTCCCAAAAAGGGTAACCTTCAGGAGTGTGAAAATTACCGCATCATCAGCCTCATCAGCCATCCCAGCAAGGTCCTACTGAAAATAATACTCAACAGATTGAAACCCCAAGCTGCATGGCAGGGCGAAGTACCACTGAACAGATTTTCAACCTCAGAATAATCTGTGAGAAATACCCACAGCACCAACAACATCTATATCATGTGTTTGTAGACTTCAAGAAAACGTTTTTGACCGAATCTGGCATGCAGCTCTGTGGGCAACCATGAGAGTGTACATTAGTCCTAACATTATTGAAATCATAAAAAGACTGTATGACAAGGCTACCAGTGCAGTCCTCCATAATAGCACCATCGGTGACTGGTTTAGAACAACAATCGGCATGTGTCAAGGACGTCTACTCTCTCCAACATTCTTTAACATCTTCCTAGAGCGCATCATGTCAGATGCCCTTGCAGATCACGAAGGCACAATCAGCATAAGAGGTAGAGCAATCTTCAACCTTCGTTTTGCGGATGGCGTTGATGGATTGGCTGGAGAGGAACAAGAACTTGAACAGCTGGTACAGAGGCTTGACACCACCTCCAGAGCCTTTAGAATGGAAATAAGTGCAGAAGACCAAAATGAGGACCAACAACAACAATGGCATCAATAGGGACATCAAAGTACAAGGCCAATCCCTCAACACAGTGCCTAGCTTCAAATATTTCAGAGCCATTTTATCAGACAATGGGTCCCCACAGGAAGTCCTCTCCAGGATCGCTCAAACAACTGCTGCCCTGACAAGGTTGAAGCCCATTTGGAAAGACAGGACCTTCAGTCTACACTCCAAGGTAAGGCTGGTGCTCTCCCTTGTTATCTTCATCTTCCTATACACTTGCGAAACATGGACCCTTATAGCAGATCTACAACAAAGAATGCAAAGCTTGGAGATGAGGTGCTACAGAAGACTTCTGGGCATTTCCTATATCCAGCACATCTCCAACGACGGGGTCTGACAGACCGTCACACAGGCCATTAGACAGCGCGATGCCATGCTCACAGTGGTGAAAAAACGGAAACTTGGATGGTATGTCCCCCGCACCAGAGCATCAGGTCTTGCAAAAGCCATCTGCAAGGCAGGGGAGGAGGGAGACGGAGAAAGAGATGGGAGGACAGTGTTCGAGAATGGGCTGGCTTGGCGCTGGTCAAGGCCATGGGGGTTGCTGAGGACAGGGAAAAGATGGAGTATGCCGGTTAAACGATCATCTGTGGTGCCCCAACGACCTTCGAGTTGCGGGATAGGATAGGATTGTGTAGTATCTAATGATGATGTTTCAGTGTGCAAAAATATGTATTGCAGGTGGCTATGGGTCAAGGTCAGGCAGAGATTGCCATGGAACTCCTCCACTCTTGCTCCCGCAATGGTGAATGGCTGTGTCTCAAGAACCTTCACCTCGTCACTGCCTGGCTTCCCACTCTGGAAAAGGTGATTATGGCCTTATTACATTAATAGGTGTTGTTTCTTGTTGTTGTTTTTTTTCATAAGGCTGTTTTGGCACTATTTCCCATTGAAGGATCACAGTACTTTTGAAGGAATATTCTGTATGATTATCGATTTTTGCATCTTCAAATTCAGTCCAAACTGAATTCCTTCTTGCTTCTGCTCTACCCATATGCAACGATGCCATGTGTACAGAGTCATTACCTCCCTCAGTCCAGTTGGTAAATTAGGCTGGTCATTGCTGAATTAGGCATGAATGAGCTACATTTAGAATGTGGTGAGCTAACTAATTTCTTTGTAATACTGCTTTGTGGAACAGGTAATCAACACCATGAAGCCTCACCAGGACTTCAGGCTGTGGATGACAGCAGAGCCCCACCCCAAGTTCCCTACCATTCTGCTGCAGTCTAGCATCAAGGTCACCTATGAGGTATTTCTAAGTATTGTTTGCATGTATTTCATACTATCTTCTCATGTCAAACTTTCAGGCAGTGTTCTCAATACTCTTGATCTATAGGCTATGTAAAGCAGTACAGGCAAAAAATGTGCCTACTTTTGAGGACTGCTGTATTTATTTTAAATGGATTTAATTGCTATACAACTCAACACACATTATCATAATCATCATCATTATCATCATCATCATCATCATCATCATCATCATTGCTATACTTACGTCTTAAGTCTGCAACATGGAAAATAAAGGAATATCTCTATAACTTTGTTTTTAAGCAGTTTTTTTGTCTTTCCTCTTTAATTAGAGAAAATTTGACTTTATTTCAAATAGAATCTATTTCGAGAGAGAGAGAGGGAGAGGGGTGGTCTCATTATCAGTTTTATATATTTTTTATACTCTTGTACAGTCCCCACCAGGCGTGAAGAGAAACCTGAGCAGAACATATGACACCTGGACCCCAGAGTACATCGCTAAAGGTGGCAACGTCATTCGCTCACAGGCCCTTTTTGCTCTAGCTTGGCTTCATGCTGTCATACAGGAACGTCGCATGTACATCCCACAGGTAATACTACTTACCATCATTTTATTTTTGTTTAATAGAGTTTCACACATTTACTTTGATGATAATTATAGTAATTTCTCTACAACAAATAATCCATACAGAACTTTGATGATGGGTTTGGTAGACGCACTTCAGTGTGATTTATAAATTATTTTGATCAAATGCTCCTCCTCATTACCCTATTTCTATTGTTGTGTGCGCATATTCTCGTAACTAAAATTATTTGGATTTTTTCTTTAGGGCTGGACAAAATTCTACGAATTCTCTCTAGCAGACTTGAGAGCTGGTGCTGACATCATCGACCGACTATGTTCAGCTGGTAAAACCATATTTTTACACTGAAAATTCCTTCTTTTTTTTTTTTATTTAATTGCAGCATAAAATTTACATGACTTTAAAGTTGAAGGCATGGAAAGAAAATTAGTTTCATTTAAATACTGCTTAGGTTTAGGACAATTTTTTTTAAAAATCTACCATCTGTAGTTGTTCCAAGCTAATTTTAAGCTAGCGTGATTGTGTAGCAACAGTATGGCATTACTATATGTGGTCATTGCTTTGGACTCTTAGCCTTAAGTGATTACATTTTTGGTTCTGTGTTAAGTCCATTTATTAGCTGTAAATTTTAGTTAGTGTGTAATTGTTGAATTTTTATCACTTTCAGGAAAGGAAATTCCATGGAACTTCATCCATGGTCTGTACGAGTTTGCCATCTATGGTGGTCGTGTGGACAACCCCTTTGATTTGCGCGTGCTGTTCACCTATCTCAAGCAGTTTTTCTCCAGCAACACCATCAATGCACAGGGCAAAAACCAACGCCTAGGTCCTTTGCGCATGCCTTCATCCACCAACATCAAGGTTGGCAGGCCTTTTTGTCAGTCGTGGAAGAAAATAAAATGAAATCTATTATGTGTGGTCTTTTTACATATTGAAGGAAGAAAAAACCCTAGATTTTGATGATTGCTTTTTAAATGGAATAGTATGTATGTATATTAAATTTAGTAGGATATTTGGACAAAGGTAGGCAATAACAATTTTCATTAGTAACTATAATTTAGAGACCTTTGTAATTGGTTTTGAATGCCTTAGATCACAACATTGTTATTTAACAGTAGTTAGTCTGAAAATGATTTAAATTATTTTTTCTTACGTTTATTTAATATTATTTTTGCTTCCTCATTGTTATTTTGAGAAATAATACAGGTGCTCTAGATATTTTAGTTGTAAGAAGTAATAGATTAAATGTTAATAATTTATTATTCTATTTGGTGCAGGACTATCAAGAAGTAATTGCTGGGCTGCCAGAGTTCGACAAGCCATCATACTTTGGCCTCCCTGAGAACATTGAACGTTCCGCACAGCGCATTATCAGTGGTCAGGTAATCACCCAGCTGAGAGTCTTGCAGCGTGCAGATGTCAAGGCCAGTCGGTTTGACAAAGAAGTGTGGGGCAGCGAGCTGAGCCCTATCCTCAACCTGTGGAAGAACCTCAATCAGGTCAGTGGGAATATTTTGTTTTTAATGTAGTTTTGTAAATATTTTATTTTACATGGTCATTGCAGACAAAATGTATTCAGTTCAGTACAGTTGCATTAGTATGCATTTGCAGGGTTGCCAACCACTACGGAATTTCCGGAGTTTACTCCGGAAATAAATACGCGGCTACGGAGCTACGCAAATCGAAAATTTACTATGGAAAGTCAATTTTCCACGATAGTATTACAGTTTTAACGAGTTTTATTGAGCGCCTGTGCCTACCGTAGCACCTCAAGGTCACGGTCATTCGGTTTACGTGCACGGTGTAATAGATCACGCTCCCAGTGCATGTTAGGAAATTCGACCAATCACCGTGAAGTGGTTTTGCAAACGGCCAATCGGTGCACAAAACTTTGACCTTTCTGTGACACTTTCGTTTCCGGGTCACGTTCTACAGCGCGAGAAGAAAAGTTTGTGTGCGGCGTATTTTGAATCCATGATGCCAAAAAGAAAGAAAACTAGCGATGAAAGCCCAGAAAAAAAGAAGAGGACAGCAAATCAAGAGTACAGGAATGAGTATTCTGAAAAATTTCCGTGCATCACTGCTCATCGAGATCACACGATGTGACGCGACACGTGAATGACAACCGTCACAAAAGTCGTTGCCCTGATCCAGAAAAGTGAGTCCCTGTTCAGTCGGTAGCCACCTTCTTCAAACCCGATATGGATCTCTCAATAATTCGTGCGGAAACACTCTTCACGACCTTCGTTGCAGACTATGTATGCATGTCTTCGTTGAAAAAAAATGTGAGGACCTATGGCTACGGAAAATGTCATAAAACTACTGAAATTCAGAATTTTTACTACTGAAAACTTTTTTGGGGGTTGGCAACTCTGCATTTGTGTTTTTGTTTTTTTTCTTCTGGTGAATCTTTGAGTGAATTGGGTAATGCAAACTTGAGATATAGATTTTTAGTTTTCATCCATGTGTTATTTACTTCTTCACTTACAGGGCAGCAGTCTAATCAAGATGAAGATTGCCATGCCAACAGACAAAACAGGCTCCCAGTCCCCCATCCTGGCCTTCCTGCTGCTTGAACGTTTCAATGGAGTCAAACTCGTCCAGTCTATCCACGCCTCTCTCGCCGCCCTGTCCAAGGTCATCAGGGGCACTCAACTCTTGACATCAGAAGTGCAGAAGCTGGCCGCCTCTCTCCTAGAACAGGAGGTGAGGATATAAAATTGCTATGCGTATTCTGTTTGAGATACAAAAGTTCATATTCTTCCATTCGATTTGCATTTGTTACTGTTTCTGTCCCTAAAAGTGGGCAAGTAGAAAAAAATCATGGCCGGGATTAACACAGTTTTTATTTTATTTTTAAAGTATGCTATTCTGTTTATTTGCTAATAACTAAATTCTCATTGTTTCTACAGATATCTCTGTGAGACTGATATTCATTAAAATGTTGTGTGTTTTCTGTAGTTGTGATTATATTACCAAATGTTCATTGTAGCCACAGACATCACTGTGGAAAAGTAAAAAAAAAAAATGTGTATATTCTATTGTGGTGTTTAATGGATGATGTCTTTATTCTTGCCACAGACACCTGGCGTCTGGCAGAGTCAGTGGGATGGACCAGAAGATCCCATCCAGTATCTTAAGGGTTTGGTGGCGCGCGCCACAGCTATCCAGAGCTGGGTGGAGAAGGCCGAGAATGGATCACTACTCCGCGAGACCCTCGACCTCTCTGAGCTTTTCCGTCCTGACACCTTCCTGAATGCCCTTAGACAGCAGACGGCGAGGTGAAAAGGAACAGAAATAATAATAACATTTGAAAATGTGATTCTTCACCTAACTTTCTGGTTAGAATTGTAAATTACTGTAATGATACTAGATGTCATTGTATATCAAGACTTTAGATAGATGATGATGCTGATAATCTTTTCTTTTTTTCCCATTAATCACTGCTTTAGTTCAGGGTGTTGATAATGATGCACACTTCTACAACAGCACAGCATTCTCTCAAATTTCTATCTGATCAAATCTGTCATCAATGCAATTCTGCTTTTGCAGAGAACTAAGCTGCTCAATGGATAGCCTGAAAATGGTGAGCAACTGGCGTGGTGGAATATCTGGGGCCAAGATCCCCATCAGGCTGGGAGGCATCCAGCTCGAGGGCTGCAGCTTTGATGGCACACGACTGTCGGAGAACCAGCATGACTCCCCGAGTGTATCGGCCATTCCTCCATGTGCTGTAGCCTGGGTTTCCAAGGTAAGGATATTCAAACACAGTTATTAATAATTCTATTCTTATTTGTTGCAAGTTACTGCAGGGTGTTTTAAAATAGTGTTATACTTTTAAAATGCATGTTATTGAAGAAATGGTTTATTGCAAATCTGTGAGAAATTAGACCTAACAAGTCCAAAAATAATATTGAAAAAATTTCCGTCCATCCATCTGTGTGTTTGCCGTCCGCTGCCTGCTGTCTGTCTGTGCAACAAATTTTAAGTGGCTAAGTACTCAACTATCACAACCAAAGTGGTGTATACCCATGAGACTGGAGAAAATGATAAGAGAATGAATGACTTCACTTCAAGGTCAAGGTCATACAATGTTAGTCAAAAATGACAATTTTTCACAAAATTTCACTTTTTTACTAGGTTATTAATATTGAACTTCTGATTCTTTGATGCATGATAAATATCAATGAGACACACAAACTTTGCAAATTTGGTCACCTTCACTCACTTTGATTGATTGTGGGCGTACACGGCAAGACAAGACAAGACAAGACTCCAAGGTCATGGTCACAGGAGCTGTCCAAAGTCAGTTTGTATAGGTACTTTGAAGTAACCTTGACCCTAAACTATTAGTTCTAAAGTCCAAACTTGTTGTATTTATAGATGATAGTTTGATCTTTCATATGTGTTCCGTTTTTGCATTGATCTTGAAGGTCAAGGTTATTTTAAGTCTTGCAAAAACATACACAAAAAAGGTAATTGTTCAATGAAATTACTGTTTATTTAACCCATAGTATGCAACAACATTGGTTTTTTTTATCTTAAACACGTGAAAGATCATGTGAGGGTCAAGGTCATTCCAAGGTCAATGTCCCTGAAGGTCAAGGTCATTCCAAGGTCACCATTTTTTGGGCATAATACAACTTTTGCTGTACTTTTTTGATAATACATGAGTGTATTTGTAGCCAGGGGTCAGTGTCCTCTCAAGGTCAAGAGCATAGAAAGATCAAAGATGGTATTACTTTGTATTTTAATGCCACCATTTCATGTTTTTTCTTCTGGGCACTCATTTTCATGTTAAATATGGCAAGTTTTATAAGTTGCAATTGAGTCTTATGGGCTTTGCCTTTCTGCTTTATTTTATTATTTATTTCAATTTCCTTCAGGACACCCAAGATCCATATGCAGGAGAAGAGACCATCTCGTTGCCAATTTATTTTGACATCACTAGAGAGCGAATTGTGTCTCGCCTAGAGGTGCCCTGTGGTAGCAACGTCCAGCAGTGGCTGCTGTGTGGTGCTGCCTTGTTCCTCAGAAGCCAGTAGTAGATCTAGTCGCAGCGTTTTGTCTTCTTGGCAAGAGGTTGTTGTGCTGGTGTCTTCCACTGTGCAGTGCAAGACTTTATTTGGACATTCGTGATAGATTTATCTCTTATAACTAAAAGACAATTTTATCATGTGCTCTTACTGGTGACAATTTTTTTTTTTCAAGAAGAAAACTCGCCAAGCTAAATGCAAACAGACTGATTATCTGCACAACGATGATTCTGTATGAGTCTAATCAATTTAGCTTTATTGGCACTTGTTACTAAAAGATTTTGGCTGGAGTTGTACGTTTTGCATAAACAAATTATCAAAGTATCTTTTTTTAGTTAGCTTCATCTAGAGAAAACTTTATTTGAATATTATAATAAGAAAGTTATTTCAATCCATCTTTGTTGCTCATTGCAAACTATAAATTGCAATCAGTGGCTGGAAAAACTGAGGCTGTTGTGGATACCCATTCACTCATAGTGAACTGAAGGAGATCAAAGGTTTTTGTTTGAAATACTGTGAAATATTAAAGTTGTAATGTGTTTTTGGGTGTGTTGTATTCTTAAGAATAAAGTGAAAGATGGTGGTTCTTTGTTGTTGTTTCTAATTTTGTGTAATGATGTATTGTCATTATTATCTGTTGTGGATTATTTTTAGGTGGTTGGCTATTAAATTATAATTTGGATTTTGAGAGAGTACCACAGTATTTTTGAAGGAAAAATAAATGGTGTCCCATAACTGAAATGTTCTTTTCATTAAAAAAAAAAAAATTAAGAGAAATATTTCAGTTATAAGAATCATCATAAACCTGCATCGTGTTAAAAAAATATATTTTGAGAATATTGGTTTTGTAAAGTAATTGTTTATAAATTGATCTGTGATATATCTGAATATACCTAGTATTTATTTATTTTAAGCATTCCATTTTGCACATGTAAAAAAGAGTCACAAATAAAGCCTGCAGCTTATTTATTAAAAATATTTACTTGTGAGGTTGATTGCAGTATTTGTCATTTGTATTTTTTATGGTCTACCGGTCATTGTAATGTGCTGTTTATGCTTTGTACTGAAGAGATAAACTATTTGGTCTACAAATATTTTATCAGTCTCCTATTCTAAAAAAAAAAAATTTGGATAAACTGTGAATATTTCATGTATTTATTTCATGCGTCTCTCAATTATTGTTGCTAGCAGTGACTGTTGCTTCTATTATTTGTCATGTAATCATTTTGATTCGCATGTATAGCAGTATGAGTCTACATACTCACCACCCAAAAAAACTTTTCCACGATTTTTGCAAATCTGTGCGAGATGAGTCCTGAAGAGTCCAAAAATTATAGTGAAAGAAATGTCCGTCTGTATTTTATTTGATAGTACATGAGTGTATTTGGAACCAGAGCTCAATGTCATCTTAAGGTTACGAGCATAGAAAGATCGAAGTTGGTATTACTTTGTATTTTCATCCCACCATTTTATTTGTTTTTCCTGGGCACTCATTTTCATGTTAAATATTGGGTTCCATAAGGAGTGTATGAGTAATATGGGCTTTGCCCTTCTAGTTTATTTTTAATGTACCTCTGTCAGTCCATGGATCTGTGATATGTCAAAGTTTAATTGTATAAAACAAGTTTGCTTCAGTTTTAAACAATAAATTTAGTAAAATGCTTCAATGGTTTCGTCTTTATCTACTCTTGGGTGAATGTAACTCAAAATCACACACTGCAGGCACACACATTTTTATTATCATATATATATATTTTTGCAATCCAGGTTTAAACAATAGGTAGATATAACTTCTTAACACTCTCTCACACACAACTGGCAGTCTTGCAATTTGTATAGATTTTTTTATCCAGCTTACAAATATTTTGTCAAGTACCTTGGAGTAACAATTACCTGAATAAGTGTGAATTGAACAGTAATATAATAAGAATTACATAGGTATATTATTTTTTACTGAAATTACAAATCACTTGTTCATAACAAATATCACAGGAATTATAGTAGTAAGATGCTTTTTTTAACAGACACATTGATAAAAAGCTTGTAATCACATTAATTGGAAATTTGAAAAATATGGTATTAAACTGATCACTCATTAACGTTACATTCAGCAACAGACAGAAGAAAAAAAAATTGAACAGCAGTTTGAAAAACACTTGATGGCTCAGAATCGAACAATAGTCAAAATTATTCAGGCAATGTAAAATTAAATAATTAATTATAATGTACAATTCACCATTGATTAAAACAATAGTTATGCCATTGTATACATTAAAACAATATCACAGATACTTGAATGAAAACAAATAAAATGGGAAGGCAATATAAAACAATTTAGTTTGGCAAATCAGTATTTAACAATGAATTTTGGCAAATCATTAAATAACAATAACTAAAATAATATTTAATAATTTAGCTAGAGAGTAACGTAGATCTCTCTTCTATATATATGTGTGTGTGTGTATGTATATATATATATATATACACACACAAACACACACACACGATACTGGAGATTAAAAATATGATGGTGTATTTGTATAGAACTAAAATAAAATATTAGTACTAATATTTTGTAAAACCTTACACATAAGTTAACTATCATATGCCATGTCTGGCGCCTCTGTTCCATACTAGATCGTTTACAATGTGTAAACACTGAATGAGGCCATACGTTCATGTAAAACACAAGGGGTAGGTAGCCTCATCAAAAGAAGAGGAATTGGATAAAACATTGACCGGCTAACATGTTTGAAGCAATTATGTTGATCTTTTTTAGTTTGGACCTGCCCTAGTGTAATTCCCCTATAGTGTTTTATAAAGGTATATGTGTGTGTGGGAAAGGGGTGTCTTTACCTGTCTCATTTTAACTCCCTTGTATATAATGTGTGTAGAGGGAGAGGGAGAGGGAGGTTGTTCAGGACGTCCCATTTAAATCCTGCTGTATTTGTTTATAGGTGTATGTGTGAGGGGATGGCAGGATGGGGACTGTTCTAAACCTGTCTATGTTTAACTCTAAGTATAACTCATTTTTGGTGCTTTATAGATTTGTGGGGGAAGCTATTCTAACCCTGTCCCAGTGCAACTCCCCTGTAATGTTTCATAGAGGTGTGTGTAAGTGGAGGGGGAGGGAGGTGGGTGGGGGAGGATTCTTGACCTATCCCAGTTTAACTCCCCATAGAGGTATGGTGGGGGTTTGAGGGTGGAGAGGGGACTGTTCAGTACCTGTCCCATTTTAACTCCCTTGTAGTGTTTTATAGTTGTGTGGGGGAGGAGGAGGGATCGAAGGGGGGTGGGGGTGGGGGTGTGTGTTTGGAGGCTATTCTGGATCTGGTCCCCTTCAACTCCCCTGTAGTGTTTCCTATTTACCTCCCATATAGTGTGTTATTAGGTGTGCGGGGGAGGATGAGAGGGCTGGGAGAGGGAGCTGTTCTTGCCCTGTCCCAGTTAAACTCCCGCGCCACGTTTTCTAAGAAAGTCATGGGTTGTTCTTGTTCTGTATTTGTTCCAGTTTAACTCCCTTATAATGTTTTATAGGTGTTATGGAGACTGTTTTGGAAATGGCCCTTTTCAACTTCCCTGTACTGTAGTGTTTTATAGTTGTGTTTGGAGGCTGTCCTGGATCTGATTTTGACTTGATTTTTGGACACTTTATTGTCCATGTTTATTGGGAAATTCTGGGGAAGGCGTAGTCACAGTCGGTGGAGCGCCCAAACCTATACTTAATATAACTTCTTTTCTTTCTTTCTTTTTTTTTTTTTTTTGCTGAAGGGAAAGAGGAGGGGGATGGGGAGGGGGGATGGGGAGGGGGAGGGCAAACCGGATTATCCGGAGAAAACTCCCAGATGTTGCTCAAGTCAAAAATAAATAATATTCGGAGAAACATGACGCCCAGAAGCAGGATCTATTCCACACCAGCATGTCAGGAGCCACTGGTTTCTAGCCTGTGGACAAGGCAAGCTAGTCCCCCCCTTACACCACTCGGCCACAAATCTCGCATCTGACCCTCTTCAACTTTCCTGTAGTGTTCCCTCTTTAACTTCCCTATAGTGTGTTATGGAAGTGGGGGAGCAGGGAGAGGGAGGGAGGCTGTTCTGTCCCTATCCCAGTTAGGGAGACAGAAGCACTCCTTATCCACAATCACAAATCATCCTTTGCCTCGTCTCTCCTCACTTCTCTTCAAGTAGGCTGCTCTGACATACAGTTCTCTCCCCCTGCTAGGAATCTTGGCTACATTCTCTCCGATGATATGTCTCTCAACAATCACATCTCTCACATCTGTCGCTATGCTTACACCGCCATCCGTCAGATCAGCTCCACCCGCCATTACCTCACTATTAGTGCTACAAAAACATTAGTCTGTGCCATCGTTCTCTCTCGTTTAGACTATTGCAACTCTCTTCTGTCAGGTTCACCTAAACACTTCATCGATAAACTGCAAAGGGTCCCAATCTCTGCTGCTAGGTTAGTGCAAAAAAGTGTGATCACATCACTCCACTTCTCCACTCACTTCATTGGCTCCCCGTCCAAGCCCGCATCGACTACAAACTGTCCACTCTCTGCAACAACTTCTTCTCTGACTCCTGCCCCTCCTATCTTACTGATCTTTTAACTGTCTACTCACCCTCTCGACAGCTTTGCTTTTCTTTGCAGATGCGCGCATTCTTTTTGTTCCCAAGATACGCACTAAGACATATGGTGAACGATCTTTTTCCTTCTGCTCTCCCAAACAATGGAATTCTCTCCCATCACACATCCGCAACATACCGACCACCCAGGACTCAAAAACGCACTCAAGACCCATTTCTTCAAACTGTACTATCCTGATTGACTCTCACCCTTCGACCGATGACGGACGCTGGCTGTGTGCCGTCCATGGCTTGACTTGTAAATAGTCTGTACATTTACATCTGACGGAGGGTGAGGGAGGGGTGTTTTTGTATCTAATTATTTTTACATAATTATTTTGAATTAGTTTATACATTATTTTACTGATAATATTTTATTTCTGCAACAGAGATGAGGCGGGTCTTGTCGTTTATTTTTATTTTTTAAAACTCATTAATTATTGTTAGGTATAACATATTTTTTGTTACATTTTTAAATTTGTATGGTGAATTCTCAGATTTTATTATCTTATTATTATCTAATATGCCATTTGTATTTTAAAATTAATATTTTTTATTATTCGTGTGAAGTGTATTGTATATGATGTTGTTCCCTTGTATGCTTTTGCGAGTACGGTTGGTGTGAATGCTTGCACACTTTGTTTTTATTGTTCATATGTCTGTTCTGATCGGTGTACTATCTTATCTAATATATATCCTATGTTAAGAGCGGTGAGCCCAGCCCTGAGCGGGGGTACCGCACTATCCAAGCCTATTTTATTATTATTATTATTATTAAATTACAGTTGTTCATTTTCTTAGAAAGTCAGGGGTTGTTCTAGACTTGTCCCAGTTTAACTCCCCTGTTTAGCTTTTGTGTATTTATTGTGCTTGGGTATGAACCTGTCCCAGTTTAACTCCCCTGTTGTGGGGCCGTAGATCTATCCCAATTTAATTCTATGTTTTATAGGTGTTTGTGCTATGTTCTGGACTTGTCCCAGCTTTACTCCCCTGTAGTGCTTTATAGGTGTGCTGGGGTGGGAGCTGTTCTGTCCCTGTCCCAATTAAACTCCCCTGTGGCCTGTTTTGGATTAGTCCCAGTTTAACTCTCATGTTGTGCGGGGATGGGGTTGTTCTGGAACTGTTCTGTTGTAGCTCCAGAATGACTGCATTTGAGTAGAAGTGTATTGGTTATACTGGCAGGAACGGAATTGGAATAGAAGGAGGGGGAGAGGTGGGGGGATTCTGGGCCATAACCAGACTAACTCCTGGGGAGTTAATCTGAGCCTGGACTGACACTATACTCCTGGGGGTAAAAGTGGTAGAGAGTCATCTTTGCACGTCACATAGGCACTGTAACATAATAATAATAATAATAACAGGCAATTTATACAGCGCTTTCCAAAATCACAAAGCGCTTTACATAAACGAATGTAAACATAACATAACATAGATCAGTGGTATTTAATCTGGCGATTGTATTGGGCCCTGATAACAAGGCACTACGTGATTTAATACATATGCTGAAAGTCTAACTTCTAAAAATTGACACTTGTTAATGTATCACAGTATCTCTTAGTTAACGTTTTACTGAGGCACAAACGGTTGGTAGTATCATAGAAGGTAAATATTGAGAACTTGAGTCCAAAATGTCCAGCACAAAGAGGTCAGTAGTACTTGATCTGGCGGTTGTACTGGGCCTTAACCTCAGGACTGTACTTGATAAAAGGTTTCAGCTCTTCCACTGTCCCAGGTTTTGTGCCTGTTGTACTGAAAGGTGTGTTCATTCTGTTAGTGCCCCTGCTGAAAGGTGTGTTGACGCGGTTGGTGGTGGTGCTGTAGGGTGTGTTCACTCTGGAGGCAAAAGAGCCATCGCTAGTGCTGTGAGAGTCCATGTGGCGAAGGCTGATGCGCACTTGCTCCAAAGGCGGCAGGCGCTCAAAGCCACCATATAGATCTGGAGAGTTCATGGTCAAGCGCTGGTTGCTCAAAGAGTACTGGGTCTGCGTGCGCAGGAGGGGAGACGTGACGTTCGTTTTAGCAAACTTGTCCCCAACCACCATCATTCCATTTTCTCCTCCATTGCCACTGTCAGTGCTGCGGTTTTGACTGCCTGGTCTGTAGCTCACAAACACAGTGGACGACTGGGTCATCTCCTTGCTGAGATAAGCTTTATTCTCCTGGTTATTGATGTTATGTCTATCGTTTGCATTGTTTATACTGCCCCGCAGTACACCGCTCTTGGCTCGACGCAGCTTTTCTACCACAGAGCCGCGACAGATACGATCAAACTTTGCTGATGCTGATCCTGCCCTTCTGGCCCCTTGTACTGCCCCTCCTGCTGCTCTGCTGTTGACCTGTTTCTTTCCTCTGAAGTCAGGCTGGAGGAAGTGGGTTCTTTGATGAACGTTCAAACTCCCTGTGGCCTGCTGTCTCTCCAGCACCTGAGACAAAGAAAAAAGATGAGTAATTCTTCAATACATCCTAATTTTATCAATTACTGTATGTGCAATACATCAGCAGTGCTATCTATTTACTGAAAAAACAGCCCTTCTCCCCCTAAAAAAGATAAACTATACATTTTGAATAAAAAAAACTGAATCATTAGTTGTTTTTAAAAAATAAACTGTGAACTATTAGGAATTTTTTATTCAAGCAGCAAAACTGCAGTACTATTATATAAACACAAAAAAAATCAATAATCAGCTCTCACTTCCAATTCTTCATTCATCTCAGCATTGTCAGGGCGTGCTATGATTTGTCTGTCCAGATACAGCAAATGATGCTGTGACATCTCAGCCACAGATCGTAATGAACTGCTAGCATTGCTCTTTGCCGACAATGTACCGACGCGACCCTTGCGCTGGTGGGTAATATGGGTCATACTGCGAGTCGGTGGTTGACTATCATCCTGTAAAGCATACACGCAAATAAACTTCAGTACATTACATAATCCAAGCATAAAACTGATACAGCACAAACGATCAAGATTAAGTTAGCTATTGCCCATCTTAATTAGAGGCAAGAAAATTATGTTCCCTTACTATTTGCTGTTGCACAAATTATGAAACAGAATTATAAAAGAAAGACACTGATGCAGTAGAGTCTGTAAGATTATTTTTATTGAGGTTTCATAAAGGGTTTTATGGGTTTTGAGAGATTTATGACAGCTAGTAACTGTGTTGATAATTGTCTATGGTATGGTTGTGACTGCTGGTTTACAAACATTGGGAGCAAACATTTCCATGTTATCACTTGGCTGAACTGTTCTTTGTATTCACTATAGTTCACATGAAATCTCTGTCTGAGGTGAAAACTGAAATTTAACTTTATTCGGACAGTTTCTTTTGCAAATGCACATGATAAATGTTTTGTCCAAGATACACTTTAAATGATTGTACACACATCATACATAAACCTGTTACTCTACCAGTGTCATTGTCAAAGTTGTTTTTTTTTCCCCATTTAACTGTTGCTTTGATAGCATAATAGCACTTCTACAAAAACTGAACTGGTTATGTCATGGCTATAAAGGCAAAAATGAAAGTTAAAATATAAATAAAATGTGATTCGATATGGCATCTACTCACAGCGTCTCCGTTATTAACAGGCACTAGCGCCTTTGAGCCATTAGTTGAGGTGTTGGTGCGTCGTCTGCTGCTTGCTGATTTGCGTGAGGCAATACTAGGGGGATGTTTGTGTGCCGCTTCAACATCTTCAAAGCCAATATCTTTGCCCCCAACTTGTTGTATCTGCATTGGTGCAAAGTACACGTTGCCGTGGTAACCACGCCAGGCCTGAAGAAAAGTAACGGTAAACGTTCGCATAAAAATATCGAAAAACGAATAATGACAGTGCCAGCTGTCCACAGTATGTTAATTATCACATAAAATGTACACATGTTTTCGATTAAAGTTTGTTAAATTAATACTAGCATCAAAACTGCTAACATTAAAGAGACTGAATGGGGTTAATTTAGAACAAACAACAGTCCAAAATAAATGGCACACTAATGTCAGCTTTACTACCTAAAAATGTAATTATTACAAAATGATAGCTGAATGCACGTCCTTACTTTGAGAGGAGCCATGGGGATCGGCTTGCTCTGTTGTACATAGAAAAGCTGTGGGCACTTGGGACCGTACGAAGAGTCCAAGGCATTGCTGAACAGTTCATCGTCTCCTTCTGCCACATCGTTCTCACAGCGAGTTGTCATCAACGTCATGGCGCGCTTATAGGCTGCTTCACAAGCTACCCCTAACCCAGCA
The DNA here is from genome assembly GCA_036898135.1 of Oncomelania hupensis. Taxonomy (NCBI): domain Eukaryota; kingdom Metazoa; phylum Mollusca; class Gastropoda; order Littorinimorpha; family Pomatiopsidae; genus Oncomelania; species Oncomelania hupensis. Next base: position 34,907,633 of record CM072518.1, on the reverse strand, counting down.
AGTGAAGTGTTTCTGAAGACAGATTAAGCAAAACAACATCATGATGCAATCAAAAGCTGTTTCACAAATTGTCATGTCATGGTGCACTTAAAGTAGGCTGCTTCACAAGCTATATTCTTCTAGCCCAGAAAGCAAAGTGTTTCTGAAGACAGATAAAGCAAAACAACATCATGATGGATTCAAAAGCTGCTTCACTGTAAAACACATTGTGATGGTGTGCTCAGAAACTCAGAAACCATTGGACAACACGATGACCTGCTCACAGTGGTGAAGAAACGGAAACTCCGATGGTATGGCCACGTCACCAGATCATCAGGCCTTGCAAAGACCATTCTGCAAGGCACAGTGCAAGGAGGTAGAAGAAGAGGGAGACCAAAAAAGAGGTGGGAGGACAACATTCGAGAATGGACTGGTTTGACACTGAGCGAAGCCATCAGGGCTGCTGAGGACAGGGAGGGATGGAGTGTGCTGGTTAAGCGATCATCTAAGACCTCCAAGTTACGGGACAGGATAGGGATAGGATAGGCTCAGAAACTGCTTCCCAGTATCAGAGCTTATATAGTGTTTCTATAAAAGGAAAAACAAAGACAATAAAAATGTCATGATACTGCTTCACAGGCTAATTAATTGCTGCTTCCAGAGAAGTATTTTTGAAGACAGTAAACGGTTAGCATGATTACCATCAGTTTTCCTTAGATTACAACAAGCCAAAAGAAAACTGGCCAAACTGAAAACCAAGTTTGTGTAACGGTAGCACACAGTTTAAGAAGGTACAGCAGAAAAATTGCTTTAGGGGTCTCCTGTAGCAATATTTAAATCCCACTGAAGCTATATTTTCCCAAGGATAATTCAAAGGCATAACAGAACCCGTTCAGCTTATGTAGTTGCTAAACATTTCTGCCATTCCTTGGAAGGAAAATACTCATAGAGAAAGCAGCCCCCCTTCCCAATCCCTCCCTCCACCTCCTTTATCCACCACGGAAATGTGCCATGTAATCTTGTCTTCGTACTCTACAATTTAAATTACTTTCGCGCTCGGAAGTTGCTGGGCAGCTGCATGAGACAGCCACGTGTTTACTGCCACTCTGCTAAGTCAGTTCTAATGATATTTTATCTACTGTTCATATTAAGATCCAGCTAGTCAAATCAGTAGCGTGTTGCTTTGTCAGCAGCGTGTTGCTTTGTCAGCAACTACATAATATAATAAACACTCACATAGAGTGTATTAATCACCTTTCTGCAATCACTTCATCATTATTTTCTTCTTCAGCAATGGGATCAATAGTATTCATGATAAAATTTGACACCATTAATAATGAACATTAAAATTCACTGTTTGTAACACAGAAATTTCCCACAAAAAATATCCAGTGTCACTCCAACCAAACTTATACACCAGAATACAGTTTTGAAAGCTTTGAATGAAACCTATTTCAATGCTATGCAAATCAATGTTCGTTTAAACCCCTTTTAATGATATGCAAACTGATTTGCCTCCACATGTCCTACAATCAATTACTCCTGCCACAATAGTGTTGAGATCTTAACGACAAACGTATTCCATTCACTCTCTATCAATGCTTTAAGCTCTTAAATGTACTGTTCACTTCACAAACACCAAGAAAGTGAAATTTAAATAGCAGTTGCTAGTATATCAAATAGACTCCATTCAAAACTCAACAGCTGGTTTAAGTATTTTCATTATAATCTTTGTGCACATAAATCATCATGCCCTGACTATAAAAATTTAATGCACATTATATTCACTTACAAAATAGCGTATATAAATTTAACTTTGCTCTAACCTAAATAGTTACATTTAAATAATGCCGCACACAATTATAAACAGCGTACTTTTTAAAATATAAAAGAAGCACCAAAAACCGTAAGTTTGCGCAAAGGTTTTTACAAGTCACACAATATGACATGTGTTACAGTCTCTTGGTGTAATTTATGTCAGTCGACCTGCGTTGATAAAAGAGCAATAGTTTCTTTCTATTTGAACAACCACATGAAGAACAAATACTAAATCAAGGCAACATGTTTTGGCGAGACAGTAACAGTAAAAATAACGTGTTTCCCAGTGCCTCGCATTATTCAAAACTTTACTATACATGTACGTAGCCATTAGCTTTCACTTTTGCTTTTATAGTGGGCCTAATACAGTAAGTACTTAGGCAAACATCACTCTGGCTAAATTGATTAATAAAACATATTGTTAAGTGATCCTTTTCCTTACTATATTTACATAAATCCTCACCTCCCACCCCCAACCCTTACAACTTCAATCCTGCTGATTTCTGGCCAATTTCATGTGACACTTTTATCCTATGTTGACTCGGTCCTGTCCAAATTACAAACAAAATCTAAAACCAAAGCTAGGCTAAAGCAAAAACAATACTCCTCTCAATTTCACATACTACTTCAATTCTCGTAATAGCAACTATAGTTCCTTTCTCATATTAGCCTATATATTATAAATATAGGTATTTATAGCTTTTTTTGTGTTTTTTGTCCACCTCTCCTTCCCATCTACCCCCTCCTGCTCCCCCACCCCACACTCTCACCCTCTCAAAGTAGGAGAAAACATAATAGCTGCAGTGCAGCATCATCCAAGGTATGATACATATAAAACCCCAAACATACTTCTTCAGATTTGTTTCTACTGTACATAATAATACAATTATATATATTGTTGATCATCTTTGGTAATCTTGCATTCAACGCAAACTTATTACTGTCAGAGCTAAACACCTATATATTGACTGCACAGAAATTATCAGCTGCTAATTTCTTGTGAGAGTAGAATGATCCATAAAATCTTAGCACAACTGTATAATCTTTTGAGATTATCCTTAGTGCAACTCAGTGAACCTCACACCTGCTGTTAACCTCATGCCTGCTGTAAACCAGCTGGAATGTTAACTGACCTTTAATCTAACTGGCTTACTGGTCTGGGGATGTAGTGCAATAGTCGTCGTTCAGTCAGTCGTTATTAGAGGGTGGAACCGGTACGATTTCTCAAACCGGTTTTTAACCGGTTTTTCCAATAGAAAACCGCGGTTTAAAACCGGTTAACCGGCTAGAAGTTACAACTGGTTACCCCGGGTAAAGGTGCATAGTAAGCAAGGGAAATAACCTCTGTATTTAATTTTTTTGGGAATTTATGTCGCTAGTTACTTAACTCAGAGGCTATTTCCCTCCTCCATTGTGGGTAGATTTGGGAGTTTGCTTTTCAATTTTGAGTTTGTGAAACCGTTGGTGGAATCTGAAGCTCACGTCAGCGTCAGCGCTGCTGGTACATGGACTAGATCTAGCATGTAGGACTTGTGGGTTAGATCTATTGGGTGCAGGGCCCGCAGGCTTGGCTGGCTTCAGCAGCAGCAAAGGGTGGTGTCGGCGAATGTGTGCATTCAGATTTGAAGTGCCACCGCCAAGTTTAATACTTGCCTTACACTCTTTACAGTAACCGGTATTATGGTCAACATTTCCTGCTTCTGTCTCTTGCAGGAGAAAGAATCTCCAAATGTCAGCTTTCCCATGCGTGTTCGCTACGAATTTCTCTGTTTCTGCCATTTTGCTAGTGCTTTACGGGACAAGTGATGTCCCTTAGAAAAACCACGGTTTTCCGGTTTTTTAAGGCCAAACCGGTTTACCGAACCGTGAGAAAGTCGAACCGATTTTAACCGGAAAACCGGTAAAACCGAACACCCCTAGTCGTTATGCCATACAAGGCAGATAAGTCTAGGCGAAGTCTTCTCCCTCTCTCAATGATGTTATACGTCACTCACAACTGTACTTTTAACCTTCGGATGAGAGTCTAAACTGAGGTCTAGCCTGCGCACATGCACATTCAATTGCTTTCCACAGAATCTGTAAACTCAAAGTCTGGTTCATGTTAATAGCAGTGGTACATAATTCAAAGTCATCAAGGTTATACAACTAAAGTAATAATGCAAATCACTAACATGTTAACTATGGACTTGAAAATAGCCACAGCATTATTGAAATTAAAAAAAAATTGTAGTCTATAAACATTTATAAACACTTACTTCATAAACAACAATCACAGATTGAGGGTCTTTAAAGTATTAACTATTGTGTCTGGTTTAGTTTTTTTTCTAATACTAGCCAATTTTCTAAAATGGACTAAATCTGCAACACACTGAAAATTATGTTTTAAACTATAGTCTGAATATACTGCTGATATATCCCTGAATTACTAACATTGACATCCTTATCCATCACCATGATCACTATATTATAACTGGTTTTAGTACCACAACCAGCTATGTGTAGGAAAGAAGGTAATCCGTTTTTAATGAAAGTCCATGAATGCTGGCTGCAGTTAGATTGAGGATTCCAAATCACAACACATTAAAGAACCAACTAGTCAGCATTGCTAAAGCCTCGTATCGACAAAATAATACAGCTCAGCTACAGGAGTTCTTGTTTTGTAACATGAAAAGCTGGCACTCCAATTTTGCATCAAATAAAGAAGATTACATTGTTTATACTCTCACTGGTGAAACACCATTTTATTCTACATAAATATGTAGTCAAACTTACACTGTAAGAAAGAATGGCAGACAATATCATCAAGTTTGTAAGATCTTTCTAAATGAATATATATATATATATATATATATATATATATATATATATATATATATATATATATATATATATATATATATATATATATATATATATATATATATATATATATATATATATATTTCTAAATGAAACTACTAACTAAGAATTTTAGAGAGAGAGAGAGAGAGAGAGAGAGAGAGAGAGAGAGAGAGAGAGAGAGAGAGAGAGAGAGAGAGAGAGAGAGAGAGAGAGAGAGAGAGAGAGAGAGAGAGAGAACAAACAAACAAACAAAACCAACTATCTGGAGTTTTCATGTGGAAGTAGACATAATCTAGTTGCACACAAAAATGACAGCAAATAACAATACTTTGCTAAAGTATAAACTGCACTGCAGGTAGTACAACTTGATTTTTTTTTTTATCACAGACATTGCAATAAAGTAAAGCTCAAATCATGATCTGTGTAAATCATGTGATGTGACATCATGTCACTTCAAAAGTATTGCCTATTCACAATGTGATATTAGACACACTAATTATGGTAAAATAAAATAATAAAATTAATATAAAATAAATTGTAACAGTCTTAAATTAATGAATTCAATAATAACACATTACTTAAATCATGTGAGATAAACAAAAAGCATACGTTGCATGCAGGATCAAGATAGATATGCTGTCAAACTAGCAACACCAGATCCACAGACAGCAAGAATTTGATACACTTACATATTGCCCCCACGACAGTCACACAAAAGGTTCGGAACAGAGTCCTATACCAAGGCCAGTATACACACACAATACATCCAACTACACAATGTACGTGTAGCATAATAATGCATTGTGATTTGATAAATAACCATGAGTAGTACATATATACTTTTAAAGCAAAAGACTCTGAAATCACTAGCTACTACATGTATTATTAGTCTGATTTGTACTAGTGACCTAAGTGCCTGTATCAATTGATATAGGTACTTTGTAGTGACCAGCTAAGAACGGACTGTCAAGCACTCATTGCATTTGCAACTTGTGAGAAAAAAAAAGTATTCTACGATGGCTTTAAAGCAAAAAACAGACAGAAATCATTACTATTACTAGCAACTTGTATTGACCAGCTATAACAGCATGGGATTGCCATTTGTTGCTAGTTTCTTTCATAGTTTAGCTTGATAACTTATTTGACTTAAAATCATCACTACGATGATGTGTATGATGTGTACTGGCCATCTAAAGACATAAGATTGTCATGTACCTGCAGTCAAATTTGTGTTGTAACAAGAATAAGAAAAAGAACAAAAACAAAAACTTCTCCTCTTTACCACTACTTACTTACTTTCTACTATTACTCCTACTCCTACTACTACTACTACTACTACTACTACTACTACTACTACTACTACTACTACTACTACTACTACTATTTCTACTACTACTATTACTACTGCTACCACCACTACTACCAGTACTACTATTTAAAAAATTATTCTACATACCTATAAAGCAAAGAACAGACTCAGAATGATACCACCACTGCCATGCTGATTTGTACTGACCGGCTACCAACATCAGGATTGTCCCATGCCATTCTCTATACTGATAGTAGTAGTAGGCTACTGCGCTGTGCTTTTACTGCCCATTGTATTCTATCAATGTTTGGTGGGTCTTTGATTAACTGCTGCTGATAAGAGTACCCTTGATGAATTCCCACTGATAAATTGCTTCAATTTTTTTGCAATGACGAACTACTGACCAAACATTATTTAACAGCGGGAAAATGAATCACAAATAATGAAAATAATATATGTTCAAAGGATATGTGTAGGCTAAATAAATGCACATTCAAAGAATAATATTTGTATAACTGTACAGTCTAAATATAACAGAATAACCAGAAATACAACTGCTTGATTCTGCATTAGCACATTTAAATAATATAAGAAATATGTAAAGAAACTTTATAAACAGACAATCAAGTAAAACCATGCATTTCTTGATCATGAGCACTTTGATCATCATCGACAAAAATGGAGCTAAAATCTTTTTTTGAAATGTTTTTAGATGAAGCTAATTGTCCGTCATTAACAATAGAACAAGTACAAAACCCGATGCAAACAACAGATAACTAATGGAAAAAATATATACCTTGTTGTTCCTTTCTGATGTTCAGAAATAAAAGTTTCCACCCACTGGCACCAGCTCACACAGGTAGCCTTATCATTTGCCTTAACTATACCTAATTCCATTTTTTAAAAATGTTTATCATTCAACTTCATATTATTCTGATGAGTAAAACCTTAATGTAAAATGATCATTATGTCAAGTACAACTTCAAAGTAATCTCATGATGGATATAAACTTATAGAGCAAAAGCTAAAGGTAATTGGCAGAAAGGTAAAATCGGTACAACCACACAATCCAATGATAATGTTAGTCCTCTTCATTGCTGGGGCTCAAAGCACAAAATACTGGATTTGCAGCATTTCATTAACAAATAGGGCCTGCCAGCAGGCTCGTATCTCAGGATATATCAATATTGTGTGTTTGCAGATCTTGCTATAAGATCAATACCTGTTGCTAGCATTCACCCACTACCCTTCCCCTAATTTTCCTGTTAGTTACATATTTCATACTCCTGAGTTTTTTCTTCCAGTTGGCAACAGATTGTACCTATTTCCATGCACATTTAATGAAGAACCTTTTTTCCAAAGTGTTCCAATAATGTTTTATCTGCTTCACTGTACATTTCAAAGAATTAAAGTTCCTAAAATCTGTTGTTGTTGTTGTTTTATTTATTTATTTATTTATTTAATTTAAAGTCTATTCACAGTTGTGATATTAGACAACATATTGAATTATAAACAAAATGCATTTAACCAAAAATATTATTATTATTATTTTAAAATAATAACATTAATAATGTTTTGAAAAAATCTAACACACACACACACACACACACACACCTACACACACACACACAACATCAAACAAAAATAGAAATTAAAGGTCTATTTTGCAAAATTGACTTCATACAATGAGTCATAATTTGCTGTGAAGAGGTCATGATCAAGTTATCAAGATAATTGCTGTTGTTGTTGTTGTTATTATTATGATTATTATGATTATTATTATTATGATTATTATTATGATTATTATTATTATTATTATTATTATTATTATTATTATTATTATTACTATTATTATTATTGTTAGTATTATTATTATCATGGAAAAGGAAGTAAAAATTCAAAACAAGAACACCCCCCCAAAAAAAATTCTTCATAAAATAAAGAATTTAACAAAATAATTTAAAGGACGTCATGCACTGGAGCCTGTTGAGAATACAAGCGCTGTTGTTGTTGTTGTTTTATTACTAATGCTATTATTGATATAACATCCTGAGCAGCTACATAACAACTTTTGAATAGCTCTAAAAATGAAACAGGAATAATGGGGTGAGTTAATTGCTATTACATGAAAATAAACAGTTGCATTCATGTTTTTCATATTATATAGTCTATTTTTATTATCTCTTCTGTAAGCAGTGCATTTCTATTGTGAAAGTAATGTTGACTCTTGTACAAAAATGCTTAAACGTTATTCAAGAACTTCTCTGTTGGGCAAAAGGGAAACAGGGAGAATAATAGACCAGAAGAAAAAGTGCCCTATTTTAGAGTAAATTGTGTTCGTACTCTTCTGCAAAAGAAATGTCGGCTCAGGTCTACATACTCTTTATAGTCTATTTCTCCAAAACCTCTTGGCAGCAAATCTCTTGACTGTGTTTTGCCATCTAGATGATCTACCCAACAGGTAATGGCCTTAAGGCTGGTACTGTTTACTTAAGGGTACAAGTTCACACCAATACCGAGTATCGGGGCATGATGACAGGCAAACATACACCAATGCGCAATTCAAAATCGAGTTATGTTTCAGCAGGTCAGATATTATGTATGGTTCACACTCACACCAAGAGTCAATATGTTTGATTCTATCTGCTTCAGCCCTATGCTTCAAAAGTCTCTGACACTCATATTTCCCCATATCAATAGAGCCTTGACAACATAAGAAGAGATCCTACTAAGTGATAGAATAATGACAGCGTGGCTCACCATGATGAATGCAAACAAAACTTATATAATCTCAGCTCCACGAATCAGATTGCTTTGTTTTCACCTCAGGAACTGTAGACATTGTCTAAAAATGTCCAAACTGAATTTGTAACGTGTATGCAAAAGATCAGTGCATATTAATATTTATTTTATAAATTTACAAATGGTCATGTTTATATGATTGATTTAATTATGAAGTCATTGCCTTGATCTCAGCATGATGCAGACTGATAACAAATGATTTCAGAATTTGTCTTTCTAAAGGGGGGATATGGGGAGTGTTTTGGGTGATGTGTAATATTGATTATTATTATTACTGCTGTTGCTGCTGTTTTTGTACATACATGTCTGGATCCTTTGTGCATGTGATATGAAGCCATAAAGTTTGCAGGGAAAACGATTGATATCTTTTAAATAAATGTGTTCTTTTGAAAGAATCAATTCATATGCATTATATTATCTGTTCAGATCACCCATGGCCTGTTGTTCATAGCACACACCTGTTTGTGAATCCAGCATACCAACAGATTACCAGCGCATTATCTAAAGTCATATCAGACCAATGTCTATTTGCAAAGGAATTGAGCTTCACTGAGGCTTACAATGGAATGAGTGTGAAGGAATTCCAGAGTGGAATAGCTCTGTCAGTGGTTACAATAAATACATGTATATACACACACATGCACACACTCATATACTCACATACTCATACTCACATACTCACACACACACACACACACACACACCACTCTATCATACCCAACCCCCAACGCTAAAAAAAATTGCAAATAAAATGCCCAGGAACTGTACACTTACCTGTCATTTCAACAGCAACAATGACAACTAAAATAACAATAACAATTAGTTGAACAACAAGAAGTTGAATAATATGTAATTAAGTTCAAATTAAATATTAACTGAATTAAATTAAAGCAACTTAGATGTGTCTTCCAGTAGTAGCGAAATTTCAAATAGCTATTTTATTGATAGTTCAACTACATTATGCCCACATATGCACCACACATATGCACACATGCATGCACAAACACATGCGCATGCATGCACACACGCATGCATGCACTCTCACTCATTGTTGTACTATATCAGACGATATCCATATTCAGTATGTCATTAATCCCCTCCTAACCTTTCAGAAAACAAGTGACCTTATATACACATGCAATCAATATATATGATAATGAATCATTATTATTATCTTCTCTACAAGCAGTACAACAGTAATCAGTCCTACGTTGCCTCAGCTAGATACAGTTTGTCACTGTATTAACTTGCCTCATACTCCAATCTTACACCATTCTTACTCCTTAAATTTTTTTCTTAAATTTGGGTGCTATCCCAGCTCACATACCTTCAGTATTTGATAAGCCTATAACTTGGCAACACCTAATGGATGCTTTCAAAGAACCCCCATCCACCCTCAAGAAAAATTTAAAATGAACAAAATAAATAACATTTATATCCTAACACTTGTGTTAGCTGTCATTATCATTACCTGGACTCAAGGTTTCTGGCATTGTAGTCAGCAGTAGTGTAATAGCTGATAGGTGTGTTGACAACAGCTCGCTGGCCTGACGCAATCTCCTCTCCAAGAGTGCTCTGCGTCCAAGGTCTGGCACGACTGTTGGCAGACAACCGAGTCAAGTCTTTGTGGTGGGAGGCTTCTACTACGCCCACCACGCTTACTTGATCATCATGCTGCTCTTCTTCCTCTGCTTCCCAATTTGGTGTGTCAGCTCGGACATCGGACATACTGTCACTAATAGCATCCATTTCTGCGTCTGCTGCAGCATAACTGTTTTCTGTGATGAATGCTTTTTCTTTTGAGTCCTGATCAGTTTCATTACTGGTTCTTGGTTCCTGATGTTCAGGGTCTCTTGGTGTTAAGGAACCTTTATCCATAAATCCTGATTCATCAAGTCTGTTAATGTCTTCAACAGCAGACTCTTCCACTAAGGTTTCATCTTCATCAACAGTTTCTTCAACTGCCACTGTCTCTGTAGTTGTCCTAGGCCCACCTGGTAGTGGTACGTTCTCCATTTTCACATCTCCATACGGCAAAGAAATAATTAGGTTGTCTTGCACTTTATTTTCATGAATGCATGAATTATCAACTTCCTGTACTTCCTCAGTACGATCGTGTCTAGGGGTTCCATCACTGTCTCTGTCCTGCGAATCAAAGTTTATGGGCTGTGAAAGAAATCGGTCTCCTCCCTCCTCTGCTGCTCGGTGGGTAGATCTGTAGGTATCTTCTGAAATGCTCATGTTTCTCTCTGAAGCAGCAGCATCAGTCCCATCTACTTGAACGTTGAGAGACAAGAATTCATCATCATCAATTTCCCACTGTCCCTCTCCCTTTGATTCCGTCATCTTTCTGACTGCTTCTGCTGCATTACTCTGAAGTTCTATTTCTTTTTTTCTGTGACTTTTAGTTTCAGACATTGATCTAGAGTGTGCTTGTGACTGAGGGCTCAATGTGAATGCATTGGCATCTTGTGACCACACCTCAGAACCAGTAAGATCGTTAACAATGTCTGTTCCAGTAACAGTGTCCAGGTCAGCAGCTGCATGGGATCTCAATGTCCATCTTGGTTACCTACAAAGTAAAAAGAAAAACTGTAGTACTAGTATTAGTAAAGTCATGCTGCACGTCTTAAACGACACAACATTTAGTGATTTCTCTCTCTCTCTCTCTCTCTCTCTCTCTCTCTCTCTCTCTCTCTCTCTCTCTCTCTCTTTTTTTTTTCTCTCTCTCTGTATATGCCTCATGTATATATAGATAGATATATGCATAGAGTTTTAATACAATAAGTAAATCAAAGAACAAAATTTTTAAAAGACTTGAGAACTATTCATATAAGTCCATAAGAATACATTTTTTAATACATTATTCATAACACTTTCAGTGTGTGTGTGTGTGTGTCTTTGCAAGTGAGTGTGTGCGTATGTATATATTGACATAATCATTGTACAAATAGGCTGTTAATAGGCACAATAATGTGTTTTATACTCTTTCAGCAAATTTATAGTGAACAATGTACGTGTAAGAAAAATATACCAGTAGATCAATATTAATATGGGTATTCACATCCAAATATCAATATTATGTCGAATATTATGACTGCTGTGCATGTATGACTAGACATTGATAAGACCCACACACAAAAAAAAAAAGAGTTTTAGACGAGTCTGGCGTGAAAAACAACCTTCTTTATTCATACATTTGAAGTCATGGATACATGTGTACTAAAAAGGCAAAACAACAAATCAAAATAACATTGAGCAACCAGAAATTTGAACCTTATTGTTGCATGTTCTGGTGCTTTCGATTTCATTGGCTGTATTGTGTGGGACTCTTTGAACCCAAAGGCAGAAACCTACTATCACAAGTGGGGCCGGGTAGCTCAGTTGGTAGAGCGGCTTACTTGTAACCGAAAGATATACCTGCCATGGTTCGAATCCCGGATTGGCCAACAGGTGACCATATTATTTTACCCTTACCATCAACTGGTTCGCTGGTGTCAAAATAATGTGACCTGTAGTCGCCTATACGCTCCGGTGTCGTGTGACTATAATCTACAATTACCCTTACTATCACAAAAGCCAATTAACGTACTGCATGAGCACTGATCGAAACTCAATTTAACGTGTCCTCTGTTATTTTAGTGGTATTGGCTCTATGTTCGATCACTGCCGTATCAAATCAATGGCCAGCTTTACCGTCGCACGCAAACGCGCCCCCTTCTCCCTGTTACCCCATAACCTTGCTTATGGTCGCTCAGATCAAGTCAGTCTTTTCCCTAATTCCCTTACAATCAACGAACACCGCAAGTGCGTGCAGACGTACAAGATTCAAGCATTTGTACCTGGTATCAAATCAATCAGCCACAATCAAGGGTACAAGGACCACCTGTCAATCAGATCGGAGGATTTAGAGGTTGAGGGATTGGCAAGGTTGGCTGCGATACCCTTGTTTTGTTGACGCTATCTCTCCCTTCTGCTAACAGTCCGCTGTTTCCACTGTCAACAAGTCGCGGCACGAACTATGCCATATATAGACTCGACAGTTTGTGGATTTCATGTTTATTTTTTTTAGGGTGGGATCCTCGATGGCGCCTAGGTAATTTGTCTGTGGCACAGGGTCAAAATAACCACTATACCTATCCTATCATATCCCGTAACTCGGAGGTCGTAGGGGCACCACAAATGATCGTTTAACCAGCATACTCCATCTTTCCCTGTCCTCAGCAACACTGGTATTGTTTCACTCAGTGTCAAACCAGTCCATCCTCGAATGTTGTCTTCCCACCTCTTTTTCTTTCTCCCTCTTCTTCTACCTCCTTGCACTGAGCCTTGCAGGATGGTCTTTGCAAGACCTGACGATCTGGTGACGTGGCCATAACATCGGAGTTTCCGTTTTTTTCACCACTGTGAGAAGGTCATCGTGTTGCCCAATGGCTTAATTGTGTGATGATGGTCTGTCGGACTTCGTCGTTGGTAGATATAATGTCGGACTTCGTCGTTGGTAATGTGCTGGGTTTAGGAAATACTTGAACTTGAACTTGAAAAGTCAATGATATAGGCCACTGGCTTTTACATAGATCCTAAAACTGCTAGACTTGCATGCGTGGCAATTAGCTAAGTCTAGTAGTGGCATCTTGGTTCGTAGTATATGTCCGGGCGGCGAACTTGTTTTTTCCAACCTAGTTCCAGTCACTTTCCCGAAAAAGGCAATTACCGAAGTCGAACGAAGCTCTCCGAGTCGAGCGGAGCTATCCGATGTTTTACGAACGAATGCTGGCAGGACTACGTGAAACCACAGGCTGGGAATTCTCGTCTTTCGTAGGCCTCAATTACATACTATACTACGTACGTATTTAGGAGTTTACACAGACAAAAGAAAAGACTTCAGAGCCTGTGGTGAAACATCCGTGCATAAAAATAGCCGCTGCTAAATCTAATTCTAGAGTCCCCTATACGCTGAAGTGTCCGGGGACGGTAATCTATGAATCCTGATCTAATTCTATTTCGATGTGCACAGCTTCAAGCTCAAGTCGAGATTTGCATTTTGAAGCAGTTAGTATTATTATTATTATTTTATGATGAATAATATACTGACATAATTAGTAATAAGGAGTAAAAGTAATAGGCCTACATAACACATAAAGCACACATACAACGATTTCACATCTATATCAACAATAAAACCATGACAAAACTTCAAAGCGCTATGGATACGTTGATGTCACTTTTTTTTTTTTTTTGTATCAGTTTATAGTCCCCTCTCTTCCCGATAAGGATTTTCAGAGAGGAGACTGTTTGATTGATGTCACTTCAGCACAACAAGGCAAAGCAAGTTTATAATGGTCTCAAAAAACAGTGACATTTTTATTGCAAGCACCAAAGCAATTATTTATTTAACTAATATTATTCTTTTTAAATGATACAGTACATTTGTTATATGTATTTTAATGATATGTATTTTAATGAGAAACACGTATTAAAAACATGTTGCGTGGCGGGCGGAAATTTCTATAAATCATCTGAAAACTTTGGTAAATCTATAAGAAAAAATAACCAGTAACACTATCTGAATATTTCGGGTTACACCCAACTTCAGCAAAAACAAACAAAACGTCACTGACCATATTTACACCATTGAGCACGCACAGCAGCACACTATTCTTTTCTTTTTTTTAAAAGTAGGAATAATAATAATAATAATACTAATAATAATAATTGTCGCGAAACGAAACGCTCGCGAGTATTTTATTTTTCCAAGTGCAAATTGTTGTATAGTGTGCCTGTGCTAGATTTTGAAATATGACGTCAATTTTGCTGCGTGTCAATCGCCATTTTGTGTATTCCTGGAAAAGAATAAAATGGACGATTTTTATCGATGATTCTTTTGTGTGAAAGTTTGTGATTAATGCCAATAATAAAATTTTAGGGAAAGAAAAGAGGTTGTGAACTATTAATTTTATAAAATATAATATTTGAGGTGATAGGTCATTTGTTTGCGTTGGGAAATTTTCATTGGTTGTTTTAATGATAAAAGTATGGTAACCTTAGTAAAATGAAACAGAGGCGAAATCGGTTAGGAAAACTGTCAATCAGTTGGGAAAGAGATCTAGACTGGACAGGGAGGATTCTACCCAAGCTCCGAGGCAACTTATTCTGTGGGGTGCCAACGACAGTTTAGCTGGAGGCTGGATGTTGTCAGATGTGGTTGGGCCAGGAAATGAGTTGTTCCTCGACGTTTGATCAGCTTTAGCTGAAATTCTGGCACCGTAGGGTAAATATTTAGATTTTTCTTCATTCAAGATAATTTCCCAAGAAGATTGATAAGTGTGAAACTTTGTTCATTGAATATATGTTTTTTCCAGAGGAGAAAAATAGTTTTTCATTGAATGCATTTGTTTTCCAGAAAAGTGAAATAGTTTGTTCATTTGAAATGCATTTGTTTTCCAGGGAAAGATATTTGGTTCATCTGAATGCAGTTGGTTTTCAGGGGACTGATGTGTTGATTAATCGTAACATGTTTTTCCAAGCAGAGCCGGACCTGGAGGAGTTTAAGTTTGTATGAAAATAATTTTCATGCAAATATCTAAGACTAGTTTTGTTCGGCAGGTGTTTTTTATTCTGTGGTATGAATCGTCTTGGATCTACGTGACGATGTCATCTTTGAGACTGGCACTGGAATCTTCACTGACGTCTGGCTTATGATCGGAGTGACTGATTCTAAGATGGAACTGTACGTTAACGAGGGCTACAGAAGTCACTGGTGGGTCATGGACAGCCTTTAGATCTAACGGCGACATCGACGTCAAGTTCCAGCTCCTATTAACTTTTCTACAACTCATCTAAAGACTGGTTTCTTCATTTGTTAACAACGATTTCAACGAGGACGAAAATAGAAAGTTAAGTAAAAACCCAAACAAACATTTTCGGTAACCACGACGGAAAAGTATCGCCAAATTATCGTTCCGATTTCGAAGAAAAAAATGAACGGAATATAATAAAATAATCGAACTTGGAAAAACGTGTTATGTGTTTGTGAAGTGTTGGAAGTAAATGGTGTACCTTAGGTTTTTTTATTGAAATAAAACCATGTTCTGGGGTAAGTCATGAAAGTCAAGGTAGTCCTTCATCAGTAGTGATCACCCAGTAACACCCAGGTTTGCGACATTCTGGGTTCATCGTCCGGGATTAGAATTTCTGGAAAATTCTAGGGGGTAACGAGCCATTCATTTTTTTTAATGTCAGAGGTGCACCATTAATCCAATACTTTACAAATTCAACACTTCAGCGAGTTTTCATAATTTTTTCCATAATAATAAGTTCTTGCTTCAAGTTGTGGTTACCTTGATGTAATTGTTGCACGTCTGCATGAGCATGATTAGAGAGCAGTATAGGTAAGATATTGTTTTGTTGTTACTAGTCATTGCTTACATAAAATGTGCATTATATCTGCTAATATGTTAGTGCATCAGTGGTTTCATATTGTATGAGAGCCCAGCTGTGCAAGTATCTTCAGGGAAATCATCTCGTTTGAAATTATTTATTTTGGCAGTTGAGCAGTGAAGACCGGTATTATCCGTAGTAGGATTAAAGATATTTTGGGTATAAGTTTTACTTTTCCAAAATTTCGAACCTTGATTGCAGAGTTTGCAATAGCTGTTGTACGTAGGTACTAGTGTTTTGGTCGAAGGTATACTTAGGCTGAACAGTTTCTGCAACCTATGACGTTTTTTATCCTGATGGAGTACGTAGGGTAAAGTATCGGTCATAGTTTGAAAGTAAGTTTTCCAGCTTAAACTTTAAGTAAGTTGGATGTTCCGAAAACATTGTGTAGTTTCAGTGTTGTTCGAAAACAGGCTAGAGGTTATGTATTGATCGGTGAGGCGGTCAACCTAAATTAGCTCTGTGTTGCTTAGTCTGGTCAAACCTCTAACCAAGAATTATTTCTAGTTGAGGGTCTGAAAGTCAGATTCGGTAGTGTCCGATTGACAGTTTAACCAATTGTGGTAATTGGTAGTGCTGGTTAGTAAATGTGGGTCTAGTGAGACGTTTTACTTAACCAGGAGACTAAGTGTGGATGATAATCTGGAAGGTAGTGGATTATCGTCGGTGATCGTGTTATTAGTGTATAACCGTTCACGTAAGGATAGCTGTGATAGAATAGCCGTTTGGGGCTAGAGCGCGGGCGTATCCGTTGTAAGTACTTTAACCTTTGGAAAGGCGAGTACGTTAGAGGCCTAAATAGTCCGTGGTTTTATCTACCAGGGTTACGTGTAGTAAAACAGGATTAGTTTAGGGAAAGTTTGGCTAGGAGGATGCCGAGGCAGCAACCAGTTCAGATGGAGACTGAGTCTCCGCTGCTAGCCTACAAGCAGGATGGGATCATCCTGGGTCTGACAGATAAGGATCTGGCAGAGTATGTGGAGAATAGAAGAAAGGAAGAAAAAGCGGAGAGGATTCGAAAGGAAGAGGAAGAGAAAGCAGAGGAGAAAGCGGAGAGGATCCGAAAGGAAGAGGAAGAGAAAGCGGAGAGGATCCGGAAGGAGGAGGAAGAGAAAGCGGAGAAGGTACGGCAGGAGCAACGGGAGGACCAGCTCCGACGTGAAGAACGAGAAGAGCGCATTATGAGGGAAGAAAGGGAGGCCAAGGCAAAATTGGAACAAATGGCCATGCAAAACGAGTTCGAATTGAGAAAGGCGCAAGAGTGGACTGCAGATGATGGGGACCAAAATCAAAATTTTTATCCCGAGCCGAGGGCAGCGAGGAGCTGTCTGAATGTGAATGTGCCTTATTTGGATGATAAGGACGATGTAGAGGTCTACCTGAAACAGTTTGAGCGTATAGCTACGTTGTCAGGTTGGAACAAGGATGAGTGGGCGATAAGGCTGTCTGGTCAATTACGAGGCCAAGCGCGGCAAGTCTACACTGAGATGTCTGATGAGGAAATTATGGATTACGACATGGTCAAGGCTGCGATCATGAGGCGTTTCCAGCTGACTGCTGAAACATATCGAAAACGGTTCAAGGAATTCAAGCGGGGCAGTCATGAAGGCATCAGGGAGTGTAGAAATAGGATGGGGATGTATTTAGACAGATGGGTGGATTTGTCTGAGAAAGAAGGAAAATCAGGTGAGCTAAAAGATTTAATTCTCATGGACAAAATGTTGGAGATAGTGTCTCAAGAGGAGGCGAGATTTATTAGGGAAAGAAACCCTACATGTGTGGACGAAGTGGTGGTCCATGCTCAAACGTATGAAGATGCGCAGAATGCTGGAGGTCCGATTGCAACGAGGCGGCCCATTGGACCCAGTGCTAGAATGGATAACCGTCCCAGGGTTAACCAGCAAACGCAGAATTCGAACATGGGACAACGACGTAGTGGAGGGGTGAGTGGTCAAGTGACAGGTCCTGGCAACGCGGGTGCGTCAGGAATGAACAAGTCTCATCAAAACTTCAAGGGATGTTTTCGATGCGGAGGCCCACATTTGATGAGGGATTGCCAAAAGGCAAATGTGAATAGAAACAGACCAAACTCAAACCTAGCGTCAGCTGTTGTGAATGCGGTCAACGTGACCCAGGAACAGAAACCGTGTAACAGATGTAGTGAAGACGGCTATGAACCGAACTGTGAGTTGAAAGTGGATGGGGTAAAGGCTCAAGGTATTAGGGATACAGGGGCCAGTAGCATATTGGTGGATTCAAGTTTAGTTTCCCCAAGCAAGTATACGGGCGAATATCAGAACGTGACACTTGCAGATTCATCCAAGCGAAAGAAAGTGCCCATTGCTGTGGTGAATTTGGAAACTCCGTTTTTCGTTGGAGAAACGCGTGTTTTGGTTTTGAAGACACTGGTACATCAAGTTCTGATAGGAAATAGCAGAAAGATGACAGACGGGACTGAGGTCAAAGTTCCATTGTTTCCGTTGGTAGAGCAACCGGAGGAACAAGTTGTAGCCCCGGTAAAAACCAGGTTGCAGGAGAAGCAACAAGCACAAGCCAAGCCATGGATTCCTAAACAGATTGACTTAGGGCAAATACGTCCTGAAGATCTATCCAGGGAACAGAAGGCAGACCCGACTTTAGGAAAAATTCGGGAAAGGGCAGAGCTAGCGCTCAAGCAAGAAACCCACTACGAGTGGAAGAAAGACATTTTGTACAGAGTTTACATGAGTGAAGGTAAACCATGTAGACAAGTGGTAGTGCCAGAACGGTACCGATCAGATGTGCTCAAATTGGCTCATGATACACCGATGGCGGGACATCAAGGAGTACGCCGAACTCGCGACCGGATATGGCGTGATTTCTATTGGCCGGGTATATGTGGTGACGTCAAACGTTATTGTGCGTCATGTGACGTGTGTCAGAGGAGCACGAGGAAGGGGGCCACTAGGAAGGTCCCGATGAAAAGCATGCCGCTTATCAGCACACCTTTCGAGCGAGTTGGGGTAGATATCATTGGTCCGATACTACCAGCGTCCAGCAGGGGTCATCGATACATATTGACCATGGTTGACTATGCCACGCGGTATGTAGAAGCGACACCTCTGAAAGATATTAGGGCAGAGACAGTGAGCGAGGCGTTGTGGATCTATTGGACAAGGATGGGAATTCCTAAGGAAGTGATCACAGATAGGGGTACCCAATTCACAAGCGAAATCATGGAGAGAGTGAACAAGCTTCTCAACATAAAGGGGATCCATACTACACCCTTTCATCCGCAAACAAATGGTTTGACAGAGAAGTTTAATGCTACACTCCAGGACATGATGAAGAGACTTTGTCAAGAACAGCCCAAAGACTGGGACAAGTTTTTGCCAGCGTTATTATTTGCCTACAGGGAGGTACCGCAAGAAAGCTTACAATTTTCGCCTTTTGAACTGTTGTATGGGCGTGAAGTACGAGGGCCTATGCAGGTTCTACGTCAGGTGTGGACAAACGAGGATGCAGGAGAGGAAGTGCGATCCACGATTAGTCATATCACGGATCTCACGAACAAAATCGAGAAAACTTGTGAGATTGCCAAGAACAACCTCAGCAAGGCAGCGCTCAGGTACACGAGGGTGTACGACAAAAAGGCCAAAGACAGAAAATTTGAGGTCGGGGACAAAGTTTTGCTTTTGTTGCCCGCAAAACATAACAAGCTGCAGCTAACATGGAAAGGTCCTTATCCAGTTGTGGAGAAAGTGTTGCAGCTGCAACTACAGGATCAAGATAAGGGGACATGAAAAACTGCTACATGCGAATTTGCTGAAATTGTACGTCGAACGTGACGGAAAGCAAACAGGAACGGATGAAGCACAGCCAAACGCGGTGGTCATGGAGACAGATGAGGAGGAAGTAAGCGTTGTGGTTGACGATGTGTGCGATGAAGAGATGGGAGCACTAGGCATAGATCGTTTTCCTATGCTTACGTTGCATGCAAAAGAAGGTCCCAGAGACGTGAAGATCAACCCTGAGTTGGACGAGCACAAGCAGGCTGAAATTTTGTCTATTTGCGACAGGAGAGAAAATGTGCTTAAAGACATACCAGGGAAATGCAAAATCGAAGAATGTGAATTCAAACTTACGTCAAAAGAGCCAGTGCATGTGAAGCAATACCCGCTACCATTTGCGCAGGTAGAAACCGTGAAGAAAGAAGTCATTGACATGTTGGAGTTGGGGGTCATAGAACCAACAGTGTCGCCTTACAATAGTCCGATTGTGTTGGCGAAGAAGAAGGATGGTGAAATACGGTTCTGTATTGACTATAGAAGCCTCAACAAACAGGTAGAGTTCGATTCGGAACCTATTCCTGATGTGCCACAAATCTGTGCAAAATTGCAGAAAGCACGCTATTTGTCAAAGATAGACTTTGTCACGAACTGGCTAGTCTTAACTCTGCTTGTTGACTATTTAGCCATGTGTAGTCTTTGTAACAGTAGAGAAGTTAGACTATTACACAGCAGCAATTAAATTACACAGCAGACCACACACCGCGAGCCCGACCCACGCTAGCGCAGTGAGTCAGCACTTGAGCTTTGAATCGGACCGTTTTAACCAATCAGAGCAGGCTCAGTGGGTAGAGCAGTTCTGAATGTGTCAAAACCTAACACAGTTTGAATCAGTCGTGTGTGAGACGAGGTAGAGTCAACATCTCCACAGCTAGAGAAATCTCTACACTCATAGACCAGGAAGCAGGACTTTGAAATCTTAGAATTCTCTCAAGTCATCACGGGCCTGAACTTGTCAGACAGGTAAATGAACACCCTTCTGTTTCATCGTGATATATTTATATTATTGTTGAAATTATGTTTGTGGAATTTGCTATGCATAAATGTGAATTGTTAATCCGAATTTGCGGGACCACGTGGAAGAGCCTACCACGAGGCGAAACACGACCGGTTGCGCCGCCATGTTGTATCCCGTACGGAACCACTGTTGTTTAACTTATATGTATGTTTGCAGACCAGTGGCTGTACCACTGAATGTTTATAATATTATTAATTCTGTATGTGTATAGTTAGACACGATTTATATTTATGTATGTATAGGAATTTAGAGTGAGATTCCAGTGGAACCCGGAAGTAGCAGAATGTTCGTCGCTTATGTATAGAGATGTGGAGCTATCACTGAGGGCTACTTGGCTTTCAGTGAGACGCTCTGCACAAACCGATTATTCAGGGTTGTGCAGAATTTCGTCTCTTATATTACAGACGAGCAGGCGAGCTATCCCGAGCTATCCTCTGTGCCCCACTCCACAGAAACGACTAGTTGGTCGAGGAGACTCTACCGCACAAGACGGAAGGAGCTACCCGAAGAAACACCCTGTCAGACCCCACAGCGTGGCAAGGGAACCCAACTACACAACGACACAGGTGGACCAGAAGCTACCTCACAGAAGGACTTCGAACCCCCACTCATGAGTTAAGTGCATAACACGAAGGTGCACTTAAACTGATCATAACAGGACCACAGTAGTCCAACTCTTCAGAAACTGTAAAACGGACCACAGTAGTCCAAATCTACATGCAATCTAGTAGCAAGTGCCCGAGGAAGAAAAAACAGCTGCCTAGACTATCAGCGATCGAACTATTAGCAGTGACTGAGACTTTTTAAGTTAGATTAGTACTTAGAGAATCTTGTATAGAGTAGAAGAAATAAATGTGTGATTTTAACTGTTATCAAGTGGCTGGACTACATATGATTCATAGCCGTGCGAAAGCTAGTGTGACAGTAATCTTTTACCATTTTCCTATCTATTTCTGTACCCCAACCTTAACACAGAACGAGCTAAACAAATAAATTTATTAAAGTAATTCATAGGGTGACCTACTAGCAGTTCCCACCGAATAAACGTGAGGGTCCATAATTCCATTGTGCAGAGCCCATAAACCCCACGTGACACTTTAATTGGCGAGCCTGCCAGGATCTGTGTATAATAGGAATTGGGTATAACCGGATCTAAGTACAATAAAATTAGATAACAGTAGAAGTAGAATAACTTAGAATAGTTATAACACTGATCAGTTGTGGTGCACTATTCTTTAGTTAAAAACTTTTTTGCTTCAATTATTTTTGTGTCTGTATGTTGCATTGTTCTTTTGCAGGTTTTGCTTAAGTAACTGTTGTATGCCATTTGACTCTTGTTTTATTCTATTATTGATTACGAATTTGATTGTCTTTGCATTGTTTTTATTGACTTGCAATATTGCTAGTGTTTTGGTATTCCACTTGATTCAGAGGGTGTTCATAGACACGTTTGGCAATGTCGGACCCAGTGGCCTTGAGATTACGTTTCAAGGAATTGGGAGAAGCTTTACACTTAGCAGGGGGAGACCTAATTGCGTATATCAATGCAGAGGTAGAGAAACAGGAGGCTAAGGCAGAGAGAGCAGCAGAGAGAGAGGCAAAGAAATTAGCTTTAGAAGCAGAGCAAAAGAAAGCAGAGTTAGAAGCAGCAAGAGAACAGAAGAAATTAGAATTAGAAGGAGAACAGAAGAAGGCAGCATTAGCAGCAGAGAGAGAAGCAGAAGTTAGGAAATGGGAGTATGAGCGGGCAGAAAAAGAAAAAGAGAGGGAAGAAAAGGAAAAAGAAAGACAGCATGAGTTAGAGCTAAGAAGATTGGGATCAGGAGCTTCAAGTTCTTCCTCAACCCCTTCCCACTCAGATCAGCTAGATGTAGCCCCCAACCCTGTACAAGGAATGTCATTTCCACTGGGAACATTCAATGAAAGAGAAGAAGGTCTAGATCTCTATCTGACTAGGTTTGAGCGTCTAGCAACAGAGTACAAACTAGATCCCACTCATTGGTCTTTTAAGCTTAGTCAAGGGCTTAGAGGAAAGGCTTATGACATCTACAGTAAGCTACCGACTGACAGAGTGACTGACTATCACAAAGTAAAAGAGGCACTCCTAACGGGATTCGAACTAACAGGAGAATGCTATCGGCAAAAATTCCGCACCAATCGGAGAGTGAAAGGAGAGAGCTATGCGCAGTTCGCGGATCGGTTGTCCACAACGCTGGATAAGTGGATTAGCCAGTCAGCCACGGCTAAGACGTATGATGGACTGACAGAACTGTTAGTATGGGAACAGCTACGGGAAACCATGACCCCCGAGCTGAGAACATTCTCAGTAGAGCAGGGCGCGGAAAGACTGGAAGATCTGGTCAAGGTCGCAGATAGGTACGTGGCCGCACACGGAGAAGCCAAGAGCTTCAGGCGAGACCTAAAGCCTAACGGGAAAGAGGCACAGAAACGAAGCCCTAACCGGGAAGAGCGCACCGCGAATAAGCCGAATAACCCCAGACCTGGGCAAAATAAAGGACCCAACACGGAATTCGGGAAAAGAGGTCCCGCAGAACAGAGACGGTATTGTTCGTTCTGCAACAGAAACAATCACTCCACCGCAGAATGTTTCAAGTTGGCCGCACAACGTAGAGAAGAGCGCGAAAGCCGGCCAGCGCACAGAGTTCTAACTCAAAGTAGCGGTAACAAGCCACACACAATCGGAGATCACCCCTCGGTGACAGACACGGTCAAGGTCAACGGAAAAGAAGCGAACTGTCTGTATGACACAGGTCTATCATACGACGCGATAGTCAGCGAATCTCTTGTATCGCGCGCGGACTTGACAGACAAGACAGTCGACTTACAAGGAGCAGACTTGACGAAACCGACGACTACTTGCCCAATAGCTTGGATCGAAGTAGAGAGTAGGTACGTCACAGGAAGAATCCAAGCAGCTGTTTTACAGAAACCCCTGTATGATCTAGTGCTAGGTTGTAGGTATGTGTTCTTAGGCACGCCCCCTAAAACTGTAGAGATAGCTGCAGTGCAAACCAGGGCCCAAGCTAAAACCCAACCACCCCAGCCCGAGTTCGCTCCGAATCCAGGACTCGAAGAGATCAAAACAGCACAGAAAGAAGACACCTCGATAGCGAAGTGCTTCCAGAAGCTACCCAAGGCGCACACACCCCCGCACAAGGGAGACTTCTACATGGAACAGGGAGTTCTACATCGACAAGGAGATGGAGATCACACCCAACTAGTACTGCCAGCCACCCTTCGAGCCCAAGTACTAGAGTTAGGCCACAGCATGCCACTCAGCGGACACATGGGAATTGGAGCCACAGTGCAGAGAATCAGCGCACACTACTATTGGCCAGGAATCACGGAGGATGTCAAGCGCTACGTGAAATCTTGCCACCAATGTCAACGATATTCCCCGCGACATCACACCGTACCAGTTACCTTAGGACCATCGGTAGTAGTCGGCGTACCATTCCAGCAAGTCTCAGTAGACATAGTAGGACCACTGCCCATGACCAAGAAGCGGAACAGATTTCTACTCACACTCGTCGACGCATGTACGATGTGGTGCGAAGCAGTCCCGTTGCCAGCGATCGACACCAAGAAGATTGCAGATGCACTCATCGCCATCTTTACCAGAGTCGGATTCCCGGACAGCATTAGAACGGACAACGGATCTCAGTTCACCGGCCGCCTGATGCAAGACGTGTTCGAGTTGATACAAGTTCATCACATTCGCACACCACCATACCACCCAGCCAGCAACGGACAAGTAGAAAGACTGAATGGAACCCTTCTCACCATACTCAGGAAAGTCGCCGACGACAATCCAGAAGCGTGGGACACCTACGTGAATGCGGCACTGTTCGCATACAGAGAAACGCCCCATGCAGCCACAGGCTACACCCCGTCAACCTTGCTATTCGGCAGACCTCTAGCAGGACCGCTAGAAGCCCTACGCAGAAGTTGGACGGAGGCCAAGATAGACGACACACCAAGAGGTGCCACCAAGTACGTCGCAGACCTGCAGGAAACCCTCAAAGCAACGTGGAAGAAAGCTGGTGAAGCACTGAAGAAGGCAAGAGCCCGTCAGGCGAAGTACTACAACCGCCACGCGAAGGACAGAGAACTGCAAGTCGGCGATCAAGTGCTACTCTTACTTCCAAGTGGAACCAACAAGCTGGACATCGCTTGGAGAGGACCGTACCGGGTGACTGCCAAGAAATCCAAGACAGTCTACCAAGTAGAGGTGAACGGGAGAGCCCGATACCACCACATCAATCTCCTCAAGAAGTATACGGACAGACCAGCGACCCCCAGCACTCACAACTTGTTAGCCATCGCCATCGCGGAAGAAGGAGAAAGCATGGAGACCAATGCAGTAGAGTATCCCCTGCACTCCAAAGAAACCTACAAAGACGTGATACTCAACGGAGACCTAGCCGCTAAACAGCAACAGCAAGTACGACAGGTCATTCGACAACATCAGACTGTGCTAACAGACCGACCAGGGAGGACAGACCTCGTCGAAGTAACCTTAACGGTGACCGACCCAACACCCGTCCGCCAGAAGCTCTACCCGATGCCACTGTCTCAGCAGCGAGCCATCAAGGAAGAGATAGACACCTTACTGGCAGCCGGAATCATCTCAGAGTCTACCTCACCCTACAGCGCAGGCACGGTATTGTTGCGAAAACCCAACGGAGAGCACCGACTGTGCATCGACTTCAGACTCCTGAATGCCGTAACGCAATTCCAGCCAGAGCCACTCCCGGACCAGACCGACCTATTTGCCAAGCTACAGCGAGCGAAGTACTTCTCACGCATCGACCTCAGCAAAGGATACTACCAGATACCAGTACAACCACAAGTCCGAAAGTACCTAGCGTTTAGCACTATGGAAGGACACTTCGAGTTCAACGTACTTCCATTCGGACTCCACAACGCACCCAGCATCTTCAGCGCCATGATGCGGAAACTCCTGGCACCCCTGAGCAGCGAGCACCTACATTCGTTTATGGACGACATCCTCATCG
Organism: Oncomelania hupensis; assembly: GCA_036898135.1. Taxonomy (NCBI): domain Eukaryota; kingdom Metazoa; phylum Mollusca; class Gastropoda; order Littorinimorpha; family Pomatiopsidae; genus Oncomelania; species Oncomelania hupensis. Next base: position 34,881,560 of record CM072518.1, on the reverse strand, counting down.
CTACACCTACGTGGGAGGAACATGTCACGCTCCTACAGCAACTACTCGCCCGCCTCAGAGACACGGGATTGACGGCAAGACCCACCAAATGTCAGATTGGATTCACGGAACTAGAATTTCTGGGACACACCATCAGTCAAGGAAGCCTGCGACCGGTAGAAAAGACAGTGAAACGCCTACTCGACGCTCCTAGGCCCAAGACAAAGAAGGAAGTGCAGTCATTTCTAGGACTCTGCGGCTTCTACCAGAAGTTCATCCCCAACTACAACAGCATCGCCGTACCACTGACAAATGGAACCCGGAAAATCGCCCCGGACAAAGTTGTATGGACAGCCGAATGCGAGACAGCATTCCAAACACTCAAGGACAGAATGACATCGGCGCCAGTACTCCACCTACCCGATTTGACTCAGCCATTCGTTCTTCGCACCGACGCAAGCGACTTAGGCCTCGGAGCAGTACTGCTACAGCGCGACCCCAAGAATGCGGAGACGCTATTCCCCGTCGCCTACGCCAGCAGAAAATTGAGACCCGCCGAGACCCACTACGCCACGTCGGAGAAAGAATGTCTTGGACTAGTCTGGGCCATACAGAAATTCCAACTCTACCTGTATGGGACCCACTTCACAGTTCAGGTGGACCACCAACCACTATCGTTCCTGGCAGCCTCCAAGTCTTTGAACTCTCGCCTGATGAGATGGGCACTCACCCTTCAGGCGTACTCATTCCAGATCGAGTACATCCCCGGCAAAGAGAACCACGGAGCCGACTACCTCAGTCGCCATCTCGTGGAGGACACAGCAGCTGGCGCCCACCCAACACAACTAAGGGCCACAGCACCAGAATTCGTCCCCGCCCAGTAATACCCTGTCACTAGTGTCCATAGCTACCTGGCACAGCATTGCAGCTCAGGTAGAGCAACTTAATTAGTTTGTAAATAGGACCCTAGGATAGTGCAGTGTTAAACTAGGCTCTGTAGTAGAAAAAGGTCGAATCCAGTAGTCATCGCCTTTTTTCAGTTGAGGGAGCCTGTCACGAACTGGCTAGTCTTAACTCTGCTTGTTGACTATTTAGCCATGTGTAGTCTTTGTAACAGTAGAGAAGTTAGACTATTACACAGCAGCAATTAAATTACACAGCAGACCACACACCGCGAGCCCGACCCACGCTAGCGCAGTGAGTCAGCACTTGAGCTTTGAATCGGACCGTTTTAACCAATCAGAGCAGGCTCAGTGGGTAGAGCAGTTCTGAATGTGTCAAAACCTAACACAGTTTGAATCAGTCGTGTGTGAGACGAGGTAGAGTCAACATCTCCACAGCTAGAGAAATCTCTACACTCATAGACCAGGAAGCAGGACTTTGAAATCTTAGAATTCTCTCAAGTCATCACGGGCCTGAACTTGTCAGACAGGTAAATGAACACCCTTCTGTTTCATCGTGATATATTTATATTATTGTTGAAATTATGTTTGTGGAATTTGCTATGCATAAATGTGAATTGTTAATCCGAATTTGCGGGACCACGTGGAAGAGCCTACCACGAGGCGAAACACGACCGGTTGCGCCGCCATGTTGTATCCCGTACGGAACCACTGTTGTTTAACTTATATGTATGTTTGCAGACCAGTGGCTGTACCACTGAATGTTTATAATATTATTAATTCTGTATGTGTATAGTTAGACACGATTGATATTTATGTATGTATAGGAATTTAGAGTGAGATTCCAGTGGAACCCGGAAGTAGCAGAATGTTCGTCGCTTATGTATAGAGATGTGGAGCTATCACTGAGGGCTACTTGGCTTTCAGTGAGACGCTCTGCACAAACCGATTATTCAGGGTTGTGCAGAATTTCGTCTCTTATATTACAGACGAGCAGGCGAGCTATCCCGAGCTATCCTCTGTGCCCCACTCCACAGAAACGACTAGTTGGTCGAGGAGACTCTACCGCACAAGACGGAAGGAGCTACCCGAAGAAACACCCTGTCAGACCCCACAGCGTGGCAAGGGAACCCAACTACACAACGACACAGGTGGACCAGAAGCTACCTCACAGAAGGACTTCGAACCCCCACTCATGAGTTAAGTGCATAACACGAAGGTGCACTTAAACTGATCATAACAGGACCACAGTAGTCCAACTCTTCAGAAACTGTAAAACGGACCACAGTAGTCCAAATCTACATGCAATCTAGTAGCAAGTGCCCGAGGAAGAAAAAACAGCTGCCTAGACTATCAGCGATCGAACTATTAGCAGTGACTGAGACTTTTTAAGTTAGATTAGTACTTAGAGAATCTTGTATAGAGTAGAAGAAATAAATGTGTGATTTTAACTGTTATCAAGTGGCTGGACTACATATGATTCATAGCCGTGCGAAAGCTAGTGTGACAGTAATCTTTTACCATTTTCCTATCTATTTCTGTACCCCAACCTTAACACAGAACGAGCTAAACAAATAAATTTATTAAAGTAATTCATAGGGTGACCTACTAGCAGTTCCCACCGAATAAACGTGAGGGTCCATAATTCCATTGTGCAGAGCCCATAAACCCCACGTGACAGACTTGACGAAAGGGTATTGGCAGATACCAGTCAAAGAAGAGGATAAACCGAAGACGGCGTTTAGTACACCCATGGGACAGTACTGTTTCGCTTATCTTCCATTTGGTATCAAGACTGCGAGTTCTATTTTCACTCGTATGATGCGCAAGTTACTTGAACCTCTGAAGCGTGATGATATTGAACATTTCATTGATGACATCATCATTGCTACTGAAACGTGGGAACAGCATGTAGAGGCCATTGATGCTGTGTTGAAAAGGTTGGAGGAGGCAGGTCTTACAGCGAAACCCTCTAAGTGCTACTTTGGTTTCGGGGAGTTAGACTATTTGGGTCATCATGTGGGTGGAGGCACAGTCATGCCTGATGATGACAAAACAGAGAAAATCAGGTCAGCCAGCAGACCGATCACAAAGAAGGAAGTCAGAGCATTCCTAGGACTAGTAGGGTTCTACAGGAAATACATCAGCAACTATGCGGAAATCAGCGCTCCGTTGACTGATTTGACAAAGAAAGGTCTACCAGAAAAGTGGCCTGGGATGAAAAATGTGAAGCAGCATTCGTTAAACTCAAAGATTGCTTGGTAAGCAAACCAGTGTTGTTGCTACCTGACGTCAGCAAACCATTTACTCTGAGGAGTGACGCATCAGATGTTGCAGTGGGAGCAGTTTTACTGCAAGATCAAGGGCAAGGGTTACAGCCAGTAGCCTATGCAAGCAAGAAGCTTAACCGTGCAGAGAAAAACTACTCGACCATCGAAAAGGAGTGTTTGGGAGTGGTATGGGCTGTCAAGAAATTTGAACAGTACCTGTATTCAACACATTTCACTTTGGAGACGGACCACCAACCACTCACATATTTGCAGAAAACCAAGACTGAGAATGGTCGACTGATGAGGTGGGCTCTCCAGCTGCAACAGTATTCTTTCACAGTCAAAGTTATCAAAGGGAAAGACAATGTTGGCGCAGACTATTTGAGTCGATTGCACTTGTAAAAGAATAGCTTAAACATGGATGTTTCAGCTCAAGAGGAGGGGCGTAATGTCGCGAAACGAAACGCTCGCGAGTATTTTATTTTTCCAAGTGCAAATTGTTGTATAGTGTGCCTGTGCTAGATTTAGAAATATGACGTCAATTTTGCTGCGTGTCAATCGCCATTTTGTGTATTCCTGGAAAAGAATAAAATGGACGATTTTTATCGATGATTCTTTTGTGTGAAAGTTTGTGATTAATGCCAATAATAAAATTTTAGGGAAAGAAAAGAGGTTGTGAACTATTAATTTTATAAAATATAATATTTGAGGTGATAGGTCATTTGTTTGCGTTGGGAAATTTTCATTGGTTGTTTTAATGATAAAAGTATGGTAACCTTAGTAAAATGAAACAGAGGCGAAATCGGTTAGGAAAACTGTCAATCAGTTGGGAAAGAGATCTAGACTGGACAGGGAGGATTCTACCCAAGCTCCGAGGCAACTTATTCTGTGGGGTGCCAACGACAGTTTAGCTGGAGGCTGGATGTTGTCAGATGTGGTTGGGCCAGGAAATGAGTTGTTCCTCGACGTTTGATCAGCTTTAGCTGAAATTCTGGCACCGTAGGGTAAATATTTAGATTTTTCTTCATTCAAGATAATTTCCCAAGAAGATTGATAAGTGTGAAACTTTGTTCATTGAATATATGTTTTTTCCAGAGGAGAAAAATAGTTTTTCATTGAATGCATTTGTTTTCCAGAAAAGTGAAATAGTTTGTTCATTTGAAATGCATTTGTTTTCCAGGGAAAGATATTTGGTTCATCTGAATGCAGTTGGTTTTCAGGGGACTGATGTGTTGATTAATCGTAACATGTTTTTCCAAGCAGAGCCGGACCTGGAGGAGTTTAAGTTTGTATGAAAATAATTTTCATGCAAATATCTAAGACTAGTTTTGTTCGGCAGGTGTTTTTTATTCTGTGGTATGAATCGTCTTGGATCTACGTGACGATGTCATCTTTGAGACTGGCACTGGAATCTTCACTGACGTCTGGCTTATGATCGGAGTGACTGATTCTAAGATGGAACTGTACGTTAACGAGGGCTACAGAAGTCACTGGTGGGTCATGGACAGCCTTTAGATCTAACGGCGACATCGACGTCAAGTTCCAGCTCCTATTAACTTTTCTACAACTCATCTAAAGACTGGTTTCTTCATTTGTTAACAACGATTTCAACGAGGACGAAAATAGAAAGTTAAGTAAAAACCCAAACAAACATTTTCGGTAACCACGACGGAAAAGTATCGCCAAATTATCGTTCCGATTTCGAAGAAAAAAATGAACGGAATATAATAAAATAATCGAACTTGGAAAAACGTGTTATGTGTTTGTGAAGTGTTGGAAGTAAATGGTGTACCTTAGGTTTTTTTATTGAAATAAAACCATGTTCTGGGGTAAGTCATGAAAGTCAAGGTAGTCCTTCATCAGTAGTGATCACCCAGTAACACCCAGGTTTGCGACAATAATAATAATAATAATAATAATAATAATAATAATAATAATAATAATAATAATAATAATAATAATAATAATAATAAACAAATAATAATAATAATAATAATAATAATAATAATAATAACACACAAAACAAATAAATAAATTAAAGATTTAACTAAATAACTATGCTGCTACTACTACTACTACTACTACTACTACTACTACTACTACTACTACTACTACTACTACAACTTGCGAAGTTGTGGTCTCGATTTTGTGGTCCTGATTCGGCTCTGTAAGCAATGAATAACTAATAAGCTTTTAATTTAACTCTGATCTCGAGTTGTCCTGATTTTGTGGTTCTGATTCGGCTCTTTGCAGTCCGCTGGACCCTGTAAGCAATGAATAACTAACTATTAATTTAACTCTGATCTCGAGTTATTTTTAAAAAAAATTCGCTTAGCCTACTCGTCCTTCTCCGGAAATTTCAAGATTCGAATATTATAAAGTATAGGCCTAAATATTATTAATTAGAATAGATATACTTTATACATTTATTTACGTATTAAACAAACAATACAAGTCTAATAATTATATTCAGCTAGTGAGCTTCTTCGCTGCGCGGAGACTGACTTATAATATGATAATGTAGATTAATCCTATGTATACTGTATAACAGTGTCTACTTGGTTCTAGGCAGGAAATGGGCAATGCTATTATTAGCCTTTACTGCTGAGAACTAACAAAATGCAAATCAAGGAACGCAACTATTAAATATGGTCGATAATAATTGTGCTCATATTATGCTCATATTAACAAAGTATACCGTTGCGAAATGCTAAATCTGTGTAAATCGAACAGAATTAGAAGCAACAGCGATCATTTTTAATGTCAGCTAGCCGTAGCCATGCAAGCATCATTTCGTAACACATCGGAGAGCTTCGTTCGACTTCGGTGATTGCCTTTTTGTGCGAATGACTGGAACTAGGTTGGAAAAAACAAGTTTGCGTACGGGGACGGTAATCTATGAATCCTGATCTAATTCTATTTCGATCTGCACAGCTTCAAGCTCAAGTCGAGATTTGCATTTTGAAGCAGTTAGTATTATTATTATTATTTTATGATGAATAATATACTGACATAATTAGTAATAAGGAGTAAAAGTAATACATAACACATAAAGCACACATACAACGATTTCACATCTATATCAACAATAAAACCATGACAAAACTTCAAAGCGCTATGGATACGTTGATGTCGCTTTTTTTTTTTTTTTTTTTTTTGTATCAGTTTATAGTCCCCTCTCTTCCCGATAAGGATTTTCAGAGAGGAGACTGTTTGATTGATGTCACTTCAGCACAACAAGGCAAAGCAAGTTTATAATGGTCTCAAAAAACAGTGACATTTTTATTGCAAGCACCAAAGCAATTATTTATTTCACTAATATTATTCTTTTTAAATGATACAGTACATTTGTTATATGTATTTTAATGATATGTATTTTAATGAGAAACACGTATTAAAAACATGTTGCGTGGCGGGCGGAAATTTCTATAAATCATCTGAAAACTTTGGTAAATCTATAAGAAAAAATAACCAGTAACACTATCTGAATATTTCGGGTTACACCCAACTTCAGCAAAAACAAACAAAACGTCACTGACCATATTTACACCATTGAGCACGCACAGCAGCACACTATTCTTTTCTTTTTTTTTTAAAGTAGGAATAATAATAATAATAATAATAATAATAATAATAATAATAATAATAATAAACAAACAAATAATAATAATAATAATAATAATAATAATAATAATAATAATAATAATAATAATAATAATAATAATAATAACACACAAAACAAATAAATAAATTAAAGATTTAACTAAATAACTATGCTGCTACTACTACTACTACTACTACTACTACTACTACTACTACTACTACTACTACTTGCGAAGTTGTGGTCTCGATTTTGTGGTCCTGATTCGGCTCTGTAAGCAATGAATAACTAATAAGCTTTTAATTTAACTCTGATCTCGAGTTGTCCTGATTTTGTGGTTCTGATTCGGCTCTTTGCAGTCCGCTGGACCCTGTAAGCAATGAATAACTAACTATTAATTTAACTCTGATCTCGAGTTATTTTAAAAAAAAATTCGCTTAGCCTACTCGTCCTTCTCCGGAAATTTCAAGATTCGAATATTATAAAGTATAGGCCTAAATATTATTAATTAGAATAGATATACTTTATATATTTATTTACGTATTAAACAAACAATACAAGTCTAATAATTATATTCAGCTAGTGAGCTTCTTCGCTGCGCGGAGACTGACTTATAATATGATAATGTAGATTAATCCTATGTATACTGTATAACAGTGTCTACTTGGTTCTAGGCAGGAAATGGGCAATGCTATTATTAGCCTTTACTGCTGAGAACTAACAAAATGCAAATCAAGGAACGCAACTATTAAATATGGTCGATAATAATTGTGCTCATATTATGCTCATATTAACAAAGTATACCGTTGCGAAATGCTAAATCTGTGTAAATCGAACAGAATTAGAAGCAACAGCGATCATTTTTAATGTCAGCTAGCCGTAGCCATGCAAGCATCATTTCGTAACACATCGGAGAGCTTCGTTCGACTTCGGTGATTGCCTTTTTGGGCGAATGACTGGAACTAGGTTGGAAAAAAACAAGTTTGCGTCCGGGCGGTCCTTCCAGAATACATCCAGCCTGCTTTTAAAGCAGTTGACAGTGGGGGCTGTTACAACTGTCTCTGGTAGGCTGTTCCATGTGCCGATGACTCTCTGTGAGAAGTAGTTGCTTCTTAGGTTCAGCCTGCAGTGCTGCATAGTCAGCTTCAACGAGTGTCCTCTAGTTAATTTACTTTTAGCAAATTCAAAGTGTGGTCTGTCAGTATCGTAGAAGCCGTGGACGTATTTAAATACGTCAATCATGTCCCCTCTCAGTCGACGATGTTCAAGGGAGGGCAAGCAGAGGGCTCTAAGTCTCTCCCTGTAAGGTTTGTCTCTGATGCTGGGCAGGAGCTTGGTAGCACGGCGTTGGACAGCCTCGATTTCGGCACATAGTGTTTTTTGATGTGGCTGCCAAACTGAGTGACCGTACTCCAGAATGGGGCGGACCAAGCTCTTATACAGCCGCAGGAACAGATCATCAGAGAGGAAGTCGAAAGTTCTCCTTATAACGCCAACAGTCTGATTAGCCTTTGCTGTGGTATTTCCGACGTGCTGCTTAAAGCTCAAGCTGTTGTCGATGAAGACTCCTAGGTCTCTCTCCACCTCGCTTTCCTGCAACGTCACGCTATAGTCCTCCCCATTCCGTGTTCCTCTCATAAAGTAGCTCGCATCAGACTTCCTATTACCCAGTTTCAACACATGGCATTTTTCAGGGTGGAAACGTAGAAGCCAATTATCTGACCAGAGTTGAAGACTGTCAAAATCATCTTGTAAAGCCTTCGTACCCTCCCCCGAGTCACTGCGATTGTAAATCTTAATATCATCTGCAAAAAGTCGTACTGAGCATGTAAAGGCTTCCGGCAGGTCATTAATGTACAGTAAGAAAAGTAGTGGACCACACACACTTCCCTGAGGGACTCCGCTCATTACGCTGGCCCACTGAGAAGTCTTCTGTAGCTCCTCATCTCCATGCTTTGTATTCTTCGTCGGAGATCTGCTGTGAGGGTCCATGTTTCGCAAGCATATAGGAAGATGGAGATGACAATGGAGCGCAGCAGCCTTACCTTGGAATGTAGACTGATAGTCCTGTCTTTCCAAATTGGCCTCAACCTCGAAACTCTATTCAATCAAGTTAGCCACGGCCTGACATTGTCAAAAAGGTAAATGAGCTAGCTTTTGTTTCATCGTGATGTATTGATATTATTGTTGAATTATGTTTGTGAAATTTTCCATGTTTAGAATTGAATTGTTAGTCCTACGTTGCGAGACCACGTAGCGAACGCGATCGGTCGACGCCATGATGAAGACCCTACGGACCCACTGTTGTTTAGCCTATATGTATTCCAGCAGACCAGTGGCTGTACCAGAGAATGTGTAAAATATTAATTGTTTCTCTATGTTTATAGTTAGCCATGATTTATATTTATATATGTATAGGAAATTAGAGTGGAGATTCCAGTGGACCACGGACTTAGCAGAATGTTCGTCGCTTATATATAGAGATGTGGAGCTAATCACTGAGGGCTAATTCGGCCTTCAGTGAGACGCCGTCTGCACACACCTAGTATACACGGTGGTGCAGAATTTCGTCTCATATTTTGCAGAGACGAGCAGGCATCGTGGGCCCGACCAGACGAAAGACAAGAAAAAGTCTTCACTGAAAGTCGGCCTGCATCGGCTTCTCAAGCACTGCGCGACGAGAGCCAGTCAAGGAACAAGGAGAAGAATCCACAACAACGCAGCTCATCAAAGAATCAACCACAACACAGCTCTTCTAATTTTGAGCTAAGTCCAAATTGCTCAGTGCACCAAAACTGTTAGCTAAGGACAACAATAGTCCACTCTTTCAGAACTCTGACCCTTTGGGCAGAACGCATCAAGTGCCCGATGATGATACAGTAGCTGCATAGAACTATCAAAGAGCGAACCATTCAAAGAGACATTTGAACTTTTAAGTTAGTATCGTACTTAGCAGATCGTGTATAGAGTAGAGGAAATAAATGTGTGATATTTACTGTTAACAAGTGGCTGGACTACCTATGTTTCATAGCCGTGTGAGAGCTAGTGTGACAGTGATCTTTTACCATTTTTCTTTCTATCTCTATAAACCCAGCCTAACCACAGACCGAGCTAAACTTATAATTGCATTAAGTTGAGTAACAGGGAGATTTACTAGCGATCTCCACAGACGATAGACGAGTGGGTAATAGCATTCCATTGTGCAGAGTCCAGCAACGATAGACCCACCGTCTCAAATTAAATAACACACCCTGAATTCCCCCACATCCCCCTTTCCATCTCCGCTCCCTTTTTACCTCTTTGTCTCTCTCTCTCTCTCTCTCTCTCTCTCTCTGTCTCTCTGTCTCTGTCTCTGTCTCTCTCTGTCTCTCTCTCTGTCTCTCTGTCTCTGTCTCTCTCTCTCTCTCTCTCTCTCTCTCTCTCTCTCTCTCTCTCTCTCTCTCTCTCTCTCTCTCTCTCCCCTAAATTGTGCTCGTAATTAGCCATTCCGTGGTCATCTGTGACTGCTCGATTATCTTACACATTTCTTGCTATCAAATCTATCTTTAAAACAGAGCAAGAAATCATTATTATCTAATCTTTTTTTTTTAAATCTATTACTTTCCCAACTCAAGAGCTCATCAAAGCGCTGGCACTCCATCCTAATCGACTATATGCTTTTATTGAGTTCCAAGCAGGGTTCAGGGCAAGGCGAAGTATCACTGAATAGATTTTTAATCTCAGAATAATCTGCGAGAAATACCTACAGCACCAACCACATCTATCATCATGTGTTTGTAGACTTCAAGAAAGCCTTTGACCGAGTCTGGCATGCAGATCTATGGGCAACCTTGATAGTGTACAACATCAGCGCTAACATTAGTGAAGTAATCAAAAGCCTGTATGACAAGGCTACCAGTGCAGTCCTCCACAACAGCGCTATCAGGAACTGGTTCAGAACAACAATCGGCGTGCGTCAAGGATGCCTACTCTCTCCAACACTCTTCAACATCTTCCTAGAGCGCATCGTGTCAGATGCCCTTGCAGATCATGAAGGCACAGTGAGCATAGGGGGTTAGAGCAATCTCCAACCTCCGTTTTGCGGATGCCATTGATGGATTGGCTGAAGAGGAACAAGAACTTGAACAGCTGGTACAGAGGCTTGATATCATCTCCAGAGCCTTGGGAATAGAAATAAGTGTATAGAAGACCAAAATGAGGACCAACAATACCAATGGCATCAACATGGACATCAATGTCCAAATTCAATCCCTCAACACAGTGCATAACTTCAAATATTTAGGAGCCATTGTATCAGACAATGGATTCCGACAGGAAGTCCTCTCCAGGATAGCACAAACAACTGCTGCCCTGATATGGTTGAAGCCCATTTGGAAAGACCGGACCATCAGTCTATACTCCAAGGTAAGGTTGCTGCGCTCCCTTGTCATCTCCATCTTCCTATACGCTTGCGAAACATGGACTTTCACAGCAGACCTACAACGAAAAATACAAAGCATGGAGATGAGGTGCTACAGAAGACTTCTGGGCATTTTGTATACCCAGCCCATCACCAACAACGATGTCCGAGAGCCCATCACACTAAACATTGGACAGCATGATGAAATGGTGAAAAAACGGAAACTCCGATGGTATGGCCACGTCACCACGTCACCACTTTGAAAAACCATCCTACAAGGCACGGTGCAAGAAGGCAGAAGAAGAGGGAGAAATAAAAAGAGGTGGGAGGATAATATTCGAGAATGGACTGGTTTGACCCTGAACTAAGCTACGAGGGTTGCTGAGAACAGAGAAAGATGGAATACGCTGGTTAAACGATCATCTGTTTTACCAAAACGACCTTTGAGTTACGGGATAGGATAGCATAGGAGGCTCCCAGCCTGTTTAAAAATGTATTGAGCAGTGAGCGGTAGATTTAGGGTACTGAAAACGCTAATGTCGCTTGACATTCTTATCTACTGGGCCAAGACATACATATAACCTTTGACAGGGTCAAATTGTAACTACATACTACAAACACAAAAAGTGTAAAATGTGGCCTATTATTCGCGACCTAGCAAAATGGAAAGGATTACATTTTTTCTCGTCTTCATTTGCTTGGTTTCAGGTAGGCAGGATTACAAAAAAAGTACTTTGATGATGGTGATGATGATGGTGAGAGTTGTGGTGGTGGTGATGATGATGATGATGATGATGGTGGTGGTGGTGGTGGTGGTGGTGACGAGGAAGAGGATTTGTATGTTAGCTTATTGCTCATGTGTCTATCTAAGCAAAAGAAGAGAAAAGACCCGAAATCAAACTTATGGAAGAAAAGGTAAAGGGGTGGTGTGGGTATGTAGTAGAACAAAACGGCCGGGCTTGGCCATTAAAGTCAGCCTTGTAGCAAAACAAGAACAAGAACCAAAAGCATTGTGGCTTGCATGTACATAAACAAACAAACACACACCCACACACACACACTCGCACACACACACCCAAACACACACACACACACACACACACTCACACCCACACACGCGCGCGCACTCACACAAACACACACTTATTTTTAAATAATCAAACTGACCAAAAAGTAATTTATAAAATATAATAAAATGTCTTTCTTAGAATGTGTACTTAAGCACTTACTTTCCTGTTCTGGCAGGAAGCTTTTGTTTTAAATGGGATGACAACCTTCAGAATGGCCAGACTATCTACGCATGCGCGGGAAGTGACGTCAGATTGTCGTGGTCGTATACCCTGGGTGCGCAGGAAGGCGTGTCGTCAACGAACTGGTTTTTCCAGGGACGTTCTCAAGAAATGGTAGCCATGCTCTCTCGTGGAACGTTCATGGTGCTCCCAGCATTCTCCCAGCGCGTGCAGCAGGTTACCAACGGGGGCCTCAGCCTTAATCAAGTGACGAAGGACGACAGCGGGACGTATTCGGTTGAAGTCAACGGTTATGATGCCGCTGGGATGACCTTCGCTCAGCTGAAAACTGTTGACCTACTCGTTCAAGGTAATCATCATCATCATCATCATCATCATCATCATCATCATCATCATCATCATCATCATCATCATCATCATCATCATCATCATCATCGTCGTCGTCGTCGTCGTCAACGTTGTTATCGTACACAGGATTAAATGATTAATTAAAGCATTACACTATATTCCAGATGCCCTCGGGACGTCCGTCCACCAGCTCTACGTAACGCAAGGCACACGTGCCGTTCATGATGACGTAAGTGACCGGTGGACAGTACAGCTCTCGTGCGGAAACTTCAGCTTTGTGGGTCAGCCGCCTTTTGATGTCCAGTGGACGGTCTGTTCTATCGACGTCTTTTACCCTATAAAAGTAACACTACAAGTATACGCTTCATGAAATAAGTAGTTTCATACTTCGATCGAAACAAGTAGACCTCTATACCTGAAAATATCAAATGAATGATTTTGTAAGTTGTGGCTTTTTTCTAAAGTTGTTCCTAATATTCATGCGCCATACAAATGTAGACTGGCCTAGCTACATATTAGTTTGGATCTCTTTAACCCTGCCTTAATATGTTCCATTGGAATTATTTCATTTCAGACACCTTCCGGATATCATCTAAGCAGTACCAGCTACCACGACAATCAGTTTCACCTGCTGGTGCATATGCCAGTTGAGGGCGGGATATACAAGTGTGAGGTGCCTACTGAGGCAGGGCAACAAGCGTGTTTAGTTGACGGTCACACTTCTCCCCAGGCCCAGCTGGTGCTGGACGGACCCTCCACTCGCCTGATGCTGATGGAGGTAGAACAGACCTCCCTCCTTCAGCGAAGCCAACAGACCCTCAAGCAGATGACTGACCTGATCAGCACCGTTCATCAGCTGGCCGCAGACAACCAGCAGCTCAAGTCAGAGAACCAGCGACTTCAGACAGAAAGTCAGCAGCTAAGATCCGACCTTCAAACCCTGACCAGCGACCAGCAGCGTGACCACTTGACCTTGACCTCTTTAAACTCTGACCTTCGCGAGCAGGTCAGCCAGTTTCAGTCTAACTACTCGGCACTGACGCTGATGGTGAAGAATATACAGACGGAAATGCAACAGCTGAGTACCGCGTCGTCTACATATAAAAGTACTTCGGTTGTCTTTATTGACTGGGTTGCGTGGTCATGTTGTTGTTGTTGTTGTTGTTGGTGGAGGTGGTGGTGATGGGGGTGGTGGTGTCACTTTATTCCTTCATACACAGATTTCATAATTTGACTGTATAAGATCGCGTTAACAGTCAAAAGTTTTCAAAATGTTATATCAAATAAGTTCGGCTTACCTGTAATGTTAATGAGAACAACGACTACAATGAGACGACGAATGACAACAAATTCGAAGGTGCTGCTGCGACGACGACGACGACGACGATGATGATGATGATGATAATGATGATAATGAGAATGAGGATGATGAAGATGATGATGATGATGATGATGATGATGATGATGATGATGATGATGATGATGATGATGATGATGATGATGATGATGATGATGATGATGATGATGATGATGATGATGATGACAACGACGAGGATTGTCTCTTTGACAGCGACCCTCACGAAAACGACGAAGATGATATTGTTGTTACGGATTTGCACAGGTGACATGACAGTTGGTGCACTGCCACTGTCAGGATCCGAAGACATCGCCTTCACAATACGCTTCGAAGTGTGCGCCATTTAGAAAACAAACTTGCTTCTGCTGGTCGTTTCTTAGGTACTCTTGATACCACTTGGCCCACGACAAGCATGCTTGTTTGGCTCGCGGCCAAAAAAACGTAGCTCTGGTTGGTGTATGACTGTGTATATAGGGCCTAATGCAGTTGCCTAGGATGTACATGACAGAATATTAAGTTTGTTAAATCTAAAATAATTACGCCTACCTTTGTGTAAAAGATTATACGCCATGCTTTAACAATATTAACGTATTAAAATATTTCATTTGTTCTGTTAGCGATAGCGTTCCAGCTTATTGGAGATACAGACGACTGGAGGCTAGGCCATGATGTGTTCAACGGAACCAGTGACTTTGTGTTTCCAACTGTTGTGGTCAACCAAGGCAATGGATATGACAATGCTACTGGCCGATTTATCTCCCCTGTGGCAGGCTGGTACCTCTTCATCATCGAGATCCATCTGAAAGGCATCGTCAACAAAGTAATGCAGGTGAAGTCATTACTGAACTACAGAACGGTTTATCCTTACAGTGTTATAGTTTTGTTTTTTGTGTGGACACATGTCTTTGTATTTTGAGTTGAAACATACGGTGTGATTGTCAGTACACCAGCAATTAGTTTTCACTGACCCTTCAAACAGCCAGTAAAGAATGGGTCGTCAAATGCATACACAAAAACAAAAACAGAAAATTAATTTTAATTTTTTTTTCACAAAGAATCGGTCAGTATATAGTGAGAAAAGAAAACTGGATGTGCATATATTTCAATATTTGTTTGTCTACCAGCTTTCACTGAAGAAAAAAAAAACATCACGGTGGCCTCAACGAGCATACTGGACCAGAATGGTATGGCTCATGAGGACCACGACATCTTAGATCTTCGCGCTGTGGTGCATCTGCAAGTGAACGACAGGGTCTCGCTCTCTCTAACCTCAGAGGCGCACCTCTACCCCATACACCTTGTGGCTGGATTCGATTCCACCTTCATTGGCTTCCGAATTCAGTGAAAACATACAATGTAACAATAAAATTCGAAATGCTGCGGGTTTATTTTGTATTATATTTTAATTATTTTACATAGTCTACCCCACCCCCTTCCCCATGTAACCCTAGTTTCAATGATAAGGCAATTCGTAATGGCTTACATCAGAAACTCAAAAATCAATATATCAAGGTCAATTCTACATAATTAATAATAAAAAGATATTAATAAAAGTGTCTTCAGTATATAATTTACTTCTTTATTTCCTTCTCCTTCTTATCTTCTTTAAGACATCCTCCTCACCTTTCTGGCCACTCTTTCTTTCTTTCAGCGATGGTGAGTATGTCGACGATTACGTACGTGGAATATTATAATGTGTGCATGTTTAGCCTATATGCGTTGTTGGTGTTTGTGTGTGTGTGTTTGTGTGTGTGTTTGTGTTGTGTGCGTACGTGCGTTTGTGTTTATGTAGATCTGTGTTAGAATAAACTGGTAGACTGATTGGTTAATTAACAAGTTGCCTAGAGCCACGCGCGCGGTATAAGATTAGTTGGACATTATTTGGAGTATGTTACTGACGTGGATGATTCGCACCACACAGAGGAAAAATATAAACATTATCATAAATGTGCAATGGACTTCTACTGACTGACCAACTGACCTTTTTGTTGTAAGAAATCTTCATACGAGCTTTAAATCTTCGTTTCATTTAAAAAAAACTTTCCTATTTTAAAGGGAAGAAGATCTTTCCTTATAAAATAAGGCAAGATGAGTTGCTACATATTGTTGCGTCGTTTCCTTAAGGTTTGAGATGAAAGTGCTCAATGGACTCGAATCCTACAACTACTTCTGCACAGTATTTATTTGATGTTTGGCTCGAGCTATGCAGTCGCACAGTCATTCAACTTTTTTGCAAAGTTTAAATTAATTGGTAATCAACTATAATTTTTTTTTCCAAATTATGGTATACCTATCCTATACTATCCCATAACTCGAAAGTCATTGGGGCACCACAAATGATCATTTAACGAGATCCATCTGTCTCTGTTCTCAGTAGTCCTCATGGCTTCACCACTCAGTGCCAAGTCAGTCCAGTCATTTTCAGTGGTGGTATATTTTTTTATTTTACAAAGGGAATTCCATATACGAACTCAACCAAAAATGGAATACCAATTCCGGACAGGAATGGAGTAACTATTAATTTGGATAACTACTATTTATTTGATGTTGTGCTCGAGCCACACAGTCGCACAGTCATTCACATTTCTTGCAGTGTTCATATTAATTGGTAATCATACATACGGAAATGTAATGGTTGCGGAAGCGGTTTGGATATTGTGTATCTAAATTAGTACAAACCTTGCCTAAATCAGAATATCGGAATATTCCGAAGCCCCCACGCCTCGTCGAGTGTTAGCTTCGAAGTGTTGGGCAGAATTATGCCCCTAACTCATGATGGATTATTAACAGAATACAATAACTGCCGAGCCGTAGAGATTATTTAGGCAGTGACATAATATATATTATACAGTAGAAAGAGCTTGCGATATGTACAGTTTAAAATAGAATTTAAAATGACGACAAATATACATAGATAGATAATAATCTATTGAGAACACAAATACGCAAAAGTGCTTTGGACATTTGACTAAGGGTCTTCGATTAAGCGATAATACACAAATTAATTAACAAAGAAAGCATACTATTGTGTCAACATGAAAGAATAATTCCTTAACCTATTCCTATACACACTTATATAACAAGACTAGTGGAAACCGTGTGGAAGAAAAACAAAGAAGAAAAAGAAGAAAACAGCGAACGATATATACGATATATATTACTTATTTTATTTTATTTTTGGAAATTTTATTTTATTTAAGTAAAGAGGCGATCTTCCGTCTTAGTTGCCTAAAGCAAGAAAGACAATCCACGCGCTTTCGTTTTCATATTGGGAATACGAGTAAGATATCTTCTCA
This sequence comes from Oncomelania hupensis, assembly GCA_036898135.1. Lineage (NCBI taxonomy): Eukaryota > Metazoa > Mollusca > Gastropoda > Littorinimorpha > Pomatiopsidae > Oncomelania > Oncomelania hupensis. Next base: position 34,864,158 of record CM072518.1, on the reverse strand, counting down.
TTTTGTATCAGTTCGAGATGTTTCTTAGCTTTTCTGTTAAAAAAAATCATTTTAATTAATTGTTTATTTCTGATTTTAAAAGTTTGTGTTCACAGATTTCCAGTTATGTACCATTTTAATGAGGGATGGGAGAGACCAGCTCTGCCCTCGTAAATCGAAAGTTGTTTGTGGGTAGTTTAATTTAATTTCTGCTAACCCAATATAGGGGAAAACCCGCTCTGACCTCGTAAATCGAAAATTGTGTGTGGCTAGTTTAATTTAATTTCTGCTAACCCAATCGAGTTCATCATAATGCATACAACTGATGACATTTCGGTTGTGTGATCTATGTGTTTCAGATGTTGATATAGCATTGGTATCCATTACTACCACGCATTTATTGATGTTGACCTTCTGTGGCATAAGAGACATCTGGTCAGTTATTACATTCTTACATAATGCCTTTAGCACACTGCGATTATGTTAACTGTTTCAATTGAATTCAGTGAAAAATCGGATATTTGCTCATCATGCAGTGGTCACGAATATGTTGCCCTCTTCATCTGCTGAATGAGACACAGAAGAATATCGCTGTGAAGACTTCAGTATTTATGGGAATTCTAACCAGAAGGACAGTTCACACACTGTGTAGTTGTGTTTCCAATACAACAGACAGGGTGGTCTCTTCTGCGATGTACTCTTCAGCTCTTTTGAGGTCGCAAGTTTTCCTCAACAAGCCCTTGGACAGGTCATTGTCAACATCTGCAGCTAGGTTGAATCCAGCTACCTTCATACAACATGTGAAGAGATCATCATCATCATCATCAACATCACCTTCATCATTTCCGTCTTCACTATCAGCACTGGAATCTGCACCCCAGCTTTCGCTGTCAGTTCTAAAATATACGACGACTACAACAGCACCATTGATTGGGGAGGTTGATCACCACAGAGGTGTCACTGTGCATCTAAGTCAGTTGCCAGCGAGTACGGCTGCAGAACAGTTTTCAATGATGCTGCAGAGTAGGTTAATTTGCTTTATTGCTTGCTTGTTTGGTGGTAACAAATGTATTAGCCTAATAATATTAATTAGATCTGTATTTTTATGTGCCGTTCAGATGCAGTTTCTCAGATAGATAGAGTCTATTCTCGGGTCAATAAGTATAGGACATGCCTCAGACTGCACATGGTGAAAATTTGGATTTTGAAATTAAATTTTTGCTTCATTTCGTATTACTGCTGATTCTTATTTTTGAAGTTTTATGTTCAAATAATCAAATGTCAGAAATGATGTACACATTTTGTAAAACAATTATGGCATTGAAGATATCCAATTTTCATTTAGTAATACTTGTATTTTGTGAGGTTTTTTTAAAAAAGAACAGAATAGAAATTGAAAAACATCTAATAATGACATTAACAAAACTGCCAATTTGCAATAAAACAAAGTTGGATTGCCATATATATAGGTTTATCAGTTATGAGAGAGTCTGTTTTAATTTTTTTTTTTTTTTTTTTTTTTAGTAGTTGTACTGTTTAGGTTTTGGAATTAAATGTTTATAACGATGTCTGATGTGTTTTCTCACTGTACATATGTGTGAGATACAGCATGATAGTATTAATTTTAGTGGAAATATAACACTGTCTGATGTTTTTACTCACTGTACATACGTTTGAAATACAGCATGATAGTATTAATGTTGAGTGGAAATATAACACCAGTAGATTTGAACTTTGAGCTTTTGCAATTTCTAATATCAAGACTTAAAAAAAAATCTTTTTCAATAATGGTACTGAATGCAATCTAAACTTTCAAAAATACAAACTTAATTTCCTTTTGTTGGTCTTTTAATAGAGATTCCCTACATAATTTCCTTTTGTTGGTCTTTTAATAGAGATCTCACTACATTCACACCAAATGTTTGAATGAGAAATATATGTATGTATAAAATGTATTTTAGTGCGTATGTAGGCCTAACTTGTGAGCAAATATGTTTTGTAGCTTTGAGTCTGATTTTGCAGAAAATAGTGCATGTAAATTTCATCCAGTATTATAATTTTTTTTTTACCTAATATTCACATAAAAGGTTTTTGCTCCATCTGAACAGAGTCACTGGAGATTTGGAAGTCTGAGGGCAAAGCAGCAATTTGGCTGGATATTTCATTGGACAGGAGTCACCTTATCCCTTGTGCAGGAGAGCAAGGCTTCCGCTTTCACCATGCTGAAGGTGATCGTTCTTTGATGAAACTGTGGCTGAGAACTGACAGAGCTGATATGACTCCACAGTTTGCCACGCATCAGGTTGGAGTTTCTGGTAAGCGATTCAGTCATTTCCTTTTGATTGTGGTTGGTCATTTTCCCACTAAACCGGCAAACGTGACCCTAGTTCAGGGCTGAGCTTTAATGTTCGCCAACTCGCCAATGGCCCCTAAAAATAGTGTTTGGCGAGCTCGATTTGGGGTACCATTCGCCCGGCTGGCGACTTGAAAATACCGCCAGTGGTAGAGATTCTGTACCTGTACACGGACTTTTGACTTGCAATGTAAAACAAAACACGCGCCAACCGCTTCTGCAGTCAGCACCGGAGACCCGTTCCGATGCATGCTAGGAAGTTAGGTAACGCTAGCAAAGCGAGGGATTTGCGAAGTAAAAATAGCCTTTTCTCGCGAGACTTTCTTCTTTCCCTCGCCGCGAAACGCTACTGCCCTGCGAGATCCTAGCCTTCTTGCTTCCTTGCGTGTATCGGAACGAGTCTCTGACTTCCTTGATGAGTCACGCGAGACTTGCCGTACTTTCGATATTCCCCATTCTCAGTCTTTTGTCAATCTCGAACGATGTGGCGCTTTTTAAGCGGTGTCTCGGAGCCTCCAGCAAAAAAAAATAAAGTCCGAAGAAGAAAAAAAAACAGCTGAAGAAGGCACACCCAAGCTCCTTCAAGTTTTGGAACATTGAGGAGGAGGATGTCGATGATGAATAAATTATACAGTGCTTGTTTTAAAAAATGAAACAATGTTGTTGTTGAAATTTATCTTGTTTATTAGCTGCAATAGTTATACAGTTTAAAAAAATGACCGTGCTTTCAATCAAGGGGTCTGGCAACCTGAAACATATTTTGGCAACTTCAACTTCCCAGGTTAGGAGCCCGGCTGGCTCCTTAGCCTGGCTTGCTAAATCTCAGCCCTGTAAGCTGTGTGTAGATGTATGTGAGCCCTCAAATGCCTCTGATATTCAGATTGGGGTAAGCTCTGCTTTTAGGCCAACTCCTTAATTCTGTAGCTACTGTTCAATAGCTGCAAAAGATGTCTTATATCAATTGGTCAAGATCTGTCAGAAGATGTACATTTGTAAATGTGATTTTGTTTGTTGGTATTTCGTTTTTCATTAAAGAAATTTGATTTATTTTTATGTGTTGACACTTTTATTCTTCAGGATTTGTTTAGGACAATGGTTAGTTTAAAGTGTTAATGTCAGTATGGAATAATTACCTGCATCACATATGTTATACATTCAAAGAAGGGTCCAAACAGCTTTCATCCAACCATGTTATAACTATGTAGGTTACTACTTTTATTTGCTAGAGACTTGGGTTGCAGATGTTTCTTAGAGTTGTAGACAGGTTAGACTTGCAGTTCCTTATTATTTGTTTTTTTTTTTCAGAAAGTTTGAATTAGAATTTATTTTCCAGTGAGAAACTGATTTTTTGACTCACATGCATAGCAATGTTAGTCTATGTATGCATGTGAGTAAAAAAATCAGTTTCTCACTGAAAAAAAAAATCTCTCCCCCTCACCCCCCAAAAAAACCCACCCAAAATATAAGATTTTTGCAAATCTGTGTGAGATGGGTCCTAAATATAGTCCAAAAATGATATCGAAAAAAAATGTCCGTCATCCATCCGTCTGTCTGTCGTCCATCTGTGCAAAAACTTTAGTGTCTAAGTACTCAGAGCCTATTTGAACTATCACAACCAAACTTGAGACCTCAAAAATGATAAGTGAATGAATGACTTCACTTCAAGGTCAAGGTCACATGATCATCAAATATTTGTAAAGAAAAATTACAATTTTTCACGTCACAAAATTTCACTGTTTTTCGAGGTTATTAATATTGAACTTATGACTCTTTGATGCATGATAAATATCAATGAGACACAATACTCTGCAAATTTGGTCAACCTCACTCCAATGTCAAGGTCGCTGGAGCTGTCCAAAGTCAGTTTGTTTTGTACTTTGAAGTGACCTTGACCCTAAACTATGAGAGATATTAAGTCCAAACTTTAGAGATGATAGATCTATCTTTCATATATGTAGTCCATTTTTTCATTGATCTTGAAGGTCAGGGTCATTTTAGGCCTTGCAAAAAACATACAAAAAATAGTTCATCATACAGTGGAATGGCTGTTTATTTAACCCATAGTACGCAACAATGTTGGGTTATTTGATCAGACATGCCTGAGAGATCACGTGAGGATCAAGGTCATACCAAGGTCAAGGTCAATGAAGTTCAAGATCATCCCAATGTCACCATTTTGGGGGAAGAGGGGTGGGGGGGGGGCGTAATACACCTTTTGATGTACTTTATTTGATAGTACATGAGTATTTGGAGCTAGAGATCTGTGTCATCTCAAAATCAAGAGCATAGAAATGTCAAAGGTGTTATTACTTTGCCTTTTAATGCCACCCGTTCATTTTGTTTTTCTTAGGCATTTATTTTCATGTTAAATATTGAGTTCCATAAAGAACATGTGAGTCACTCATATGGGCTTTGCCCTCCTAGTTTTTTCTTCTGTTGTTGAGATGCTGATTATTGTTCCTTTTCTTTAGGTATAGTTATCCGAGAAGACACTGGAGAACTTTTAGTTATCCAAGACAAGAACAGACCTGTAAGTTATTATGTAATTATTCTTTTTTTTAAATTTAAAAATCTGTTTGCTTTATGTAATAGATTTTTAACAAATCATTTTTCCCGCTGCAAACTTTTGCCCAGTATGTTGGTAGTTGTGTAATTATACAAATAGTGAAGATTATTATAGTATTTCGTACATTCATAATTTAAAAAAAATCAACATGGATTTTAAGATCTCTAAACCTAAAGCTATAACTTTGAAGTGAATGTAAGTGTACAAATTAAGTTCATTTAAATAAATAAATAAATAAAAATGCTGCTCAAGGGGAACAATCATTGCAGTGGATAACATTGTACAGTTGCTTCCCTTGCATTGCTAATTGCTTTCCCCTGAGATTCTTTCCATAACTATATGTTCAAACACTGAGAAAGCATAATGTGAAGGCAAAGTTAGTCTGTGACATTAACAGTAGAACTCGAAATGAACAATATTTAATGTGAATATTTTTGGTGTTATTTTTATTCAAAACATTCATGTTAAAATTTATATCGTTTGTAAGCAGTAACTCTTCCTAAGCATTCACAGTGTATGGGTAAAAGCAGAAAATTTAATTTAAAAAGAAACTGTATGTTTTTCTTTTACCATATTCAGTGTTATTGTTATGTTATGCCATAATAACAGTTTATTTAATAACATATGTGTGACGACACGAGTTCTGACGCACGCCAAATTAATGCTGTGTCGGAGTGTATATAGTGTATAGTTTCATATCTGTGAGTGTGATGTGCAAAGTTTGAATCAGCATTTTGTATTGCATAGTGTAAGTTAGGAATTTAGTTTTTTCACGTGCGATATGCATAGCTCGATGGCTATTAGGAGCTGAGCGGGGCTCTGTGCTTTGGACTGTGGGCTGGAAGCGGCCAAAAGAGGGTTAGTCAAGCCGATATTCGTTGAGGTCTGACGTGACTGGGTAGATTGTGATTGCCACTATCAGAGGATAGGTGTAGGGTCCTTCTACAAGGGTTGTGTTTTGTGTTTGGAACCACCCAAGGTCTTGTTGCTTTAGTAAGGGCAAGAATGTCTAGTATACTGTCAAGCTGTGAAATAAAGTACTTTCCCACAGTTAGGAGGGATATCACTGCCACCACTTTTTCGTGATAGGTGTAGGGTGTGTTCCTAAGGGTGTGTTCCTAAGGGTTTGTATTCTTATTTTAGAGACCGCCCAAGACCTATGCACTATGCCAGTGCCCTGGGACCAGTAACGAACGAACTAACCATCTACTCTCTACAGACAGTGTTGTGTTGTGTTGTATTGTGGTGTTGTATGTGTCTGTAACTTCAAAGGCCGAGGAACTGAAGGTGAGTAGGTGCCAAGTATTCTAGTTCTTTTAGTGGCTATACACTCTGAGCATGTGTACGTGAATGAATGATGAAGGATGAGGGGGAAAGGGTTATTTTTATAAATAGTATTTTTTATATGATTTTCTTGATGAAAATGTAAAATGGAATAATGTTGTTGAAGGCGTTGCCAAAATGAGGTCAAGGGTGACAATGAAGTATATATTATAATATGAGAGAGAGAGAGAGGGGTGATGAATATGAGAGAGAGAGGGGTGATAAATATGAGAGAGGGGTGACGATGTATTATAGTATGCTAGAGTGGTGATGAATGTGAGAGAGAGGATGAGTCTAGATTGTTGACTAGAAATGGAATTATAATATGCATTTGTATTTGTATAGATAATCATGTTCATGAGAAGTCAATATAAATTATAGAAGAATTATGAATTGTTATAATGCATAAATGAACAGGCCAAGATGGCGGACGGCGGAATTAATTATTTCCCATGTATTGTTTACATTGTAGAGACGGCCTGGTAAGATGGTTTATTTTGTTGACCAGATTGGGACTACTACTACTATTGTTCTTCTTGTACTTTTGCTGTCTGGTGATTGGCTGCTGTTGCCCCATGCTATGTGTCGGTGGTGCCGAGTTAGGACATCGCTCGACCATTGCCACCTGGGCGCTACAAGACCCCTACGATTGGGAGACGGCCGCCTGGGTTCTCCATTCGCAGGAGCAGTCATACATACATACATTAGACGCAAATAAAACATACTAGATATCCATTGAAATTTCAAGCGATGTCTCTTTAGTATATATTGTGATAGTTATATCAGTTTGGAGATTTTCTGGAAATTATTGTGAAGAGACAATGAACACTTGAAGTATCAATTTCAGACAATTTAATCGAGTTCGTATTAAAAACATACTGTTATACTGTGTATAGAGAGTCTGCTAATAATTAAATACATTTCTTCCTCTGTACACTTAAGCCATCAGTTGTATCACTTCAGCTTTATTTTCATATTGTTATATCTTGTTTGTGTTGGCATCTTGTGGCCAGTGTCAAGGGGTCACGGATTAGACAAGGAAGGTAATTTGTTTGTTAATTGTTGGGGTTGTGGGTCCGGATAAGGGTCGGGGTAGGGCTAGCTTTCCCATTCTCCTGTATGTTTGTGCATTGAATAAAAGAGTGTCAATGTTCATCTGGCATTTGTGTTAGTTTTTTAGTTTGAGTTGTTATCCCGTCACTGGCTGTTGAGCTGAAGTCACTGATCCCATTCGGGTGACGTGACAGTATGGTTGTGAAAAGCGTTAAGTAAAATGGAAACAGGAACATGTATTAACATTACACATAAACAGAATAACTTTAGTTTGAGTCCCATTTTGGAATTTATATTTCAATGTATTTTGTGCAGCACACTATATGGAAGTTTCCTGGAGGTCTTGCAGATTTGGGAGAGGATATAGGTAAGATATGGAAGTGGGATTTCTGCATGCTAAGGAACAGAATATGGAATGTTATCCCTACTGCGTTGTTGCTGTTTAAATTGTGTTCTTTAATTTCTTGTGGTTTTTCTTGGGAACAAAAGTCAGTATAAATTAAGGACAAATTGATTTCTTTATATTTTTAAAAATTCTTTTTCAAGGAAAACAATCATTGCAGTGGCAGCATTAACGGGTCTCAAAGTGTACAGTTGCTTCCCCTGCACTGCTAAGCGATGATGGCTGAATGCACCAAAACCGACATTTGAACTGCATTTTTACAGCAAAAGCTTCTTTTAAATATCGTTACTACTGAAACTCAAACTAGACATTTTTTATAGCATGCAACACTGATGATGGCTGAATGCACCAAAACTGACATTTGAACTTCATTTTTAAAGCAAAAACTTCTTTTAAATATCGCGACTACTGAAACTCAAACTAGACATTTTTGATAGCATGCAACATCAAACAGATGACATTTAGTCTAATATCACTTTTATGAACTGCCGTTAAATTAAAACGCAATTTAATGTTTTTTTTGTGGTTGTGGTTTTTTAATCTATCCATATGCCCAAATGTGTTTAATTATATAATTGCAATGTTCGTGCATGAAATTCGTTTGTCATTCTGAAATGTGTCCTGTAAAATCGTAAAGTATGCACAACTGGACGTAATTGGGGAGCTAAGTTGACGTCTGAACCTGTGTTACTGAAAACCTATCCTATCCTATCCCGTAACTTGAAAGTCGTTGGGGCACCACAGATGATCGTTTAATCTGCGTACTCCATCTTTCTCTGTCCTCAGCAACCCTTCGCTCAGTTTCAAGCCAGTCCATTCTTGAATATTATTCTCCCACCTCTTTTTCTGTCTCCCTCTTCTTCTGCCTCCCTCTTCTTCTGCCTCCTTGCACCGTGACTTGCAGGATGGTCTTTACAAGGCCTGATGTTCTGGTGACGTGACCATACCATCGGAGTTTCCTTTTTTTTCACCACTGTGAGCATGTCATCATGTTGTCCAATGGCTTGTGTGATGGTCTGTCGGACTTCATTGTTGGTGATTTGCTGGGTATAGGAAATGCCCAGAAGTCTTTTGCAGCACCTCATCTCCATGCTTTGTATTCTTCATTGTAGGTCTGCTGTGAGGGTCCATGGTGTAGGCCACTTCCCACTCTGCCAGATTTTGTTAAGATAATGGTGAGGGTGTCAATCATTGCTGTGCGGATATGTTGTCCACTCATGCTGATTTCCCCTTCTTCAGCGATTGCTGAACACTGAGTTTGCAAAAGTCAAGTGATTTATTGAGCATTGTCAGGACGATCAGGTCAATAACCTTGAAACAGTCTGAAAATCAACACCTAGCTTTGTTGGCTCAGAGTTAGATTTATTGCCACTAGTGCGGCTCGAGACGTAGAAGTTTCTTATTATTTATGTAGAAAAGGGCTATGCTAATGGCAAGTCCGTCCGTCCATTCCAGGTCAGTCCAAGTCATTGTCCCTTGACAAATTTTATGTTACAATGGTCTGGCCCTTTCACCTACCTCACACTGGCGTTATTTGGCAACGATTCATTCACTCCCTCAATCAATATTTTCTATGAAATATAGTTGTGAATTCGTTTAATATTAGGAAGTTCGGCAGACATTGTCCAGAGAGGTAGTTTAGATAGCGGCTAGACGAAAAACATGTTGTTTTGTGTGTATTAACTATTTAGGACGTGATAGATAGTTTGACAGTTAATATACTGTTAGTGTTATGAGATTTGCGAGCCTTCGCTGACTAAGGACAAGCATTTTACACAGTCGCAAATATAAAACCCCCACGTTTTTGTGTGTGTGAATTAACGCTTGCTCATGATTGCATTGATGCTGATGAAGAAGCTGATGTTACTGATGACGATGACGCTGGTAGTGATACTGTGACTGCTGATGATGCTATTGCTGATGGTGGTTGTAGTGATGGTGGTGCTGCTGCTCTTTACGATGACGGACGACGACTAAAAATATTCGAGGCAAGAAATTAATTCAGGAACCTTGACTACTGACTGATGCCAAATTTTTCCTTTGGTCCCCTTGACCTGTTTTCTAAATGAATTTTCCGCTTTGTAGCAGTAAGATGGCCAATACATGGTTTCATCTGTATATGTTCTGTGGAATTATTCCGTTTTATCCCAAGTTTCCAGCTCAAAGAGCTGCTGAAGATGCTGAAGCAAACCCTTATTAGCTATACTCCTATTGGGAATGAGATATGCATCCTAGTTGACTATATATTGGGACCATTCCGGGTACAAGAGATCTCTGCAGACCCTTGTTTCTTAATAAATGATCAAAATGCACTTTTATAACAAAATCTACTTTATAACAAGTCTTCAAGGTCTTTCGGTCCAATTTCTCTCCTCTCTCGCCCTTATTGTTTGGCTGATTGATTGATTAACATTGTGTGTGTTGCATTATAAACTTTGCTCATGTTACGGCGTCTTCAGTTAAGCCAGGTAAAGTCTTCTGGCCGATACCTGATCGGCTGTTGACCCCTCGGGGTCGAAGAAAGATCAGCAGCGCTTTGGAAGCTATTGTGTGATGTGTGTGAGTCCCCACACTCACGCTCAACCCTGTAGTCCTTCCTCCCCCACACCAACACTTTCACACCCTCTTTTCCCTTTCCAGTAGTGTGTGGGGCATGTGGTCCCACCTCACTCCTACCCTGCAAGTTCCCAAGGCTACTGTATCGGCATCTCATACCTTGTTCTTCAACCCTGCCCCACCATTCACAAGTGCTAAGCTAAAGTATATGAGGATAAGATGATATAAGATAAGGTAACAATTTTATTTAATATCTTGTTCTTGGGGCTTGAACAATATTAGTATAACAAAGTAACTTTTATAACAGTAACATCATAATGTAACAATATCATCAAAATATGTGCACACATGCACATACGCGCGGACTCACACACACACGCACCACCCCCTCCCCCCCCCACACACACACACACACGCACCCATACACTTGTATTTTAATCAATCTAATGAATGTTATTAATGTAGAACTTTAATTAAGTAGCTAAATAAGTAATTTCTGATGTGTTGTAAAAAAAAATCTGCATGTAAAAATAGAGGCCTTGGCAAGCAGGACTCTTCGATCTCGAAAGCAGACTAGTACTACCAAAGAGCTTAGTGATAGAAAGAGGGGGAACTTGGTACAAAACCGCGAGACGAAAGGTACGAGTTATGCGCCCTTGTCAGCATGCTGAAAATGGCTCGTGGCAAAAAGTCAAAAGGCGACCGAGTGAAACAGGGCGGCGACTTTTGCACAGCCATCAATTGCCATAATGCCAGATACAAGAAAAGTTGTGTTGGCAAGTCTTTTTTTCAAATTTCCAAGAGACAAAGAAAGGTAAACTGCAATTGAAAAACTTCATTTTTTTGTGTTTATGTAGGCCTAAACTAAGACCGCTGCAGTGCTGTTAGTGTTAAAACAATCTGAGAGCGGCTTGAATGATTCATGTTATACCTATGTGCTAAATCCAAAACAGTTTGCTTGCTGACAATTTACGTTCAACAGGTCGCTCACTGTTTACGTTATTGCTAGGTTGTTTGACTATATTTGTGCTTATATTTCAAAAGTAGATGTCAGATTGGCAGTTTGGCTTCGTCAAACTGCTTATGTTAACAAGTTAAATTAGACTAAGTCTGTTTTCTCCTCGTGATCAAATATTTGATCTGTTGTAATCCCTTTTCATTTGAGTGTAAACGGGAAACAAAATGTAATGTAGAAACTCAGTCCTTGTTCTGATCTGTGAATTTTTGCGCATTAGATCTATATTGCGTGGAATGTTGTAGTCTAGGGTCTGATTAATTAATTATTTTCCATGAAGTGACTGATAATATTAAGCCAGTGATGTGGGAGGTGAGAGGGTTGGGGGGTAGGGGGACACCTAATATAAATTAAATTCACACTATTAGTGAAACATTTTGTTATTGTGCTTTATTGTGATTAATTGATTGAATGACAGAGCTCTCTCTTCCCCCAACCCCCCCCCTCTCTCTCTCTCTCTCTCACGATTACTGATTTACACAGTTTCGGATAAATGAAACAGTCTGTCATGCATATTTTAATTTTAAAATATCTGTCGTTGATTAAAAAATAATAAATTCCAGGGCAGAAAACAAACCTATGACATACGCACATTAAGCAGCATAAAAGCATCTAATAAATGTCAATAAGTAAACATAAACAAAAAACAAAAAAAAAAGACAGCAGTAGCGGAATGTTAATAATAATGATGGTTAAAAGTTTGGTTTTTGCAAACGTTGCCATAAAAATGTTCTTTTGCAATGGCATAGGCTCAATAAGTTACCACGCACAGATCATTCATATAGCATATGATGAAATATAGCCAGCCCGAGCAAAGGGAAATAATCCGTGAGAGCGTCTCGCATTTTTGTATAGGACATTAATGGAAGTTCCCCCTCTTTCCGTAATAAGCTCTTTGGTACTACATAAGAAAAAACTACTCTTTACCCTACAACATAATACCAATGGCTTTTTGTAACCATAGTTTCTCGTTGACATTATATTCATTTCTTGAGTTGTTTACCTTGCCCCAGCCTAGAGTAAATGAATGGATCATCCCACAACTCTTTTTAGTCACAGAAAGATCCCTTAATGATAACACGGTCTCAGACGGCTGAAGTTGTAGACTTCACGTCAGTCATCAAGGAACCTCTCCCTCTCTCCTTTCCCACCCTCCTCTCTCTTCCTCTCATCCTCCATCTCGTCCCCCCCCCCTTCCCCCTCTCTTCTCAACTCTTCCTCTATTTCGCCAAGTTTCATTGGGAACAAAATGTCTTCGTAACTGTTAATTAAATTGTCGCATTTATTGATATTCCCTGTCTGCTTTCGAGTTAATTATTTAGTTTATTATTATATTTTTTTATGTCTGTTTTTTTTTTTTTAAAAAGAATGACATCAATGTAAGTTAAAATGTAACGTACGTAGATGATGTAGTTTATAATTATTCATGCGTCATTTTTAACAGACAGTTACTGGATATTTACGTGGACATTAATGTTTGTAATTTTGGGGAGTTTAAATTGGACGTCCTCTGTGTATACAATAGGATATTGTTTACGGCCTATCCCATACTGGAATCTAAACGTTTTTGACGGAAATGGGAGTATAAAAAACCAGACAAACTGCTCAAAGTAGAAAAGGCGATGGAGGTGGTGTAGAAAACTGATTCACCACAGTCAGTTTTTATAGGGATGATTTGTGTGTGTTTGTGTGTGTGGGTGTGCGCGCGCGAGGGTGTATATGTGTGTGTGTGTGATGTGTATGTCTGTGTGTGTATGTCTGTGTGTGTGTTTCTCTGTGTGTGTATCACTGGGTGGGTGGGGGTGGAAAAGGGGAAGAGACACCTGATGCCAGTACGCAAACAAGGCTGACCATTTTCGGCGTCTGCCCTGACACTTTGTCGACAATACTGTCCCTTTGATCATCCCAGATTGGTGTCCACGCTGTCTTAGCGGATAGGGATGAGCCGTTTTGCAGCAAACACTATTATTGTATTGCTAACACAGAAAGGCATCATCGATTCGTGCAAACATAGCAAACACCAGGGCGGGATGGAGTAAACATTGTATCGCGAAGTGGCTGAGCGATTAGTGAAGGAGCAGGCCGAGTAACGAAAAGGAGGAAAGAAAAAGGGGGGAATGGAACAAGGAAAAGGAGGTCAAAGGTAAATTCATAAATAAAGTAAATAAATAAAGGAAAGGAAGAAGAAAGAAAATTAATGAAAATCTGAAAAAGTCATGACCCGCACTATGTAGAAGGAAAATGTGTGAATGACCGATCCTGCAAAAGGGCCACGGTCAAGGAGTACAGGACAATGAAGGTGAGGTATGATGGGGAGGTAAAAATGACTATTTGAATGTGTGGGGTAAAGGGGGAAGGGGGGAAGAGAAAGGGTAGTACATTCTTTAAACAACGCAGTATATTAGTTGGCTACGGCCTCAGCATTTATTTCAGACATAGACTGTTGATACTTAGAACCGCACCCCATCCAGTATCATCGTCGTCGTCATCATTATCGTCATCATGATAATCGTCATTATCATCGTCACCATCA
>CM072518.1:34802877-34845377 GCA_036898135.1 Oncomelania hupensis | reverse complement strand
GGGAGGTGTTTGAAGAGACGGGAGTGAAGACAGGTAGGCCTGTGTTGACATTATAATTAAGTTTGTAGAGCAATTGGTATGAAATAAGTGTACCTATATAGCGCACTTACCAGCTCATGGAATTGCTCAAAATGTTTGCCACAACCCAGAACCAAGCCACGAACACACGTATTGAACCCTAGGACTCAGCTCGACACCATGATTTAAACGCAGCATACATAATATAATGTATTGTAAAACGTATGTATTTTTGTAAAACCAAGTTTTACTCGTTATCGAGAGAGAAAGACAGAGTGAGAGAGAGAGAGAAAGAAAGGAAGAGAGATGATTAATTCTGAAAACAAAAAAGTTGTAATATGTCCAAAAGGCTGATTCTGTAAAGGAATGAATGCTGCACAATAAACTTTTTTTTTTAGGGTGCCTGTGTGTTTATCCGAGCCACCCCGAACGGGGGCAAACATCTACCCGTGAAAGTACTTAGCGCTAGTGGACATAGATAAAGATAATACCCGCCCCATGAGGATTTATAACCTTAAGCCTTCTCTTCTGTGTTCTTCTACTCACGTTATTATGCATAAATTGCGCCAAATTGTGTATTTGGAGTGGTCTCACGCTGAACTTGCTGGTGTTGAAACTGCTGTCTAGATCGAATATTGTCATATTTGTGCATGTAGGGCTAGACCTTATCTGCTCTTTCTTATGTAGGTATATTTCAGTGTCGTAGCTGTACGGTTCAGTGTATGCAATAATATATGAAATGGGGGACTAACTCTTTAACTTGTCAGCTATTTTTACGAGGAGGTAGCCTCGCCACCCTTTCCGTTTGATAAGACTTATTTTATTCTCGATTATAATTATTATTTACAGCGTTTTCCACAGTAGGTGCTAGCTGTCAGTTGACAAGATTCCATTCTTGGCGTGTAGTTGTACTGGCCTTAGGTATGTTTGTACGGCTACAACTACATATATATGGAGATAGATTGTGCTATGTTGTGGGTTTTCCGTGTTGCCCTGGACTTCCCTTATCTATGAGTTCAGGAATTTATATACTTCCCCTGCCCTTCATCAACCCAACTACTACTCTCATCCAGATCCACCTCCAACCTAAAAGAAAACTAATTCACGTCAATATTTTCTAATAGCAGACGTAATCTTAACCATAACTTCTGACCCGCCATTGGCGCATTGCACTTCGTGTGCATGTGCCTGTAGGTTTATATTCCTCTGTCGCCGCTGTTGCGTAGAATGTCGAAGATTGACAGCAAAAACACATCTTCGAACGCTCGATGAACAGGCGGTTAGTGATGAGGACGACGACGATGATGATGATGACGACGATGATGATGATGAAGACGACAATGACGATGATGATTGATGATGATGATGATGATGATGATGATGGACAAAATCTCGAAGAAAATGCTGTTTAAATGACTGTTTTATTTAAGTCGTACGAGATCGCATTGATGTAATATGAGGGCCGATTTATTTGTGCCGCAGCATTTACGTACGTGTAAGTAGTTGCGTTGATTGCAAATGCAATTTTAAAAATGGTAACTTTCACTAATGATTCCAAAGCCATCTCAGCTGACGTTTGACATTAGTTCATATAAAAGCTCTTGGAATTAATTGAAGTTCATGAAGGCGTATTACCCCAAAGTAAAATTATTTTCTGTACTAAATCGTTAAAACTCTAGTTAAAAATCTGGGAAATGGTACAATCAAAGAGAGCTAGAGTGCTTCCGGGAGCCTTTTTGTGCAGTTATTATAATATTATAGTAATTGGGAGATTTTGGTATAGCTAGCTACTGGAAGCATTTTGCGCGTTACTTGCATTCCAAAACTTTTTTTGTTTGAAGAAGATTCAGTGTTTACTGGCAAAGTTAACGAGGTTTTACACGGAGGCCGAAAAATTTCATAAACATCGCTCTGGCGAAAGCGCCGTCCTGATAAGCTTGTCCAATAAATCAAGCAGGGTGTTTGGCTTGGCAATATATAACATTTTCCCCTTTGGGAATCAGGTGCTTCATTGTAAGAAAAGGATAGGTCATTGTGTGGGGAGGAAGGCAAGTTATTTGGGTGAGAAATGAGAGAAATTATTTGACCACTTTGCGGGCTAACACGTTATGCACAACATGGTTCTTCTCCTGGGAGGCATTATTACATCTCATTGTCATTCTTTTCTTCTCCCCTTACCCTCACCCCTCTTCTCTCCCTATCTCGCTCTCTCTCTCTCTCACACACACACACACACACAAACACACACACACACACCCTCACACACACACACATATTTGCAATACAACACAAATGGGTTCATTTAAAAATGTAGGAATCGGAAAGTCATTTTTTGATGGAAAAGGGTTAGGGCAAGGGTTAGGGATAGTTCTGCAACTAACCCTTACCCGAACCCTTTGCTAAAAAGTTGACCTAGTTCAGGAGACGAAATAGGTCGAATTCTCTTCAAAATTTCTCCGAAAATTGACTGTATTTTCTCCGTCCAGGATAGAGCACTCCTGTGTACTTAAAACACTCTCATGCACTACAACTGCACTCCCATGCACTAAAAGATCACTCCTGCGCACTTAGAAAAAAGTGGGGTCCTGGAAAAAAGTGGGTTCCAAGCAAATAAACCCATTTGTTACTAGAAAAGACAAGGTCTGAAACCCATTTGTGCGTTTTTTCACGTACACCAGCACACACACACTCACACACACTCACACACACCCACACACCCACACACACACACCCACACCCACACACACCCACACCCACACACACCCACACACCACCTGCTACAGAATCGTTGCGCCAGTCGGTGCTTTTGATGTTGTTAGCGCTATGTGTGTGTGAGTGTGTTTGTGTGTATGTGTGGCTGTTATTGTTGTTGGTGGTGGTGGTGATGGTGGTGGTGGTTGGTTGATATGTGCGTTGCTGTTTTTGTTGTTGTTTAATTATCCAGAAGTGGACATTTCTTAATGCAAAACGCTTGGACTGTTTAGGGGGCGGTCTGGGGGAGGTGGGGGAGGTCGCTCAGCGGTCCATGATGTTTACTCACTACGCCAGGTTGTAAACAAGTGGGCATCTTGCGCATCAACTGCTCGATCTTGACATTAGCTAACCATAGTATGCCTGCATTCCAGCGCCTTTCAGCAAGTAAACACACTGTATAAAAACAATCTATTTGGTTTTACCGTGCCCTTCTTCCATTGTTATTGGTTGTCCTTCTTACTACTACTACTTACCATTGCCCTGACCTACCTCTTTGTCTTCCTGAAGCCACTAAAAGTCGTTTGTGAATGGGATTTTTTCCCCCTGTGGATCTTATCAATGAACAAAGAAGATTGATTGAGCACTTTTAACACCTACAGACATGGAGGGATTTTGCGCTCTCGTGACAGTGGGACTTAAGGGTGGCGTTAGGTCGAGTAGCGGTAATAATGAAAAAGGAATGAAAGACTAGTTTAGTTGTTATTCATGAGTGTAAATGGAAAGAGAACGAGTATAGCAGTGAATGGAAGGTGCGTTTAAGTCTAGGAATGTATGCGTAATAATGAACAGATGTGTTTGTGTGTGTAGGTGTGTATGCTTGCGTGCGTGTGTGTGCGTATGTGTGTGTGTGTGTAATGTGCAAATCTGGGCTCACAGCTTAACATAATCTTTACATAAATCTTTCAATCACTCACCTTGTTCCTGTTAGGCCTGGTTTTTTATTTTAACAATGTATATTTAGCCGAATTTTCATGATAATGATTTCCTTTCATGCGTCCCGTCTTATATGGAC
Source organism: Oncomelania hupensis (assembly GCA_036898135.1). NCBI lineage: Eukaryota > Metazoa > Mollusca > Gastropoda > Littorinimorpha > Pomatiopsidae > Oncomelania > Oncomelania hupensis. Next base: position 34,841,593 of record CM072518.1, on the reverse strand, counting down.
CTTGACTTCCCATTTTATGCTTAATATTTTTCAATTATGCATGATTCATTACCGCATCCGCCGTCACCACTACCCTTTCTTCTGCTAAAGAAAGTATACTGTCTTTTTTACAACCTCTGCCGTCTCCCTCTTCCCTAGGTCTCGGTTCTCTCTTAATCTTTCTACCGCTTCCGCTCCATTCTCTCTCTCTCTCTCTCTCTCTCTCTCTCTCTCTCTCTCTCTCTCTCTCTCTCTCTCTCTCTCTCTTTCTCTCTCTCTTTATCACCCTGTCACTCTCTCATTTGTCTGTCTTTAACTCTTTCTCTCTCTCTCTTTCTGTCACCCTGTCACTCTCTCATCTGTCTGTCTTTAACTCTCTCTCTCTCTCTCTCTCTCTCTCTCTCTCTCTCTCTCTCTCTCTCTCACGTCACGTGCTCTTTCCTCTCCATCTTCGGCCCTCCTTCCTCCCTTCCTTATTTCTGTATTCTTTTCCATAGTTCGGTACCCTCACCCATCCCTCACACACACACACACACACCAACACACACATACATACACACACACACACGCACACACATATCTGTCTAGTATCTGTCGGTCTGTCTACCTTTCTGCCTGCCTCTTTTTCTCTCTCTCTCTCTCTCTCTCTCTCTCTCTCTCTCTCTCTCTCTCTCTCCCCTCCTCCTCCTCCTCCTTCTCTCTCCTCTCTCTCTCTCCCCTCCTCCTCCTCCTCTTCCTTCTCTCTCCTCCTTCTCTCTGTTGTTGTGAATGAAATTCCAGTGAAAAAATTCCAATGGCCTTAGAGAAATAAAACACATGTACACACACGCCAACTTTAGTGAAATGTTGATAAGCTTGCGTGAAAAGCCTTTTATCAACCTTGGTGACAGTGCTTACATCAAACGTAAATTTTCTGCAGTTTTTGCCAACGCTTATCGCTTATTTATTATGTAATGGCACTGGGGTGTGATGCTTGAAGCGGCCTTAAATAATTGTCCTAGAGAATTCAACGGTCCCTGTGCAAAATACACGGTAAGCAAATCCCCCCCCCCCCCACCCCCCCTCCTTGGCTTAGTTGCAGGCTTTGCGTCGCCTCGGTTTGCACTACAGAACCACTATCTTTTGCTTGCACTAGATCGTAGAATTGTATTAAGATATTGTTGAGATGCTTATCTGTTTCTTAGTCTTAAATTATAATTTTTGACTGTGATTAGGGCATGCCTATTATAGATTAATTTTTGCGTTTGCTTGATTCTTGGAATTTTGTGACGATGCAAGAATGTATTATTGCCTCATGGATTTGTTTGTATGAAATTTGTTAGAATTGCATTATCAGTTTGTTGTCGTAAGTGAGCGTTTCAAACCTGAAAGGCACTGTTAGGGTCGTATACAGTTCAGCTATGCCCGTGTTTTCTGTACTTTACCCTACTGTGAAAGTTTTATTATCGTTTGTTTGCACTAGGCTGGGACCTATTAAGGTTCAATTTTAATGCGTGTGGAACTATTTTTAGAGTTGGTTATTGCCTGTTTCAATGTCGCAATTATAGAACTGAATAGATTGAGGAATGGAAACATGAATGAATGACAATTTATTTGGCGCATACAAATTATCTATACACAAGGCATGCAAAGTTCGTGGTTGTAAGTAAACATTTAGGTGTAAAACCTCAAGCTGCCAAGTTACTTTAAGATTTCATTTTATATAGGAGTCTTTTCCCTCCCTGAACTCAAACTCAGCGGCTGTATTAAAACACGCACCTGCTTATTGTTGACTGGTGTCTAGTATTTTTTGTTAAGTAAATAATGTTTGATTCAATTCAGTTTCTTCTATGCTGTCAATTGTTTGGCTGTGGAGGTAGGACAGGTCGTGAATAATGATAGTAAATTGTAACAAGTTTGTTTGGGAGCGCGTGCATGTTTGTGAGTGTGTGTGCGCGAACATGTGCGTGTGAGTGCGTATATGCGTGCGTGCGAGCATGTGCATGCATGCGTGCGTAAGTACGTGGGTGTGGATGTGTGTGTGTGTGTGTGGGTGTGGGTGTATAAAGTTTAACCGATAAAGCATGTTTGAATCTAATAATGAAGGAAGCAGAGGACGAACTTCTAGCAGTGTCACTCGCTTTTCACTTCCCGCATTGAAATATTTGGCAAATTCGGAAGAAAAAAAAAAGAACACTGAGGGGGTTGTTAACTTAGGGTAGCATCGCAGACCCAGAACAACAGAGGCCTGTGGAGGTTTCCTTCACCTTTTTCTCCTGTTACGAAGATCCGTTCGTCTCGGAAACTCTGTGTGGGTGTGTCAAAGCCGTTGTCGGTTGGCTGCATGCATCTCGATCTTGCACACCTGCCTGCTTGACGCCTCTCAGTCGCACCCCAGTCCCTTCTGTGAATATCTGAGACCCAGGTCATTACTACGATATGATATTAAGCCTAGCCTCCAGCTCAACTCCTAATTAACAGACACTCAGTTTGCCCCCTTTTCTTCTTCTTTAATTTTTTTTAAAGTAGACAGAGCACGGGCAGATGGCGCGTGCTGTTCGCGAGGGCACGTGCCGGGGCCACGCGTCCGGCATAGCTGTCATCGAAATAACATAGTGCATTGTATGCCTTTTTCTGCATATCATTTTTTCGTGTTAACTTTTTTAAGGCGTATTTCGTTGTTTTCTTTCCCACTGTCCCCGTTTGATGTTTTAAATAGCGTTGCAACCGGTTTTATTTTGGGTGTCATTCAAATGTGTTCGTTTTGAACTGACTTTGATTTTCACAATTTTCACGCAAAAGAACGAGCTCGCGCAGTAACTGTTGTTGTTTCTTGTTAAAGTTGCCGTTTGTTCTTTTTATATCTTTCTTCTGAGCATCAGTTTTACTTTCTTTCCCAAAATGTTGATAGTACCTTTCACTTAAGCACGTACCCATCCATCTATCCTTTCATTCATTGATTGATCTTTTAACCCATTCATCCATACAATCCAACCACTCATCCACACGACACGTGCGTCTGCTCGTCCCTCTTTCTCGCCATAGGGGTGGCACCAAAAACAAAAGCTATTGTTGTTGTTGTTGTTGTTGTTGTTGTTTTGGATAGATTTCTATCCCCTGACACATAAGCGTTTTCATGGGACATCAATAAGATGTGTTGAAATACGATGTCGTCATGTAATATGACGTGAAGAGGTTGTGCGCTCGAGGCGGCAGCGAAGTTGTTGAGGCAGACGCGCTAAAGTAGGGAATGTTGCTCGATGAAAGCTCTAGGATGTGTGGCGATGCAACAACAAAAGCTACGGCACCCCGAGATAAAGTATCCCTCCCCCTACCCACTTACCCACCCACCCAATCCTATCCCACCCATTCATGCTTCGCCTGATCATCGTGTATTGTACCCAAATAGGTTATTTCTTTCAATCTGGACCATGGTGGATTAGTCTCAGTTCTTAAGGCTCTCGATGCTTGGTTGCAAAATCTGTTCTTACCCGTATCTCATGATTAAAGACCTGAAGAGTTGTCAAGTCAGCGGATAGTGGCCGTTATCGGAGACTTTGAATATGTAATATTTCTTCATTTTGAATATAATACTATCTCTTCTCTTTGTACTTAAGCGGGTTTCCTATTATAGGCAAGCGTTCTTCTGCATTATGAGGCATTGGCGAAGAGTTGGAACTGGAGATTTCGGAAGATATAGATTATCTATGGAACACAGGATCAGCCAGTGCCTGGAAAATCGTAATTAACACTTTTGTGTGAAATCTCTTTCCCGATTTCTGGTTAATGTCCAAATGATGAAATTAATATTTTAATTTGTTTTAATTTAATGTGGGAGTATAAGGGGTTTTGACTGAGAATCTTTTCTTAAGATAAGCAGAAAACCAAATGAGGCTTTGAGTTTCCGCTAAAAGAAACAGATATACCCACACTATATTTTACCTTTCAGGTCACACTGTATTTACCATTTATCGCCTTAGACTTGTCCGATTAGGGGTGCGATTTGTCTTCAGTGGATAAATAAGGAATTTAGTGAAATACCTCGAACCTGCGAGTGCAAGCGTCCATGATAGATGAGGGTATATTTCTAATAATAATAGGATACACGAAGAGCGGTAGATTATTAGCTTTGCTTGACCAGTGTCCACGTGTTCAGATTGTTTTTCCCTTTGAAATCTAGATTGATTGCGGAAGATTTGAATGGGAAACGAAAGTGACTGGTTTAGCCCAAGCAGAGCCCGAGTATATCCCGAGTATAGTCTAGTTTTAGCCCAAAGTAGTACTTTTAAGTTTAAGACTGTTAAGTGTTTAGTGTCCTTATATTATTATTATTATTAATAATAATAATAATAATAATAATAATAATAATAATAATAATAATAATAATAATAATACAGGATGCTATGTACGCGCCTTTCCCCAAGGCTCAAAGCGCGGCGATCTATACCAACATACACTCTCACCTGTCTCATTTTACCCTCACACACACCAAATACACATACTTCACTCAAACAGGTGGTGTAAAGGCAGGGAGATCGCTATTAGAAAACTGAAGAAAATCGAATTTTTATTTATGAATTTTTTTTTATATTGACTGCATCCTGTACCATTATTGAAGGGAGGGAGGAAACCGGAGTGCCCGGAGAAAACCCTCGGTGACCTCAATAGTTTCGTACCTAAGTCACATACGTTCGCCCCTTTAATGGGAGTTAACCGTGAGTAGAAGAGCTAGAGTTGGGTTTTTAACGGTATTATATATTATGTGAAAGGGGTGTAATTTAAGAAGACAATGAGTATAGCCCGGGTGATGATTTAGCGTGGATTTATTTGGTTGTTTATTTATTTATTCATTTAATTTTATTTAATGTATTTTGTGTTTATTTATTTATTTATTTATTTATTTATTGCGAGATATAGAATAATGAGAGTTCGGTTACTGGAGTTTGAAACCAAAGCTTATTATAATACAGTGGGAGTGTGGGGGTGGCAAATTCCCTGTCAAAGTGTTCCTGTTTTACCGTAGTACTAACCCTCATCTCCACTTTACCCTCCCTCCTCTCGGCGAGTCTTACTTTGTGTTTGAGGTGTCGCTGCGGAAACTAGTATTTATCTTTACTCTTCTCCTTAGTAGTAACTCTTCTTACGGTATTTCTGTGCTGATCATCTGTACTCCGCTTTCACGCCTTTCTTGTCGGACGTTTGCTTATTCTGTCAACTATGGCGATCTCCTCTGATGAATACAATACCACCACCACCACCAGACGGCGCGACAAGCAGACGACTTCTTTCCCACCGCCAACGTGTTTGCAGGATTGTGGATGATAGGTTTGTCAATTAAGAAAAGAAAAAAAAGAGGGGTTGGGGGTTGGAGGAGGGGTTGTCGGGAAGGGATCGTGGTTTAGGTAGGGTAGGTGTGGTGGGTGGGGTAGGGAGGAGAGGTTGTAACTTCTGAAAAGAAATTCGCCCAGGTTTTGTACTGTTGGGGTTCTAGGGTGGTCAAAGTACGTGTGACTGTCTTCAAATATTGGGACTGTCTGACTGTCGATTGAATAGTAGTAGAGTGAGGGTCGGATCAGATATATGTTTCAGTAGTCTGATGAGAATAATGACATCGAAAAATATCACTAAGATTTGTCCAACAAGAGTATATTATATATATGTATGTCATAATGAAAATTTCTGTTAAAAATTTACAGACTTTACATCCCGCATATTTATATTAAAGATTTTTAGCAACTTCAATAGTTGTTAAATTTTCACACATGCACACGCGCCCGCTCCTGCACACACACACACACACACACACACACACACACACACACGAACTTGTACCATTGCACTCCTTTTTATTTAACGATATTTACAATATTTCTAATGTATTTTCATTCGCCTCTCTTCCCTTGCCTCAAAAACAAATACACCAGAGATAGAGCCACTAAACGAGACTTTTCCTTGTCCGGAGCATATTTAAACGGGTAGTTACGGGGAGAGAGAGAGAGAGAGAGAGAGAGAGAGAGAGAGAGGAGGAGGAGTAGTAGTAGGAGTAAAAGTAGTAGTAGTAGTAGTATCATCGGGGTGGCGCCGAGGACAAAAGCTACAACACCCCGAGAGAAAGTATCAAAGAGCCAAGCCGCTACAAAAGACACAAACAGGAAAATGAAGAAGGCAGACATGAAAAATATTAGGGCAGGCATTTTCCCATCAGTGTCTTTTGTGTGGCGCGGGATAATAAGGGTCGGTGAGTAGTTGGAAAATTTGTTCCGATCTTCACGGGGACGTGATAAACGTCTAATGCGAGCGTGCGTGTTGGGTGGATGTACAAACTATAGGAAGCGCTAGATAAACAGTTACAGTCTGCGTGCACAAGAGGCTGAAAGTGTAGAAAATAGAGGATGAAACGACTTCAGGTGAAGGGATGTTTTGGGTGAGGTTACAGAAAAACAACCTGATTTTTTTTTCTCACGATTATTAAAATGTATCTTAAGGCACGGGGCTACCGGAGTAGTAACCTGCATCAGATTTGCTGTTCAAAGCTCTTAAGAGGAATAATATCACACTCTTGCTTGTGATGAATTGATGGGAAAATGGAATCTGTCGAGATTTTGGGCACGAGGGCAATGACCAGGTGGTCGTCACTTTGCTGTAAACTCTTCGAATTATTTAATGTTACCCAGGACAATCGACGAAGTTACGTTAAAAATAATAATGTTGGTATTTTATCTCCTAAATATTTTTCCATTAATTATTTTAATCATAGTTTTGTTGTTGTTTTTATTTGGCTTGGATGGGGAGCGCAGTTGGCTCAGTAGTGTACGCAGTGTACTCCAACGTCAGGCGATACATTTGCAGCCTGCATACAGGAGTGTCTCAAAGCCTGTTGTCTGCCTGGGGTAAAAAATTATTATAATAATACTGAGTCATATTTTTGTAATTACTCTGAGACACTATGCCCTATTCTTTCGGATAAGAGTATAAACCGAGGTCTAGTCAGTGAACGCACTCATTCCATCGCATGGACTTTAAAGATCCTGACGTTCATGTCCCAGTGTTACGTTGAAACGCGAATGGTAGTACGTCGGAAGCGCGCACGATAGATCTAATCGTTTCGTTTTGCAAAGTATTCAATGATGGAGTTTATTTACCTTTGATTTGAGTTTGCATTGTTGTTAGGAGAGGCTTTGTATAACGTTGATAATTTTTGTTGGTCGATATTGTTGTAGAAGTTTCTGGATCTGCGTGTTTACTTTCGATAGAAATTTCCCGATACAGGTCGAAGCAAGTGGACGTTCCGGAAGGAGAAGAAAATATGTATGACGTAAGACAGTAATGACGAAGTTAGAAGCGATTGGTTAAATTGCGTCAAACGAGATTGATCCAGGTTATTCGGGAGTATCAAGAGACTATTTAAGTGCCGCGCTGTTTCAAAAAAGAGAGATTGTTGTTGATAGTAAGTTGGAAGGTAAACTTGAGAGTGGAAAGGCGATTGAGCGATTGTATGCAGTTGTTGATGTATGCTGAATAAAAGTGGAAAACTTCATACGTCGACTTTGTGACTTGTATGCTGATTGAGCGGGCTGCGTGAATAAACGAATCTGAGTTACACAACTATCAGGAATTCAAGCATCGGGGCTGAATCAGATACTGATAGAAAACTCCATCATCAAACTGAGTGTAACACCCAGACTGGTGAGTGCCGGCTACCCAAATAAATCAGCACGCACTAGATTCCTTCTCCCCATGCCCGATCGCCGAGGATTGTGTTCGCCGTCATAGCTCAGTTGTTGAGCGTTGGCCTTGCCTGGCGATGACCCAGGTTCGAATCCCGTGGTGGCAAAATTAACATGACCATTTTTCACTCGCCATCTTAGCAGTATGATTTGCTCTTGTGGTTCGGTGTAGCTTTATGTTTCTACCCTTTCTTCCCTGCTATCCCCGTCCTCCATATCGCCAGTGTAAGCGTGGACGTTCAGTTCAATGTTCATTCATTCATTCATTCATCAAAATCATGTTTCAAACAGTCCCCTCTACCACAGATTCTTTCCTCTCATCCCCCTTACTTCGTTTTGCACCTTGGAATCCTACGTGAGTTTAATGTAGACATGGTTCTTAATCAAACACACAGCGAGCATAGGTTAGTGGTGTGAGGACTAGCGTTTATTCGGCAAAGCCCAAAGTACCCTAAATTAAAGCAGTCGTAACTTAACAGTCGTAAGTATTCAGGAAATGACATTTCCCAGCGAAGCAAGACAGGCGTCGCGCCTATGTTTAATTTGCCTTCACTGTTTCGATTTATGCTGCTGTGGCGATTTTGTTACTTCTTTCTCTTTTATTATTATTATTTTTTTTAAATTATTATTATTGTTATTATTATTATTATTATTATTATTATTATTATTATTATTATTATTATTATTATTATTATTATTATTATTATTATTTTGGTACAAGCGGTAGGAATTTTTACATTGTGACTATAAATAATTGTGTAGCTAAGGCGAGACGACCACTATCTGTGGTTAATACAAAGGTTTGGCTTCCCTAACCTACATTGTTTATTTTCTATCTCCTTTCCAGTACACTTTCTTTAATTCTGAGGTGAAGTAAAAAGACCGTGCATGGCACTTACGTTCTTATTCCACGCAGAACAATTTGGTGGCGTATTAATATTAATGGTAAAATCGTCGAGGTTGCAAAACCGATTTATTGGAGTAAAAGTTGTTAGTTTGCTCAAACGTTATCAGCGGTTATCTTTTGGTTGGCTGTCGGTATTAGGATTTTGTGTATTGCCTGGGTTCGTATTTGGGAGGAAATTACAGTCATTCATACAATTACATGCTTTTTCCCCCTTCTGATTTGGAAGTTTTGATAGTCCATGTTAGTTTTTACCCCAACGCACTTATATGCTGTTTGCTTAAGTTTGCATTCAGGGAGTTTGTGTGTTGTGTGTTGTTTTGGTGTGGGGGTTGTGGGTGTAGGGAATTACAGTCATCAATTATAATTATTAGATAGTTTTATTCTTGACAGTGTTAGTCTATATTAGCGTTACTCCCACTCAATTTAACTATGGTTTTATTAAATTGTTCCTCCATCTCCCCCCCCCCCCACCCCACCGCTCTTCTCCCTTGTAGAAATAGTTATATTTAATTAGTCAAGATTTTGTTCGTACATTGAGTAATTATAGAGAGGTAACTGTGGTTTATGGCGTTCAGTAATGCCTTACTCCGCATGCTTGCAACTTGTGCGTTTCGGGAGTATCGGGTGTCATCCTTACTCCGTTAGAGCGTCTTCTGCCGTTCTCTGAAATGAACAATGCGCTATACCGAGGGTTTTTCCTGGGTACTCCGGTTTCCTCCCTCCCTTCAATAACGATATTGGATGCGGTCGATCTAAAATTTCAAAAATGAACATGTATTTCTATTCCGACGCTGGTAAAAGGGATCTCTTCAGATCGCCGCGCTTTGAGTTCGATTGAAGAAAAGCGCGTGATAGCATCATGTATATATTTTTTAAAATTGTTCTTGTTATTAATATATCAGAAAGCTGCTTTCTTTACTCACACCCCTTACTGCCTCTCTCTCTCTCTCTTGAACTCACACCCCTTACTGCCTCTCTCTCTCTCTCTCTCTCTCTCTCTCTCTCTCTTTCTCTCTCTCTTTCTCTCTCTCTCTCTCTCTCTCTCTTGTAGACTTGAAACCCCCAGTGTGCGCACAAGCAACACAACCAAAAAGACTCTTGGAATGCGCTCCTTCAAAAATGCTGCGCCCACTCTGTGGAACTCCCTTCCCCTGAGCTTGAAGCAAGCTCCATCCCTTCCAAGCTTCAGGTAAGGGCTAAAAACTTACTTGTTTTAATATGGCTGAATCACCGTCTTAGTGCGCATAGAGCATGAACACTACGTACATGGATTTTTGGCGCCTTACAAGATCACATCATCATCATCATCATCATCATCATCATCATCATCATCATCATCATCATCATCATCATCATCATCATCATCATCATCATCATCATCATCTCTTTCTCTCTTTCTCAAATGATACTCCGTTCTCTCTCTCTCTCTCTCTCTCTCTCTCTCTCTCTCTCTCAGACACACACATACACACACACACAAACACACCCACACCCACACACTTCTTCCCAATTCTCCTGTTTAGTCGGTGCACAACGTTTCGCATGCTCTTGATTCGCCTACATTTTTTAAATGACTCGCGTTTTGCCTACTCGCCATTCTAAGAAAACAAGACCGAGATGGCAAGCCATCAAAATGGGTTTCCAGACACACTCGCATTTTCAAACGATATTATTTAGAAAAAAAATAAAAGATACTTTTAAGCCGGACATAAGACATAGACAGATTTATTATTTTCTTTATTACTTTTTTTTCCTTTTCGATGTTATTGTATTTCTTTTCTCTTATACTATAGTTATATGTTTGTTTTCTTTTCATTGTTGAGAAGATTAATTAATGTACTTCTGTTTTTATTGCTTTGTTCGCCAGACATTTCATTGTTATCATTTGTCAAAGGATAGCACTTATTTAAACTTTTGTGTGCCTTTTATGTTCTCCATGCTTTTTTTGCTTGTCCCATGAAAAATAAAATTCTGCTTAAACCAAAGATTTATTGTTGAAGCAAACATAGGAACGTCATCTTCGACATTTCTTCTTCGACATGTCTAAAACTTAGATAGAAAGTAAAGTCATTAAAAATCGATGCATGAGATTTTCACACACACATCGCAATATGCACACACATCGCAATATGCACACACATCGCAATATGCACAAACATCGCAATATGCACACACATGAAATATCTACACAATGAGTTAAAAACAGTTAATGGTACTTGAACGAAGTAACATGAATATTGACATCATACAATAATAATAATAATAATAATAATAATAATAATAATAATAATAATAATAATAATAATAATAATAATAATAAATTATTATTATTATTATTATTATTATTATTATTATTATTATTATTATTATTATTATTATTATTATATTCTTACACACACACACACACACACACACTCTCTCTCTCTCTCTCTCTCTCTCTATCTCACACAGAGGCTTTCGATTTCATATACAAGTTGAGCCCTATAGCCGAAACGCGAGTGACTGGTGTAGGCGAAACGCTCCTCCGACGCGTTCTGAAAGGGGGGAGGGGCAACATTACGGAGATATAGAGCAGGTAAAACGAGAGGAGGTAGAACATGAGGCACCCCTTTTAGTCTTCTGCTTCTTCTCGAGGTTATCTCTCTCTCTCTCTCTCTCTCTCTCTCTCTCTCTCTCTCTCTCTCTCTCTCTCTTTCTCTCTCTCTCTCACGCACACACACACACTCTTTCTCTCTCTCTCACACACACTTACACACACAGAGGAACGCACACACGCATGCATACACAAACACTTTCTCTCTCTCTCACTCTCTCTCTCGCTTTCCTGTTCGTCCCCATACTCCCCCAAACTCTTTTCACTCTCATACCTTTTATCCTGCGGCCCCTGAGTGTTTAGAAATGTGAATGTCTGTAGCCTTGAGACGTGTTGACCTCCAAGTTTCATTCATGAAATACACCTCCTCCATTCAGGTTTACGCATGCACGCATACATTATATTTACACACATACTTACGTATTATTCCCCCAAGTATTTCTTTCTTCCGTTCTTTCTTCTTTTTTTGTACCCCTCTCGCTCTCCTTTGGCTTCCTTTCTCTCTTGATATTTTAATTCGTCCAGAGTAGTCCAGACCCCCTCAATGCAAGTCTCTGTGTAAATAAAATGAAAAAGATGTTTGCTCATGACTGCAGAGAGAGTCTGCATGTGATTTACCCTCTTTATTCTCGTTTCTTCTTACATTGGTTTGTGACTGGAGACCTTGTGCACCGGATTACCTTAGTCGGGGCACTTTTAAGACCTTTTTTTCTTCTTTGGTGTTGGGGCTAAAGTCTTTATATATAATATTTATATATTAAAATATAATTTCTCCAAAAAAAAATAGATAATGAAAAATAGAAACATATATTTACACGTTTATATATATTAAAAAAAAAATATATATATATATATATATGATTTACTTAAATCACTGTCCCTTCTCCAGTCAGGGAACGTTAGCGAATACTGCTTATTTTCTTTAGTTCGTATTTATTCATTGTCGAAAATTATGAATCCGTTTCGTTATGATTTTTATCGCTACTTTGCTAATCTAAGTTTTAGTTGGCGCCGCTTCCACAAGAAGTTCAGCTCTCTTTATTTTAAAGTTTGTGTTTTGTGTCTTATTATCACTATTCCAAGACGATAAATTATTTTTAAGACAAACAAACAACAAAAACAACTGACTGTTTCTCTCCCTCCCTCAGGCAGGCCCTTCCCTCATAGATGTTTCCTTCTCCATGACAGCTTAACATCACCCTTTCATTTGAAAGATGACAATTAATCAGTAAGCCATTCAGGCTTCTAATCAGCCATTAGCAAATGAATTAACGTGCTGCTAGTAGCTGCTCAATTCAAGAAGCAGAAGATGAAGAAGAAGGTGAAATTATTTAGTGCTAAGTTGGTCGTGTTTGAGTATTTTTAACCATTACATTGTAAACGACAAAATAAGTGGTATTAATGAGCGAGTTTGCATGAAAGGGACAATTGCAATGTCAGTTTTATTCATCGAAATGTTCGAAACACTGCGATTTGTGACGTTATGAGTTTCTTCTTGTTCTCTTTCTTGTTGTTGTTGTTGTTGTTGTTGTTGTTGTTGTTGTTCTTTTTCTTCTTGTTCTTCTTCTTGTTCTTGTTCTTGTTCTTCTTCTTGTTCTTGTTCTTGTTCTTCTTCTTCTTCTTCTTCTTCTTCTTCTTCTTCTTCAAACTGAGATTTGCGGTTCAAAGACCAGAACTGTACTCGAACATTCAAATTGCACGGAAACAGCCTTGTTGATACAAAACTTTTGGAGGTTTAGGAGCTATTTATCGGAGTATGACTTGCCGTGTTTTCCTACATGTATTACAAAAATAGAAACCTTGCCAAGCTGTGGTAAACAAAATTCAATATACAGATATTTCTGCTCAGGAGTTTTAGCTGCTAGCTCAGCAGTTCTATAAAGCCGTTAGTCAACCACTGCGGTGTGGAAAGGTTAAAAGTTCATGAAGTTAAGTCCACAACTTGTTTCCCTCGGGCTCTAATTATATCAAACGTAGTACTAATAATTGGGTCGCTGTGTTGAAATGGTTAGGGATTCGCTGTATGAAAGCTGATTTACTAAGTTTGTCGTGGCAAAATTATTATATTGTGATAAACCTGTTTGCAGTTTTACTTTTGATAATAAAACCAACTACAACACCTGGGTAGTAGGCGTTAAAATTTTCGGTTTATTACACTAAAACCTTCATGAGTAAGACCCAAGGACTGTACGAAACAAAACAGTCTAAGCATATATATATATATATTTGAGTGGTGAATATCTTAGGTCTTATCATTTCGATGAAGACATTAAAAAACAACCAACCAACCTACCCGTACACCGTAATATTGGAAATATATGCTATGGCATACATCAATATCCAAACGGTGGATTTTTAGTCTGAGTGTTTGGGAAGGAATGTGTATGGGGAACAGAAAGATAAAAAGATAAGGAGAGAGAGAGAGAGAGAGAGAGAGAGAGAGAGAGAGAGAGAGAGAGAGAGAGAGAGAGAGAGAGAGAGAGAGAGAGAGAGAGAGAGAAGGAGGGTCTGGGAATCCTCTAGACACAAAACACACTTGTCAAGACACGAAACATACTCGTCTTCAGGTCTTCAAAATTAATCAAAAGCCAGGCGGCGGTACAACAGTGAACCATTCTCTCCTCCTCATTCAAAACCGCGAAAAAGAGTCACATCAAAGGGAGGGAAGTGTCAACAAAGTATTGGCTGGGTGTTTATCTGCCGATGGAGTGCTTTCTATGAAAACTCTCTCTGCATGGTAGGTGGGCACTGGCCGTTGTTCACCTGATTGCAAAGATCATTTGTCAAAAGTTCTTAGCAGAGAGGGATGGTCGGCTCGACATTCTCTCTCTCTCTCTCTCTCTCTCTCTCTCTCTCTCTCTCTCTCTCTCTCTCTCTCTCTCTCACCTCTAATATTGTCCGTACTTATCTATGTTATCGTTCTGATATAGCGCATTTCCAGCTCAAGTGCTGCTCAAGGCGCTGGCCGATACAGCATCTAACTCAATTCGTCCGCGGCGGTCACTTGCTGCCTTCAGAGCATAGTCTGTGGCCCTAGATAACAGAATAATCCAGGGCGACCGGGGAGAGGGGACCTAGTGATTGCTGGGTGTCTTTTTATGTAGCAGGCACTCACCCTCTAGGACAAGAGCGTCAGGATCTTTAAAAGTTCGAGTTATGGAATGCGTGCGTGCACAGAGTAGGACTCGTGTTATACTCTCATCCAAGGGCGTAAGGGGAGTAAGCCTGTGCAGGATCATGTTATTTTTGTCGGCGCTCAAGAACGTCAACCAGCCACTGCCTACTATGTTACCGCTTAACATTCAGTGGTTCAGTTGTGTTGCCGTCGCTTACACCACAAATTTAACTGCGCCCTCAAGTTAATATGCAAGTTAAAATATATAGATCTGGTTCTTTCGAATTCCCCAAATCAACCCCACTCCCCCCCCCCTCCCATCTCCCGTTTTAGTAAGAAATTTCGCTTCATGCTATTTGCATTACCCCTGTCACCCTCCCAATCACTTCACAAACCAGTTTGATGTTATAAACAGTTTAATGGCCTGTGCATAAAACATAAGTTCCAATGGAGCGAGAGGATGTGATTTCTTACCGTGGTTAGGGTTTACCCATATTCATTGACTGAATGTCGATAAGTCATGGGTGGAGACTTGTTATTTGCGAGCTCCTCTTACAGTCGTCCGTCGTTCAGCTGTGAGCTGATGGCGAGTTGCTTGGCATGTAATGTTTCAGAACTTGATGACATGTAAACAATGAGTAGTAACTGTGCTATAAATAATGATTTTAATTTTTTCAGGTAAATAATTTAACCCAACTCGGGCATCTCCCCCCTCCCTTCCCCTTCTCACACACACACATCTTCAAATGATAAGACATGGTGTTAATGTTAGACATAAGATTTTTCATTGGCTTCACAATGTCACAGAGACGCGAATTCGTTTTGCGCATTTTCTCATTTATGAGATCGGAGGCTTTCCATTTTCTGACCGAGACCAGCCAACGTGCTTTGAATTTCACTATTAAAACTACTCATTGACATCATCGCCTTCGCTTGCTTCGATGAAGGGCCGGTGGAGTTCATTGTCATCGTCGCCGTCGCTTGCTTCCTGGACTTCAGATTCTGACGGTATAGGGGAAGCAGGTGCACCATGTCGTGGACAGAGCGTCCCAGACTGGCAATGGCCTGCTCTTGTAGGTCTTGGGGATGTTGCCGTAACATAGGTCAAGGATCGCTTCAACCCAGGTCTCGTTATGAATCTATATACTCACCCCACCCCAAATAAAAAAAAACAAAAACATATGTTTGCAAATCTGTGCGAGATGAGTCCTAAATAGTCAAATAGTCCAAAAATGACACTTTTCTCCCGTCTGTCCATCTGTCTGTCCACGGTATATCTGTGCAACACTTGCAATTGGATTAATATCTCAGAACCTATTTCAACTATCACATCCAAACTTGGTAAGATGGTGTATATTGAGACTCATAAATGTTAATGATCCGTGAATGAATGGACCCTCACAGCTGACCACCAACGAAGAATACAAAGCATGGAGATGAGATGCTACAGAAGACTTCTGGGCATTTCCTATACCCAGCACATCACCAATGACAAAGTCCGACAGACCATCACACAAGCCATTAGACAACACGATGACATGCTCACAGTGGTAAATAAATGGAAACTTCGATGGTTTGCCCATGTCACCAGAGCATCAGGTATTCCAAAGACCATCCTACAAGGCTCGGTGCAAGAAGGAAGAAGAAGTGGGAGGCAAAAAAGAGGTGGTAGGACAACATTCGAGAATGGACTGGCTTGGCACTGAGCGAAGCCATGAGAGTTGCCGAGGATAGAAAAAGATGGAGTACGCTGGTTAAACGATCATCTGTGGTTCCCAACGACTTTCGAGTTACGGGATAGAATAGGACAGGAATGAATGACTCAGTTCAAGGTTAAAGTCACAGGGTCAACAAGTGTTAGGCAAAAATTGACAATTTTTCACAAAACTTCTGTTTTCTCGAAGTTATTAATATTGAATTTATGATTCTTTGGGGCATGATAGATATCAACGAGACATACATACTTTGCAAATTTGGTCAACCTAACTTATAGGTCACTGGAGCTGTCCAAAGTCGGTTAGTATAGACACTTTGAAGTGACCTTGACTCTAAACTATGAGGGATATTAAGTCCAAACGTGTTGTATTTAGAGACGGTAGATTGATCTTTCAAATGTTTTCCGTTTTTGCTTTGATCTTGAAGGTCACGGCCATTTTAGGCCTTGTAAACACATTTTTTTAAAGGTAATCATACAGTGGAATGGCTCTGTGTTAACCCATAATATGCAACATTGGGTTATTTGATCATACATATGAGTATGAGAGGTCACGTGAAGGCCAAGGTCATCTCAAGTTCAAGGTCACTGAACATCAAGGTCATTCCAAGGTACTGTTTTTTTGGCATTATACTACTTTTGCTGTGGTTTATTCGATAATACATGAGTGAATTTGGAGCCATGTCAATAGAATTGGGTACCGTGGGTCAAAGTCGTACCGGTATTACCGCGGTATTTTTAGGTCGTATCGGTATTTCGTACCGGTATACCGCGATTTTAAGTGTTACAATCAAATGGGATATGGCACTGACAGTAGTGACCGACGCAAAAAAAAACCGATTGTCATAAACTTCAAAACAGTTTCAAAGAACAACATTTCCATAGAAACTGAAGCTTTATTTTTGCTTGAAAACAAATTATGATAAATCACTGTTTAGAACATCAGCAAACTTTAAACCACAAAATCAAAATAAAACAAAAACATTCAACGGGAAAGGTCTTTAAGAACATTAAGAGTTCAGAAGGATTGGCGACTGGTACCATGCTTAAACACGTGGATAAGCTGCTGTTCTTATAAGGTCTTCTTCAAGAACAGCTGCCTATCCACGTGTTTGGGCTTTAGGCTCGCTCTCTGGGCGGACAAGATGTCGCCCACTGTCGCGTTATGTGTTGTCGAGGTTTCCCAGTAAACCGGACCTTGGACACCCGCACCGGTATATCGTACCGTCGCGTTTCCGAACCTGAATACAGTTACGTATCGGTAAAAACATCCAGCCCTACATGTCAAGGTCATCTCCAGATCAAGATCATCGAAAAATCAAAGTCGGTATTACTTTGCATTTTAATGCCTCAGTTTAATTTTTTCTTCTTCTTGGCTCTTATTTTCATGTTAAATATTGGAAGTTCCATAAAAGCATGCGAGTCATATGGGTTTTGCCCTTCTAGTACAATTATACAATTTTATTGTTTGATTTTACAAATATATTGCTTGATTTTACAATTTTAATTATATTTTGGAATCATATTGACCAACTTGCGAGTTTAATAGCTAGTTTATCCTTCAGCAAGTTTTTTTGAGTACAAGTGTTCTCATAGTTGATTTAGCAGGTTAGGCCGTCTTTAAATCTTAAGACATAAGATCTCGGTTCCTAGGCCTAGATTTGCAATGTTTTACACAACTTTTGTCATCATTACGAAGTATAAGGGTATTTAACGTATTATCGAGGTTTTATTGGGGCTTGGCGTGCCTGAATTTCTTGGAGTAATTTAGTATTAATGGTTGCATTTACAAAAACAGATTAGCTTCATAATTATTACTTATTTTATTGCTTATCAGCGATTAACGCACATGTAGCCAATTTATCACACAAATTTAGCTGGGTAATTGAGTTACATGAACAAGACTGTGTGTGAGAAAAGAGAGAGAATGGTGTCTGTGTGTGTATGTGTGCGTATATATATATATGAAAAAAAAAAACTGAGAAAAAATATTGGAACTGGTCCAGGTTGTGAAAGGGTGCTTGTCTGTATTGCTTACGTTAAATACACAGTCTCTGTTTTTTAGGCTCGAGCGCACGCACGCACACAGCCACACACACACACACTCTCTCTCTCTCTCTCACACACACACACACACAGAGTTTGGTGAACCAATAGAGCTAACAGAGAAATGGGAATACTAGATTTAAAAAAAAAGAAAAAAGAAAAGAAAAGCGAAATGAAAGGTTTTCTTAAATGAAATGCGTGTGGGCTGAGCGGTAGGGTTGGGGAGGAATGAACGAACTTTAAGAAGGCACCAGAAATAATCAGACAAAAAGGTGTGAACCTCGCGACCCAAAGAGGAGCTATGTTAAAAGAGAAACGTCGTCATAAGTCATTTGGATGTTCCAATTCTGATCGGTGACAGGGTGGTCATTGATAACTCCAGACAAATCATGTGCATCAGCGGATCTGAATGGCTTCGGCGAGGGCATAGCCTCTTCAAGACGCGAGTCCACCCGGTTATCAACCGTTCAAGACCTCCACGAACCATCGTCACAGCCCGAATAGCCCTTTACCATACAAACCTGCCATCCAGAAATGACTTCGTGAAGCTTTGTTGGGGGGAATACAAGTTGGGTTGTTGTTGTTGTTTTTTTCCCCCGTTTGAAGGGGGCTTGCAGTGGCTGACACTCTGACTGGTTCTTTTGAGAGATAAACAAATCAGGCCAGCACATCAGTCATCCACAGACAGGCCGAGGTGACGGCTAACGTTCTGTCGTTTATCCCCGAGTGTTAAGGTCGCTCTTTTCATTCTTTTCTTCCCGCGCCGCAAATAATAACACCATGTTGACATCAAAGCGAACACGGCCATTCAGCGCGTGGACGACTAGCACTGTAAATTAGTCCCAGACGCTGTCCAAAACGGCTCAAAACATCTCGTCAGATCCGATTTTACTGTTGGAATTGAATATTTGGGGGATTTGGTTTGTCAGTAAAGTGTCTTCTTTCGGAGAGTATTACCTGCGTGATTCGGCATTTTTTTCTGTCTGTTCCAGTCTATATCTCTTAGAACCGGCTTTGATCAATGTTATTGTTCCCTAACCTCGAAGTTGTATAATATATAAGTTTGTAATTGCCGTTGATTTGTTTTATCTTTCTCATCTCCCTTCCCCAACCCTTCTTGCTCCCCTTACCCATCCTACTCCAGAAGGTAGGGTATATATTGCACTCATGATCACACTTGCACACTTACATGTGCATGATTCTGACCAACTTAAATTTGAAGTCGATCACATTAAGAGATGCACACTTAAGGTAGACTTTATACGGTAATGAACATGATATGGTATAACTTATTTTTTTGGATGATGATGATGATCGTATAATAATGGCATCACATTAATGGAGAACGATGGACATTTCGCCTTTGAACGTCTGATACTCTTAGACACATTTTGTCGTCATTAAAATGTCAGTCACTGAGTGAACCCGTTAACAATGGTTCTGGATATGTTATTCAGACGCGTAGTTGTACCTTGCTATTAGGACAAGCAGAGAAAGGAAAACGTTTTGGGCAGGCTTGGACGGGAGAGTTTTCGATAAGTCAAGGCTGAGTTGTCAGGTTACCGGGCCAAGGACCTTTGCCAGACAAGTCACCAAGGTCACCAAGTCATCAAGGTCATGAAGTTAACTTGTAACCACTTACAGAAGACACTCGTCTGAAAATCGGTAGATATCAATAAAACTCGGCACCACACCGATTGGAAAATAAAAAGAAAGGTGGTTTTATAGGCTGGAGCCGACCCTGGCACGAATACGCCTTACAAATATGTCTTAAAATCATTACCTATTCGGTATCTGCAGCAGGTGATTAGACATACTTCTTTTCTTTTTTTTTAAATGTCGCTTTAAAATTTCAAAGAAAATTTAATATTGGAATATTTTGGATTTTGAATTTAATTTGTATGTTTTCTTCGCTTTTTTAAGTGTTCAATGCATTGTGGTCTTAAGATAAAGGCATTAACCCTTTAGGCGCCATGCGAAACATCTTGAAGACTTGTCACGGTTTATTATTCACCTTGACTTACGAATATCTATGATTTCTTGACACTGTTTCTTTGAAGCCTTCCACTGTTGCAGTCTGACGTCTTGGCTTTACACTTGTAATCTCAATGAATCAGAAGAAAAATCTTGTACTGCATTATTGAAGGCAACAAGCCCTTGTTGTTGCCACATACTGCAGAGGTTTGAACTCTCAATCATCACACGGGAATGCTGCTGGAGAATGTTGCATTATTGTGCACATTCTCTCTGTGTGTGTCTCTCTCTGTCTGTCTCTCGCTCTTACTCTCTGTCTCTGTCTGTCTGTCTGTATGTCTCTCTCTCTCTCTCTCTCTATTCCCCCCCCCTCTTATTTATTTTAATTTGTATGGTTGATTGTTGATTTCCCACATCATGTCGAATGATACAATGTCAGCACTTAGCGTTTTTCGTATGCGAAATGCATATAATTGTTTTAGCAACTGTACTATGTCGGTGTCATTTTGAAGTGGGATGCAAAGTGCTTAGTGTATTTTTGCGTTTCGCTGATAATTATTCCGTTTCTGAGGCGTGTACCCATAGAGGTTACAGAGCACGCGCGCGTGCACACACACAAATAATAAATTAATAAATAAAGTGCACACTGTTTTATATTTTGCATGTACCAACTCCAAGCGCTCAACGGAGTTAGGATCCGACTCAAATTAAGGATACACCTTTTGCGGTATTATATCTGTAATTTTAGCATCATAAAAATAATCGCGTCTATTGATAGTGTATATTTTGCTTAATACAATGATGTTGTGTATGTATACGATAGACAAGCCTGCAGAGTGAAGCCACCCTGGCACTTGTCCGATTTTCGTTCCCGCAATGCCACGCACTTTGGCGTGCGAATCATTAAAGTCTTCGGGAACGAGCTTGAGGAATGTGTAAAGGGTACGGGAGTGCGTGGATAGAATTGTGACATTTTCAAAAATTCGGCACGCATCAATGTTTGGTGCCATGTACGTAAACCAACAATATTTAACGTGCGCGAAAACAAGTGCGTGTCAATGCGTGCCAATGCGGCGCGCTTTAAGTAGACAGTGCGCAACTTACGCTTGAACAGGGCGCGAACAAAACTTCACGCTGTGTACCACCGAAATGGCACGCCTTGCCACGACGCATTGCGCGGCAATGCGTTGACAAAAATCGGGCAAGTGTGAAGGGGGCTTAACTTTGTAGACTCAAGGAATGCCGTCATGATCATGGGACGTTGTTTAATATATATACCGTCACAATAAACTGTTTGGTCCTGATTTGGCTCGGAAGAGTCCGCTGGACCTAAAGCAATAACCATGTAATGTAATGTAATAAACTGTTTCCCCCGTGGGGGTGCCGGGGGTTTAAGTATAAATAGTATCCCCACTTTCTGAAAATTTAGTGCTTTAAATTCACACTGTCGCTGTCTTTCTCCTTTGTTCTTTCTCAATCCTATTGTTTCTATCAATCTACTATACTATTTTCTTCTTCGCTAGACCAGTCACCTACTTTTTCTCTTGAAAACTCTTCCGGGACAAAGCTCCTCATTTGTGTGTGAGGTCTTTTGGATCAGCTGGGGAATATTGGACGCATTTTGCCTAATGGTCACTTGGGATTCCTATGATGTTATTATTTGGCAATGAAGGCATTTTACATGTATGTGTTTTGTTGATATTTTATAATGATGTTTGTATTCTATTTTGTTTTCGTAAACGGGGGTTCGATAAATTAGAGTATAGCCTCAGCGTCCCCTGCGTGAGATGTCTTTATTGTAAAGTGACCGGCTGGTGGAGTGCCTTCAGTGTTATTACTAGGGTTGTTTCGGCAGATCTTTTATGCAGATCAGGGGTGAGTCCTCTTCCAGCGAAGTTATGGTCTTGATTTTGTGGTCCTGATCCGTCTCTTTGCAGTCCGCTGGACTTTGTAAGCAATTGAATAACTAACTAACAATAAACTGTTCGTTCACTCCTGCCTACGCACTCTACACACAAGTGGAGAAATGAAACATAAGCTTTGGCGAGTCTCACCTACGCAATGTTCTGCATACGTTGTCATAACCAGCAAAACATATTTTATATATCTAGTTAAAATTAATTGCAGGCATGTCGAGGTTCAGGGATTCAGACCTCTTGAACAGTACGAGTATACGGGAATGCCTGGGCGTCGTGTGTTGGTTATTTATTATAAAGAGATTTAGGATGTTGAGAACATTCACATTAAGGAGAATCGTTGTCTCAATGTTACCAAAGAAATCTGTATTACATTTGTAATGCAAAGTTTGATTACTTGAGGCTATTTTTAACAGAATCAATCAGAATCACAGATTTGCAAACCTGGTTAAATTGTGTGCGTATGGAAGTTAAAGGAATAGTGTCTACCCAAACCCGTACTCGAACGTGTGATTGTGGAAAGGTATGCCTGAATTGGCTTGCTTGTTGATGGAGATTAGTCGTGGCAAGGGTAGCAGGTTGTTGGGCTGGGCTTGGCATGCTGCACATACTTCAACTGCAGGATGAGGTGCCACACTGAGTGGTTGTGTCACGTGGGAGGCCGCCACCGCCACGTCAAGAACCGTGATCCGTCACGCTGCATTGCCAGCGCGTCTGCTGGCATCACCGCTTAATTGCCGCAAGTTGCATACAAGCTAGGTGCGAGGTAATTTTTGGCGAATAAAATACGGGATCTACCATCCTTTCATGAAGACATCGCCACCTCGCGGCTAGAACCCATTTGGCAACTTGACCAATCGCCACTTTCGCGAGGTCGATGCACGGACAACGGACATCTAGTACAATCTGCAGGAGGAATAGAAGATACCTTTGCCCCGAAAAACTGCAATAGTGTGTCAGGTCTGAGTGAGAATAGCATTTTACAGAACGATTGGTCTAAATTTGGCCGGAACCATGTTGATCCAGATTATTAAATCACACAAAGTTTATTTTTTCCTTTGCCAACCATACCCACCGTCCGACGAACAGTTATAATAATATACCTTTTTTCTTCTGTTGCAGCAGTTAAAAACCTAAAAGTCTTACATTTTTATTACAGGTCAAATTAGTGCGATTAAAAAAAATTAATTCTTTTACTAATGCGAGGAGCCTTCAGTTGCAGTTTATGCTTTTTCGATTTCAAGTGACATGTTGTGTTGTTTTTATATGAAAAAAAGCATTTGTTGCCATATATCTGCCACGTCGACGTAGAATTCGAACTAAAACAAACATACTGAATAAGTGAATAAAATACTGAATATGTGCAGGCTCCGCAATTCTATTTTTTCTAGGTTCTTTCTGCTCTATTTACTTTTTTTAAATTTTTACTTGTTGCTTTACGGTATGTGTCGTATAATACTCTCAGCGCGTCTGGCGTTTAGCCTACCTGGCTTCCCGGAAGAGATGATTGTGGCTGGCTGGCTGGAACTGAAGAAGACCATCGGAGCGTGGAACGAGGTGAGACACACGTATCCGTCGGGCAATGTAAGACGGTGACACGCGACGCCTCAGCTGACGATGCGGAATCCTAGGACCTTGAGAAGTCAGGACCTCCCTTGAGGTTAGTTAGCTTGACATACAAGAAGGAAAGAATACAGAGGGGAGAAATACGAACCTGACGAAGACCAGGAAAGAGTGTGACGAAAAGAAACGTCAAGTCGTCAAGAAATCTTTATTTAAAAAAAAAAAAGTACAGTGAAAATGTGGGGCGTCGCTTATAATGTACAGATAACCACATGCGTATCCCCGCACGCACATTCACACCACAGGTTCACGGTTAAACAAAGCATACACATACACACTCAAGAGCAGTGACAGCGACATGCAACATAGAACATACACACTTTTATATGCACACAAAACAAAACATGAAATTTGCATATGAAAGAAAAAAGCCTAAAATCAAACGTCAGTTAGGACAGAGAACTTAAAAGTAAGAGGCAGAGCTGCCGTAAGATAAGCTAATATAAGACAAGGCAACTTTATTCAATTAAATTCAACCAATCTTTATTACCTCTTGAAAGGAATTATAACAGGCGTTAAACATTGCTCAAATAAGGTATAGACATTTAAACTTAAGATAACATAAGGTGTAAAATGTAAATATGCATTATGCATGCACAATGACCTTCTATTTATTATTGATATTATTACTCAATAGTATTAGCCCCATTCAATTGCTTTTTTGTGGTTGAATGTTTTGCATATGACTGCTCAGCTGTTCGGTGTTTATATCCGGGAAGTTGTCTCCCCTATGGGTATCCCTGGGAAACCCGTTGTGCAGACGAGCAGACTAGATTAGAGGCAAGCGACACACGAGACTTCACTTCACATACACGGACACTACGTACCAATAAAATACGCACCTCCCTCTCCCCTGCAGACATACGGTATCCGTCATTCATGGAAACTCAGCAATAAGCAACACTTTTAGCAGCACAACCACATCACCACTACACATGTTCAACTTTGGGTCGGAACCTTCAGAGCTAGCCGTAAATTCCAGGTACAATTCCCGTATAACACAGGTGATGTGATACAATAAGTAGCAGTGTGATATTCTTTTGCTGTGATACAATGACGGTGTGCGAGTCGATGTTGCGTGAATGTCTTTTTAAAATTTAAATGTCTTTTACATTTGTAACGGGTTTTTATATGTTCTTTCTATGCGCTAAGCAATTTCTCTATGTATTTGGAGCCAATAAAAAGTTGAAGTTGAAGTTGAAGTTAAACTCTCTGTCGCCCACGCACGATCGCAACTCCCCTCACATTTAAATTGACACCATAAAATGTACATTACATAATATAAGAGAGTGTCACAGGTAAGCTTAAACATTTACCTTACAGTATAAAATTGATGTAATAAATAAAGATGCATATCAAGCACACATCCCCATTACACCACACTCCTCCTGCTGCTAAATGAATATCACAACATTGTAAAACTACAGCATAGTATCACAGTCATAACAATTACCATCATTACAACACAGATTACTAAAAGAAAAAAAGAGAAGAAAATAAAAAAGAAAGAAGATAATTATAGTAGTAGTAGTAGTAGTAGGAATAGGAGCCGAAGAAGAAGTTAAGTCGGAATCTGTGGTGCCCGGTCACTTCCAGCTCCCCCCTCCCTCCCCCTCCCTCTTTGGTCTCTTCCTCCCCGGACATTTTTCACGTTCTTTTTCTTCCCACTGGACCTGATTCCAACATTCACTGTAGTTGTTGTGGTTGCTTCAACTACTTCAAGAAACTAAAGTAACGTTTTCTGTGCACATTTAAAAAAAAAAGCGGCACAAAAACAACAACAACAACTTAACAACGGTTAACATATTTCAAAACTAATTTTATGATCAATGATCAAACATAGGTAGTCTTGAAGAAACTACAGTAATGTTCTCAGCAATCATAGATGTCCGTGGAGGAAGAGACCGGGGGCGGAGGGGGGTGGGAGGTGGAGGGTTAGAAGTGACCGGTAATCGGAATCTGTCTCTATTATGTTAGCATGACGTGCAGGAGCCGGCGTATAATAAAAATAAAAAAATAAAATAATAAAATAAAAGAAGAAGAAGAACCTGAGGAAGAAATACAAGGAGCAGCAAATGTGAATCGTAGTTCTGGAAGTTTGGCATTGACGTGCAAGAGTTTAGCTTAAAATATGGGTAGCCGGCGATAAAGGAAATGAGTAGGAGAAGAAGATAAAGAATATCACAGCTCTTCAGTCGTTCCCTCACTCTATCAATCCTCCCTTTTGTTTTAAAGATGTGCTGAGCGTTCGCGTGTGTGCTATTTCAATCGGGTTAGGAGCTGGGTTTGCACCGATGATCCGAAACCAGCCGAGTCGTCCTTAGGAGAGATGCCATCTATACATTGGTTTTAGGCTCAGGACACTCTGTGTTGAGGCATTGTAGACTCGTCACGGTTTGCACGTGTTTATTGTCTTGCCGCCATCTTTCTTTCTTCATTACTGTCACCGTCGCAGTTTTTGCTACCTGTTTGTCACATTCTAGACTAACTTTACGCGTGTGCACGATTCAAGGTTTTGCCGGTTTATTTATTTAAAACAAAACAACAACTTATTTCTTCTAAAAGAGACAAACAGGTGAAACTTTGAGAGACCTTTTGAAATCAGTGCCTTAAAAAAAAACTCCTACATACATATAATACTGGTAATCAAATACATATTTTCAGTTGAAACACAGCAGCGGCAGTGAAAGCCTCGGGCGGCTTGAGTTAGATCCTGTATTGGGCAGCGCCTTAAGCAGCTCTTAAGCTTAAAAAAAACACGCTATATAAGAAGGATAAAAGAAATAATTTTTAAAAATCTTAAAAGTTTTGTTTTTATTTAGCACAATTAAGGACTGGAGTTGAAATTATGAAACTTCAAAGAACATGGAAAACAAAGTACCTGAAAGCGATGGCTGTCTTCGTATACATGTATTTTGGCAAGGTGGATAGCTCTGTGGTTCAGGGCGCAAGCCTTGTGTGTGTGCGTCTTGGGCGACGTGGGTTCCAATCCTGACTTCAGCAAATTGTTTGGTGCATGGTTGGTTGGTTAGTTGGTTGGTTTATTAACGTCTTCTTCATCAAAATGATAAGACGCACATTCATATTTACACACGCATTCACACATGCACGCATACATGCGCACTCACACATCACATTAAATTAACTAATCAAATGAACCGAGCTACTGGAGAATCAATTAAAGCTTTGGCCAACCGAACGCTCACATCGAAACTGATGTTATCAATAGAACTCATAGTTTGTAAATCTGTGGGCAAAAATTATATTAGATAGATATATTATATATATTATATATATTATATATGTTTGGTGCATGCAGAATATTGCTGGCCAGCGCCATGAGGAGCTCTCTGAGCTTTTAAGTGCGCTATATAAGAACACTCCCCCTCCCCTTTCTCTCTCTCTCTCTCTCTCTCTCTCTCTCTCTCTCTCTTCTCTCTCTTTCTCTCTGATCCGGTGCCTTGATCAGCGTTTACAGCTCATGAACAGTTCTTTAATAGGATGAACATGGAATGAACATTCACGCACAAAACAAACCGAAGTCTAAATATGGAACAGGTTGAATGTGTGTTTGAATAGAACAGAAAATGTATTGCCATTTCTACCTGTAGGCTATGTGATACCTTCATACAGATTAATAAATGGTTAAAATCGCTTGTTGGACGCTATCTAGAACATAATAATGAATTAAATATCACAGCTTCTCATTTGAAAACAATCTTAACAATCTTAAAACAAAGCTGCACAGTTTCTCAATGTCTTCTGTAGCAGTTACAGAGTTGTGTGGGTGCGGGTGGCTGTGGCTGTGTAATTGTGGGGAGAGAGAGAGAGAGAGAGAGAGAGAGAGAGAGAGAGAGAGAGAGAGAGAGAGAGAGAGAGAGAGAGAGATTGTAGACCGGAAGGAATGTGCGGTGCATTGAGTCTTCGCGGTAGACTGAAGTATGTGTTTACTAAATTCGCGGGGATAACTTTTGAACCCTGCACCATAAAAACTGTGCAAACTGTAATTGCATTCAGCATCCCGTAACGTCAGAGCAAACGCTTATAGAGTTGTAGGTTTACGCAATATGCTCTCTGAGCGGAAGTGCTCGAGTGCTATGGATCATCATCAACAGCAGCAGCGTCGTCGTTTTCATCATCGTTGTCGTCATTGACGTCCCTATCATTATTATTGTTGTCGTCGTTGTCATCATAATTATCATCATCAACATCATCATCATCATCATCATCATCATCATCATCATCATCATCATCATCATCATCATCATCATCATCATCATCTTGAGAGAGACATTAGTACTGTATTAAAGTCTGTATCTTCTTGGAACGTCCAACTACCTGTTCGCGGTCCCAGACTTCTTAGCGTTAAGCCTGCGAAATTTCACGCCACATTCTACAGACTACCATGAATGTGCCCTCCCTGCTTCCAGCTTCATCACCCGGCTGACATCCAGCGCCGGAGATCTCAGCGATTCCTTGCATGCTAGGTTATATTATGACAAATGCGGCCTTGCAAGCTAGCCCGCCATATAGCACAACGATTATGAGTGGGTGCTGATTGCTAAGTATTGGGTACTACTATGATGTGGGCGAAATGCTTACTTTAGAGTGGGTAAGATTACTTTGTTACGAATGTACCGTTTGCAAAGTTATGAATTGCAGTGCTAGTGATTGGCATATAATGAGTATGGTACATTCTTCTTTACAATATAATTATACATAAGTCATAGATTCCCTCATTCAGAAGACTCATTATTATTCGTTTTAGACGAGCCACGAGCGCCGTTCTCATAATTATTCACTGTGCGAATTTCTTCAGTTGTAGTAGTAATAGATTTTACTTCATTTCTTCATTATATTCCCGTTGTTTCTTTAGTAATACTAGTAGTTATAATCTTTTTAGGTGTACTTTCTTTCTGAAGAGATTTGTTAAAAAGTCGAGAGAGAGAGAGAGAGAGAGAGAGAGAGAGAGAAGATAGATAAGATGAGATAAGACAACTTTATTATCTTTTACAATAAATTACATAGTGGTGTACAATTACAATCAACAAGAAAGAAACATCACAATAATAAAATTAACAACGATGATAATGATAATGAGGATAAAACTGTCGCACATTTATAATTACACTTATGCATACTAACATTAAACGACAGCACATGTTAAATGAAATGATTTTTGACACATACAAACACACACACTCACACAAGCACACATGTCATTTATTAAATAATGAGACAGCCTTTGGAAGAAAACTGTTTTTCGTTCTGAGAGTTCTGACCCTTGGTGTTCTTTAGCGCCTTCCAGAAGGCAGGGGGGAGAGAGAGAGAGAGAGAGAGAGAGAGAGAGAGAGAGAGAGAGAGAGAGAGAGAGAGAGAGAGAGAGAGAGAGAGAGAGAGAGAGAGAGAGAGAGAGAGAGAGAGAGAGAGAGAGAGCAAAAATAAGCATTAATACATGTACATTCAACAGCCCACTCATTGACTTAGTTGCATTCACGCACCCATCGTTTTCATCCCCCGTTCTCCCATTTTCTTGATCAAGGTCTTTTTCGTTCCTTCTCAATTTTGCTGCCTCTTTC
This sequence comes from Oncomelania hupensis, assembly GCA_036898135.1. Lineage (NCBI taxonomy): Eukaryota > Metazoa > Mollusca > Gastropoda > Littorinimorpha > Pomatiopsidae > Oncomelania > Oncomelania hupensis. The sequence goes on along the minus strand of CM072518.1, from coordinate 34,812,441 downwards.
ACGTGTTCCGTGAGGAGTGAGACTCGTTCGTAGTTAGAGTCCATTCTCTCCCAATTATTTGATCCAACCTCCTTCTGTCCTCCTACTCCTCTTTCTTTCCTCCTTCGCTCCCACTCCATCTCCGTTTTACTTTAGGAGCTAGATTTCTCTGTCGTTAGAAGAAAAAAACAACCTTCTGAGTGCTCTTTACTTCATTAAATTATGGGTCAAGCAAAGTCCAACAGAGCTGCGACCCGAGCCACCTAGATCTCTGTAGTAAGGGGCTTGACCATCAAGCGGTCATTATCCAGGGAGGTCCATCCTTTCGGATTCCTCTCCTGATCACGAGCGCTACGGGTGGGTTCTGGACGCACGGATGAACTAAGACCTTTACATTTTCGCTGAATGGAGAATTTTTGATTGAATAGGTCTTTGATATCTAATACGACATTAGACCACATTTCCAAATAATAATTCTTCTTCTTCTTCTTCTTCTTCTTCTTCTTCTTCTTCTTCTTCTTCTTCTTCTTCTTCTTCTTCTTCTTCTTCTTCTTCTTCTTCTTCTTCTTCTTTAAAGTAGCGCAAGCACTGAATCGCACCGCCTCCCAAGCTCGCACATACGCACATAATGAGCGAAATAGAATGATTTGAGGCTCGCGGTTTGTCAAGCTAGACAAATATACATAATAGAGATTATTGTGATTGAGAGAGAGAGAGTGTGTGTGCGCGTGTGTGAGAGAGTGTGTGTGTATGCAGATGTGCGTGGGTGTGTGTGTGCGCGCGCGTGCGTGCGTGCGTTTGGGGAAGAATTGGGTGTTATAGGGGATTCGAGAGAGCGAGAGCACTTGCATGCACTCATTATTCAAAGTCCATGCAGAGAGTGCCGGCAGGATGCATCAGTCATCAGCAGTTTGGTTTGGGTTTTGGTAGCAGGGTGAGAAAATTTGTTGAACATTTCCCTGACCTGGTCACATATCTGACCTACCTTCTTGTGTAGCAGCTGGGAGTTACTAGTAGACTGTACTGGATACCGGTAAAGTGTTCTGACTATACATCCCAGTGGGCATTGGTAGAATAAGTTGCTACCGACTAAATGTAGTCGACTTACACGGACCTACAACATTTTTCAGAGTGTTCTGGCTGAATGTCTTGAATCTGTAGATTGCAGTGACTATTCTCCTCCTCCTCTTCATCATCATCGTAATTGCCATCATCATCATCATCAACATCATCATCATCATCATCATCATCATCATCATTACGAGTGACTTTTAAGTGACCTATATAGGTTTGTGGCGAACTATTTGTCTCATATTCGAAACTCCGCCACACTCGGCGGTTTTATTTTAACTGACCGCCGACAAAATTCTGTGGAGTTTTGACACTTAAAGAAAAACCCTGAAGCGGAAAATCGCATTCCTCCCTCCCCCTCCCCCTCCCCCCATTCCCCACCCCTCTTCCCACCCTCAGACTTTGAAGTTTCAGTAACCGTACCACTTCATCGTCTGTGACAGTGACGTTTGCTCTTTTGGGTGAAGACTTTGATCATTTGTGTTCCAAAAGCGCTGTCTTCTTAATACCTTTAAGTTCTTAAGAGTGTCGGGATCGGCCACCTTTTGATGGATTTTTGAAAGGGTGAATCCTTTGCCCTGTGTGATATTTTGTTTGTAATTTGAGACGGTTTTAGCGGACAACATATTGTTAGTACCTAATACTTTCAACGGCGTCTCCACAGGCAGGATCGTATTTAGCGTCTGATGGAAATTGATATGAAAAAGGTTATGCGGTAGGAGAGGACGAATCACAAGGCGACGTTCACCATGTTCACAAATATTTTAGTAATACCGTCGGTTTTCTTAAAAGTGTCTTCCCGAGTCAGCGATACTTTCTTTTAGTTATTTCTTTTCAGAAATGTACTCTAGATCAGGGGCGGATCTAGGGCGCGGCGCTATTTCGGCAAATACTTACTATCAGTAAGTACTCGAACATGGCGTCATTTGTGCGATAAAACTCAAAGGACGCCTGTACATTTAGTTCTGCATAAACGTCGTTCTGAACTCTCGACAAGTATTTTATTTTTATGACATCAGCCTACGTAAGACACTGTAGAATTACGTCAAGAATTTTTTTTTAAATGTGTCCGTTGAGCTTATATCTGATCCGCTTTAAGCTACTTACAGCACCAACAACATCTTTATCACGTGTTTGTAGACTTCAAGAAAGCGTTTGACCAAGTCTGGCATGCAGCTTTGTGGGTAACCATGAGAGTGTACAACATCATCCCTAAACTTATTGAAGTCATCAAAAGCCTGTATGACAAGGCTACCAGTGCAGTCCTCCACCACAGCGCCATCGGAAACTGGTTCAGAACAACAATCAGTGTGCGTCAAGGATGCCTACTCTCTCCTACTCTTCTTTAACATATTCCTAGAGCGCATCATGTCAGATGCCCTTGCAGATCACGAAGGCACAGTCAGTATAGGGGGTAGAGCAATCTCCAACCTTCGTTTTGCGGATGACATTGATGGATTGGCTGGAGAAGAAAAAGAACTTGAACAGCTAGTACAGAGGCTTGACACCACCTTCAGAGCCTATGGAATGGAAATAAATGCAGAGAAGACCAAAAATGATGAAGCCCATTTGAAAAGACGGGACCATCAGTCTACATTCCAAGATAATGCTGCTGCGCTCCCTTGTCATCTCTATCTTCCAACACGCTTGCGATTCACATCGACCCTCACAGCAGATCGACAACGATACGAAGAATACAAAGCACGGAGATGAGGTGCTACAGAAGACTTCTGGGAATTTCGTATACCCAGCACATTACCAACGACGAAGTCCGACAGACCATCACGTAAGCCATTGGACAATACGATGACATGCTCACAGTGGTGAAGAAACGGAAACTCCGATGTTATGACCATGCTTTGCAAAGACCGTCCTGCAAGGCACGGTGCAAGGAGGCAAAAAAGAGAGAGACCGAAAAAGAGGGGGGAGGACAACATTCGAGAATGGACTGGCTTGACACTGACCGAAGCCATGAGGGTTTCTGAGGACAGAGAAAGATGGGAGTACGCTGGTTATACGATCATTGTTGGTGCCCCAACGACCTTCGAGTTACAGGATAGGATAGGCCTAGGTCCGTTGAGTTTATATCTGATCCGCTTTAAACTCAATGCTTCACATAAAAAATGTAGGTCTACTTTTGATATTAGATCTGAAGACCTACACCAGGAGGAAAGAAGACTATAGGCATAGAAGAAGATTCTCTGGTGCAAAGTATACGCTCTTACAATTGAAACTATGGTATATAACAAAGAGAGATAAATTAATTAATCCGTCAAACTAACGTAAACAAATGTTGATAAAATGTTGGGTTGTGTACATAAGTATGTGTTTCTGCATAGCTAATATAGAAAATAAATGAATAAATAAATGGTCTGACTATACATTTTGGCTCTGTTCGCAAAATTCAATATTCTATCAGATTTTGTTTTTGTTGTTGCTGATTCCAATATTATTATAATAAACCGCACATTGCCGTCTCAAAGATACGAGCGTATAAGCATGAAATATAAAGAAATTTACACAAGTGATTAACCATCATATTATCTTCCAGGAGAGACCTACAACACCTCATAAAGTTGCATTACCTTCAACGTCGGTAAGGCCCTCCAGCCCCCCACCCCATCTTTCCCCCTCCCACCCCCGACAAAATCTTGGCCACTGGATATTATCGGGGTCTGGACACCGACTACAATGTGGACTCCCTCCTCCCCAATACCTTACCCATTGATTTGCCCCTATAGATGTTAGTTTAAAGCCATTGTTTTTGTTAAACATCTTTTTGTTCCTTTGTCTATGATCGGTCTCAATGGCGCCTGAAACCAAGAACTGTTACTATCACCAGAATCAGATTGTCGATTGAGTGATTGTGTGAGTAAGTGAGTGATTAATTTATTGATTGATCGAGTGAATGATGAATAAGGGAAATTACATTACATTACATGATTATTGCTTTAGGTCCAGCGGACTCTTCCGAGAATAAGGGAAATGACATGGAACTTCGTTGGTAGCATTTTTAAATGTAGTGTGTTTTTAAATGGAATATTTGAACCGTGCTGTTCTCTGTCTGTCTGTCTGTCTGTCTGTCTGTCTGTCTGTCTCTCTCTCTGTCTGTCTGTCTCTCTCTCTCTCTCTCTCTCTCTCTCTCTCTCTCTCTCTCTCTCTCTATGCGCGCGCGCGTAATTCTGAGTACAATAAATCTAAGTAATTTTTCTATTGTGTAGAGAAATATGCAATGCAGTTAAATGTACTCCTATGTAGTACTAGTAGCCATCAGTCTATAGCAGTCAGTAGTCCATCAGTGCAGCATCCAGTCGCTTAGCGCACATGCAGTCCCATGCCAGTTGACAAGTGGTGCTCTTAACATGTCTGGTAATAAGAGATTTAATTGCGTTGTCAAAGCTCGGGTCTCTTTTTATTCCAGTGTATATAAAATAAACTCAAAGATTAGGCATGGAATAGCAGCATCAAAATGCAGGTATGTGTTTGAGGTGTGGTTCCAGTATAATACTGTGATAAATGAAACCCAAGCAATGGAAAACTTGCCGTTGGATAGAAGCAGCGGATGCAGTCTATGAATACATCAAGAGTGTCCAGTGACCAAATTTCATGACCTGGGGCTTGCGAAGAGTCTCGATGCACGGTGGTCGAGGGCGGTCAAGTTACCGTTAATCCGCCGACCAACCTCCCTCGCCATCACCTCGGCTAATGAAGCGGTGGCTCGCGTGTAGTGTTATTAGGCCCAATGGACTGCACGACCTTGGTCTTTAAAGGCTTTGTGGTAGAAGGGTATTGTGGACACCTCATGGGTGGGAAGATGAAGATAAGGGGCTACCCTAACTCATCTCAGCATTCAGAACCTCTGTTCTGGACCGACTGAATGTGACAAATCCCAAAGACTATTAATTATTATAATAAATGTGTATGCAGTTTTAACCTTTTAACCCATTCATTACAAAGTCAACCCCGAAGTTGCGGAGTTATGCCTTTATGTTTTTGACTTTGTCCGTCCGTCCGGAGAGGTGACATTTGCGCACTTTCCCCTGAAGCTAATGGACGGATTTCTTTTAAACTTGGTATTTAGTTGTAAAATAGTAAAACCTACTAGATGACCAAAAAACCACCAAAAAACAACAACAACCGATCAGGTGAGGTTAATCAGGGTGACGAAACTATAGTATATGGAGTGATTTTATCAGATTGACGAAACTATGATATGTTGTGTCACTTCATCATGTGACGTCATCATGGCGGCGTCATATTTTGTTGTGGGGTCTTTTTTCCAAATTTTTTTTTCTATTAGAGGAATTTGGTTCAAGTTTGGTTTATACTTAGATTCTATCTATGCCACCAACGTAAAACCAAACGTATGCAAATCGAGTGACGTAATCATGATGAGAGAGAGAGTGACGTCATCGCGATGACGTAATATTTTATTTTTATTCAGTTATTTATTTTGTGCACCTTTCTCCGCAACTAATGGACGGATTTCTTTGGAACTAACTTAATATTAAAAATAAGTCAACCCTGCCAGATGACAAAAAAGTTATGCGTATTGGGTGGCTTCATCATTGTAAAATCATAATTTGTTGGTTTGTTTGGTTTTGTTTTTTTTTAAATCCTGTTTTCTTCCAAATGGTGTGGGTGTGTGTGCGTGTGCGTGGCTAGGTAGAAACGCCTTTATTCTGACATACACTTGAACCTCTACGTACTTTCTTTTGACGGACCCCGTTATTTTGACGTCAAAACAGTGTTCCGTTAGGGTTAGGGCTGTGTTGGGCTTAGGGTTAGGTTAAGGGTTAGGGTTAGAGTTAGGGTTAGGGATAGCTTCAAAAAATGGACAAATTTGTAAAAATGTCAAAGTAACGTATGTAGAGTTTCATGAAAGTCATCATAACGGCGTTTCTACATGGTTGTGTGTGGGTGTGTGTGTGTGGGTGTGGGTGTGTGTGTGGGTGTGGGTGTGTGTGTGGGTGTATGTGTACGCTTGAACGCGTGCACCATTTAGGGTCCAGCACTTACTATTATAGTTGTTCTTATAGTCGCTTTATCAGCTGAAGGCGCTGGCTGAAGCAAGATCTTTCTAACTCATGCAGTATCCTGATAAAAGGTGAAGGAAAATGAATGGTGTATTTGGAATGTTTTGTTATAGTATTATTACTACCTTTGAGTATGTGGCAGGTGTGCACGTTAGTCCAGTCCCGGTAATGAAATAAATAGCCAAATAAGCAACTAATTCCTATAAAAATGCTATGCAGTAAAAAATATTCTTTAAGCAATGAGGAAATACCTATAAAAAGTCCCAGTTAAAAAAAGGGGTCTGAGACATGATTTTTGGTGCTTATGTTTTTTCACACTTCAAAACGTCAAAGGGAGATTACTTGAAATAAATATTTAATTCAAAACCATATCATGTTGCATGTCAAATGAAAGCTCTTGACATATACAGTCCGAAAATCTGTTTCAACCTTTTCTGTGTCAGTTTTAGTTCTGACTGGAGATTAAAATTTGATTAACATAGCGGTATAAATGCGAAATTCTGATGATCGTGAAAATCTTGATCTCGATTGTAAAACTCGACTTCTATCTAATTCACAAGAGAAAAAGGATTAGTTAACACGAAATAAAGAAAAACAAAAATAACCATGCCATTGATTAGTTTTCCAGTAGAATATAAAAGTGGTCTGCCTTAGTCGCTCTCAGAATCAGACTCATCATCCAGCTGAACCACACAATTTGTGCAGCTGACTCCACGGCATTCTCCACAAGCTGTGGTGCACGTAAGTCCGTGCTTTCTGCAGCTGCATCTGCCAATGGAGCAGTCTTTCTTGCAGCAGCAGCGGATAACATTCAAAATATCATCGGGAGCAGCTGGCTTATTAGTTGTTATTGGAAGTAGCCGGCCCTCCTGTAACTTCCAACCCCAATCCACTGGTGATAGACCATGGTCTCTGTCTAGACCCACTCCTAGACTTGGTAGAATGATCTGTAGGCATGGAATACAGCTGCTGCTGCTGTTGGGGGGGAGCACTTTAGCTTGGATTTGTATATGGCTTGCTGACACTTTTTGCTGATATTTGACAACCCGCAGTTTGGTCAAGGTATCAGAACGTTTTCCACTGTACATGTGAACAAATACCCTCTCACCAGCCGCTGCAACAGCATCATGACTTGACATCTTATCATTGAATACTCTAGCCTCATCAAGGAGCTCTCCTGAATCAAGCTTCTTGACTGTGAGTGATTTTGAGATGTTGAAGGGATGAGATGTCGTGTCGCATCCACAGAATGCATAGGCAAAATGTGTTATTACAGACTGTTGCTCCAAGGCGCTTTTGATTTGCCTTTATGTCCCACAACTTGGTCTTCTTGTAGGAACCTGATGTAAAGAACACATCATGCATTGCTGGTTCCCCATGGTGCAGAAGTAGAATTAGCAAGTCAGTGTCTTCTCCGACAACAACAGTGGCCGATTCTTTTGCAGATACTAGAGCTTTGGCGACAATTATACAGTCTGCATCTCCCTTTGCATGGAATGTAACAAATTTGTTTGCCTCGAATGCTTCAGCCAAAAGATGAATAAACTGCTGTTTGTTTCCGCAGTTGGCCAAGAACATTTCCTTCGTCTCACAGAGGATCATGTCAGGATCAAAGGCTACATGTATCCCAACCATGCCTTTGCTTCTTCATAGATGGGTAACATTTTTGGTACTTGGGCCATCAACATAGCCAAACAAACCTTTGTCGTTAGCCCATTCCGCGTCCTCTAATTAGGCCACCATTTGACTTCAGCGTCCTCATCAAAGTTTGCTCAATCACCAGAACACACGACAGACCAGCCCAATAGCGATCGCTTCTCCTCATCACGTGATGGCCTACCATGAAATCGTGATAGACTTCTGGTTGGATTTTGTTCAACTCCATCATTTGCTGTATGTACAGCCTGGCCGACTTGGTGTAGAGGTTGTGCCCTGAAGCAGCAAAATAGGGCAACGTTTTGGCATCAGCAGATAGATGGAGCTTGAAGTCTCCAGTTCTTTCAGCCTATATTGCTGTGCGAAGGAGGTGTACCATTTCTTGATATTGAATCCATAGCTTGCTCGTTCTACTTGAACATTGTCGTTTGAAATCTTCCAACTTTGCTTTGATGCGTCCTGGTGTATTGTAGCATCTCTTGCTGTTGTTTTGCCCTGCATCAGTGATTCAAAAAGAGCAGCAGCCTCATCCAAGTCATCATTGCCAACAGACTCTGTTATGTCAATATATGCAGGATTATGTAGAAGTGACTCTTCTTCTTGACAATCATTGTTTTCGTTCCTAGGATTGTAATCATTGGACAAAGAGTCAGGATGGAGCAACAGCAATTACAGGGGGGCACGGTGGCCTTATGGTAGAGTTTTGGCTTGCGCATCTGAAGGTCCCGGGTTCGATCCCAGGCCGGGGCATTGTGTTGTGTCCTTGGAGAGACACTTTACTCACGTTTCCTACTCCTTCGGATGAGAGTATAAACCGAGGTCTAGTCTGTGTCGCATACATTCCATCAAAACGGACTTTAAAGATCCTGACGCTCATGTCCTAGACGGGTGAGTGCCGGTGACAAGATCACACCCAGCATGCACCTAGGTCGTTCTTTCCCATCCCTGGCTGCCCAGGATTGTGCTCAGTTGTCTGGAGCGTTATTACGATGCGCCAAAAGGCTGCAAGTTGGCGCCTCGGGCTGCTTGAGTTACATCCTATATCGACCAGCGCCTTGAGCAGCTCTTGAGCTGGAAAAGTTCTATATAGAACGATTAAATAATAATAATAATAATAATAATAATAATAATAATAATAATAATAATAATAATAATAATAATAATAATAATAATAATGTTGAAGGCAGTGCTTACAAATATTGCACTCAATGCTGCTTCCTAAATGTGCTCTAATTGCCCTAGAATAAGCCTTTACAGCAATGATGTGAACTGCAGAATTTGCTGCATAACTGTCTCTATTGCCTCCTGCAAGCCTGAACCCAGCCATAAGATGACCAATACTATATGCATCTATCAACCACAGGCTCTGAAGTCTTTTCTTTTCCCTCCTACATACGTACGTAGTACAGTATAGTATGTATAGTATGTAACTAAGGCCTACGAGAGACGAGACTTCCCAGCCTGTTTATCAACACTGCCACTGAATTGTCACGTACGCACATTTTTAACACCATGCGGAACAATCTGGGCGGTAAAAATGGGGGTTCCCCAGTGCATTCGCATCAAAAAATAGTTCGCTTTAAAAAGTTAAAATAAACATATTCATACCCCTTCGATTCCGTGGGACTTTTCTTCAGTTGTAAACACAACTTTAAAGAGTAGATTAGAATATAAATCATTTTTATAGGATTTACTTACTTTCAAAAAGCCTGTTGGATTGGACTACGTGTGAATAGATTCTGTAATGTTAATTTTTCATCTTTGTGTGGGTGACATGTGTCGGTATTGTGTATACATGGGTAAACATGTTATTGGTTGTATG
>CM072518.1:34782877-34800377 GCA_036898135.1 Oncomelania hupensis | reverse complement strand
ACCCTTTTAACACGTTTTAATGTGGGAAACGTCAATTATTTATACATAAGGCCTACTAGGTATGTTTGTATGTGTTGTATGCTACGTGTGCATTATTCATTCGTGTCTCAACATTTTATAATTGCGTAATCTTGGGAATGTGTTTGTGTGTTTGTGTGTCTTTTTACAGAAACATTTTATCAATGCTACCACATAAACAAAATAAATGTAAGAAATGTACAATGCAAATAATGATTTATTTATATTTTGTTTTCATATATTTAGATTTTTTGTTGCTGTTGTGCTGTTGCAAATTGTAACTAATATTGTTATTGTTTTTTTTTATTATTTTTTTTTCATTATAATTATTAATTTTTTTTTTTAGCATTATTATTCAAAAATATTTTGTCATTTTATTATTGTGTTTGTTTGTTTGTTTTTCAACATTATGAAGCGATAAAATGTTTCTATTACCTATTTGTTAGAAACTATGAACCTTGTAGTTTAGTGTAAATAATTTTGTCAAAGAGGTTAATTGTGATTCAGATCATAGACATTAAATGCTTTTGAATCCTCAGCGCCATAAAAAATGATGGTGCGGCAGTGAAGATTTTATCCCTCCGAGACTGGTTCTGTGGGGCTTTTATAGCACCTGAGGATTATTTTAATTCCTTCCATTGTTTCTTTGATGTTCACACATCTCTCTCTCTCTCTCTCTCTCTCTCTCTCTCTCTCTCTCTCTCTCTCTCTCTTTCCCTTTTTTTTAATCTTTCGCTCTCTCTTTCTCTCTCTCTCGTCCTCCCTCTCTCTCTTTCTCGCTCCTCAGTCTCTCTCTTTATTCTCCTGACCGTCAGCTAACCTTTTCTCTCGTTGTTTATAACTCTTTCTTCTTTTCTCTTCTCATCATTTCTCTCTCTCTCTCTCTCTCTCTCTCTCTCTCTCTCTCTCTCTCTCTCTCTCTCTCTCTCTCTCTCTCTCTCTCCCCTGCCCCTACCCCGTGTCTCTTTCTCTTCCTCGCCTCCCCATCCTACTATAGTTCTCACACATTTCTCTTTAAATGTTTTTGTGCACTTGTAAACGTTTGTCATCCTGTCCTTAAAATAGGCTCGCTCTATCTTAAATACAGCAGTAAATGTCGGACCTTTTCTGAGTCTGTTCGCGCTTTCAAGTCAAGCCAGTCATCCCCCTTGGCATGCAGGAGTAGGTGTTCTTTCAAATAAAAAAAAATATTTACTGTCAAACGTCTGACATAATTAGCTCGGCGGGCTACATCTTTGGAAGATGTGTTCAGCTGGTGCGTCATCGTCGTCAACCTTACCTGTCCAGGTATATTTCGCATGCTGGTACAAAACCCGTTAAAACAATGAAACCAAATCAGCCAGAAGCAAAGACAAATGGAGGACGAGCAGCTATTTCCATTCATGACCGCGCTATAGTTGTTACCACAAAAAGGACATCAATCACACACATTGTAACTGTGTCGCTGCATTTCATTACCACCCTTAAAAACGATATGATTCACACATTGTAATGTTGTAGCTGTACTTCGCTGTCGCGCTCGAATCCAATTCTTGTTATAGATGACAGGGTCGCCGTAGCTTGTTATTTATTTATGTTTTGGTCGCCTTAAATTGCGTTTCATTAGTTCCCCAGATATCAGTTTAGCGCACTTTTCTCTAAAACTAGTGCCGGATTTCTTTGAAACTTTTTTGTTATCATGGTCGTAAGAAGAGTGTTTTTTTCTTCTGTATGATTCATGTAGCTGATCTCTCTCAAACTTGATAAAACAATATTTCACCTTCCTAATATAGCGCTTACTGTACATTTTTTGTTGTTGAACTTCCGAAAAAATGTTTTTAGCAAAATACAAGTTTATGGAACCTTATAACCTGCTGTTCTTTATTTCCTTCGACGTTCATCCGTTTGTCTCATCCTCTGATGTTGCCTCTAATTCCTCGCTTTATTTCCATGTCTGTCTCCGCTATTCTTCGCCCTATTTCTAATTCCGTGTGTCTCTAGTGCTCTTTCAGCGTTTCTCTCTCTTACTGTTCTTTCTCTTTTCCTACCCCTTGGGGTCATGAGCAATCTTGCCACTGTAGATTGTTCTAACCTATAAAAAGAAAAGTGAAAGCCCCAGTTGAAAACCTGTCTTGCCTTTGTAGGCATGACTGATTCACTGCGGCAACAGTACCCCCGTTGGAGTGCCGGGGGTTTCAGTATAAATAGTATTCCCACTTTCTGGAAATTTAGTGCTTTAAATTCCCACTGTCGCTGTCTTCCTCATTTGCTCTTTCCCATTCCTGATCTGTCCTATCACTCTGCTATACTATCTTCTTCTTCGCTAGATCAATGACCTACCTTTTTTCTTGAAAACTCTTCCTGGACAAGACTCCTTGTTTGTGTATGAGGTCTGTTGGATCAGCTTGGGAGTGTTGGACGCTTTCTGCCGGGTGGTCACTAGGGCTTCCTATGATGTTATTATTTAGCACTATAGGCATTTTATATGTATGTGTTTTGTTGATGATTTATAATGATGTTTGTATTCTATTTTGTTTTTGTAACCGGGGGTTCGAGTAGTTGGGGTAAAGCCTCAGCCGTCCCCTGCGTGGGATGTCTTTATTGTAAAGTGACTGGCCGGTGGAGGGCATTCAATTTTCCTACTAGGGTTGTTTCGGCAGATCTTTTATGCGGATTGGGGGTTGTCCGGTCCTGATTTGGCTCGGAAGAGTCCGCGGGACCTAAAGCAACAATCAATCAATCAATCAATCAATTCTCTTTTCCTTTCTCCCTTTCTCTCCTTTCATCAACTCTACTCTCGTTCTCTTTCTTTAGCTTATAAGTAAGATTGTATGTGTAAGGTTGTGATTCTGTAGGGCTTATTTGTGCTTTCTTGTTTTGCCCACAGTTTTCACCTCTTTCTCTCGCTCTCCACTGGCATTGATTAAACCAAGCAGACCAACGAAGATGTCTGTGTGTCGGAGAGATTGAGCGTGAACGTCACCAGCATGCAACAAACGATGGGGTTTCCATTCAACACGCACACAACATGATGACATTACAGGAAAATCAAGGACATTATAATTATTATTATTATTATTATTATTATTATTATTATTATTATTATTATTATTATTATTATTATTATTATTATTATTATTATTATTATTATTATTATTATCGTTGTTTTTGTTATTTCTAAAATCACCTCCATCACCTACATTCCCTACTTTCCTTCCCCCTCTCTCTTTCTCTTTCTCTCTCTCTCTCTCTCTCTCTCTCTCTTTCTCTCTCACTCGCCTGCCCTTACCACCTTTGTGACATTACCTGTTAGTGCAAAGCGGCAAGCCTGTTAATATTGTTTTAACAACTTTTTTGTTTTTTTTAATTGTTGACGTAGGTGCTAAGTATACTATAAAAAAAAAGCAAAAAATCCCACCATAATTACATAACCTATATAACCCCGATGACACGCAGTTCCTATGACATGTTATGATAACTCGTCGTTTACGAAACTGCGGCTTTAGGTCACTGCGATCAGCGTAAAAAGAATAACATACTATCAGAATATAAGATAAGACAACTTTATTATCTCTTTCAAAAAAAATTGTGGTGTACAAACAGTCAACACAAATACACATCACAATAACAATATTAATTGACATTCAGAATAAAACACGTTTGTGGTTACAAATTTAACTATTTGCGCGCCATACAAGTGGACATTGGATTGGATACAAATACATATACGACAACTTTATTATCTTTATGAGAAGTTATAACGTGCTGTATATAATTCAATCAAAAAACTAAAGATTATAATGTGCACAGTCAAACGGTGCATACATGTGCACCGACACACACACACATATTGTATAACTGTTTGAATTTATTTACTATTAATCAGACGTACAGAATGTGGTATAAAACTGTGACCTTTGACCTCAGCATGTGTTGCTACCCTCACGCATTTAGTAGGTTTGTAATTTTCCATTTTTGTGGTTTTTGTTAGTGTTGTTTGACCAGTGCACATGAAAGTCATTACGATGAAAGAAACAACTGATTGCGTTAGTTCAAGCCATCATATGTTAAGTTAGTCACTTGATGTTCCAGTGCGCTATTCACAACTTTCCGGCACCTCTCATAAAAACTCGTGGGTATCGCCATTATAAATTAAAACGAGGTTATATGAAACCAAGTTCCGGTTTGGCTTGTTTTGCTTTTATCAAAGCTTGATGCGTGACTTTTAAATATGGCAAATTGCCGAAAACGACGATTGTTAGAGCCAGAAAACGAGTGGGATAAGTATAAAAACGGTGGAGGAAGTACATGCTCAGTGAAAGAATGCAAAAAACAATCGTAGAGGCCTGTATTTGTGGCGACTTCGGAGGTGCGTCGATCATCGACAGAAAGTGAAACAGGACCTGAAAACTCTTGTAGTTTTCCATAGCTTCGCCGTCGCAACCTTCACAAAACACGAAGTAACTGACTATATTAGGCTAGCGTTGTGGCCAAGTGGGCTAAGGCGGGACTAACTTGCCTTGTCCACAAGCCAGAAACCAATTGCGCCTGACAGGTGTGGGTTCGAGCCAGCACCTGAGCGTTATGTTTTTACCGAATATTTTTCAAAAATTCACAAATAATGTTAGGTAGGTAGGGTTTAGGCGCGCCACTGGCGATAGAAAGGGATAATAAACTGCAGCAAAAAAAATAAAAATATGTGAGGGTACGATACAGGTGGCCAGTGACACATGTTATTATTCTTGAATATTTGGAAATAACTCACTAAAACACGCGGAGAAAAAAAACCGGAAGTATTTTTCATAGAGGGGATCCCCGTTGGTGCATAGGATAGCAGAAAAGTGTGAATACAGGTCCGCTCATGTTTAGCCCAACGTTGACCTCGCGCCATACGTTTCATTGTCCTAATCTTGCACGCTTGAGATTATACCATAATTATTGCTTCTTCTATGAAGCGCAACACAAGTAATAATTTTAGGAAGTTGGGTTTGGAATTTGGACCACTTGTGACTTAGACTATTTCTGTTCGTACACAGACAGAGAATATAGAATCCTTTATAATTATTGTCCCCATAAAAATTTGCAACAAGATTTTTTCGTGCAGCGTCCATCTGCATATAAAAATTGAAAACAACGAAATTAAATTTGAACCTAAAATTGAAAATAAATAATGATGATGATGATGATATTTACAGTGATTAAAACTTGTCGACAATGATACCATCACATATATAATTATATGGATAATATTATAAACCGTGCACACACATTCACACCCACACGCTGAGACAATTGAGACGCTCATAGTAAAAGTCCTCTATCTCGTAAAGGGAAAGGATTGGGAGGCGGGGGAGGGTGAGGGGGGAGGAGAAAGAGAGAGGGAAATGCTTGAAGTTCGAGTCACAAAGGGTTTCCTTATACGCCAAAGTTATGTTCAGTTCTGCTGACACAGCCAGTTTGGCTGAATGATAACATGATTGAAGTCCCATAAAAACATTGTTTGATTCGTAAGTATTTTTTTAACATTATTCTGTAACCTGCATTCTCGACGCAGCTGGCGTGACTCTCCGAGAGACTATCATGTCAGTTTCCTGTCTGTCAGCGGCGAGTGACGACATGCGACCTTTGACACGGCACGCGACTACCGTTCGGCACTCGCCTCTCGCGCTCGCTCGCTGATTGACAACTTCCGGTGACTTGTTGATAAAAACTGGTGGATTAAAAAAAAAAGTTTACTGACAGGCTCACGCGGTGCAGCAGGTGTCCATTGATGAAATAGTGTTTGTTTGGATGAAATTGTCAAAACTGTACGGCACTGTACTGTATTGTTATCAAAAGTATCTGCAACGTATATAGGTCTAATCTGCGATGTTCAGAGATCCCTGGAAGTCACCATCCTAGGTCTTCCACATAACTCGTGAAGCTGTAAACCACCTTAAACATAATTTGGGGTAATACGTGTATATTATTTCATTAGCTTGACCGATTTCAGTTTTGCAGAAACAGTGTGTTTCGCCTCGGTAAACTTCGGAACTGCGCGATGAAACTGCTCGAGCTAAAGTATCAATGCAAAGCATCGATACTTTTCAGAAAGCATCGATACTTTCGCAATTGGCTTTCTGTTTGAGAAAATGTGCCATCCTTTTGAGAAAAGTAGCGATACTTTCCTAAATGGATGGATCCTTATGAGAATAGTATCGATGCAAAGTCGATGCACAGCATCGATACTTTTCATCGCGCGTTTGACCCTGTTCGTACGCCATACTTTGGTATCATATAATCTAGGCAAAGACTGAAGAGCTTGCGCTCTCTGTGCATGCCACGGCACCGAAAATGTTTTATGAGTCGAACACGAAGACTTAGTTACAACATGCACTTATTCATTGGCATGTTTAATGAATTGTGACAGTAAGCTTACCCTGCCTAGTTCCAACGGACTGCGCCATTCAGCTGAACGCAGCTGATTTATGCACTTTTCAAAAGTTAAAAGCTATTTTCGGGACCAAATGCCTTCCAGAACAATCATATAGAGCGATTGATCCACCCTGCGCTCTATCATTCAGCACGATCGATGAAGGTTGTTGTTACTCAGTGTTGAAGCTCCTACTACATACACTACATCAGTACTGAAAGTTTGCAACATTAAAAGATCCTACTACATACACTACATGAGTACTGAAAGTTTGCAACATTAAAAGATCCTACTACATACACTACATCAGTACTGAAAGTTTGCAACATTAAAAGATCATACTACATACACTACATGAGTGTAATGAAATTTGGCAAAATTAAAAGGTCCGTTTGCCAAATTCAGGAGAGAACAGAAAAACAGCTTGATTTAACAGTTCAATGCAATGGTACTTTTCATACGTGTATTCATTGGTTAATTCATTTTTGTCATTCAATTTCAAACTGAGGTTGACAATGTATCTATTCATTCACGCTTTACATTCTGGATAGAAGTATCTCTCACACTGTATGTGTACCGGAATTTGGCACAATAAGACGTCAGGTTTCAAACATACAGTAAACAACTTGATTGAACAGCTACTGATGCATCCAGACATCAGGTTACCACATCCATTACATTACTTTACTCCGAAAGCTACACTGATACATTCGGATATTCATTCATTCATTCATTCGGGTATTCTTTCAAGTTATATATTTTGAACAGAACTAGCTCCAACATTGCAATTGTATTGAAATCTGGCCCCGTTCAGTCATCAGGTTGCCAAATCCAGTAAATCGCCTTCATTGAACAGGTACTGATAGGTCCATACGTTTATTCATTCATGAAATCATTCGTTTATTGATTGATTTATTCAGACATGCATTCAATTGTGTTTACAATTCGGGACTGAAGTGGCTCCAGCAGCGTAATGTAATAAAATTTGGCACCATCAAGACATCCGGTTGCCAGATCCAGTAAGGCAACTTCATTCAAAGACTCTATGCTATCGTTCCACTCTTTTGAATGTTAGACGATCATAATGGCGGTATATGCTATGTGGAATTCGAACGTATATAGCAAAACCAGCAGGGGCCAGTTGGCAGACGGTTACTAGATATCCAACCTCTTAAACGTTTCCAAACGTGTAATCGTATAAAAGCGGAAAGGGGCAGATTGTAATCACTTGTTATTGGGAGGAATCGATAAGCACTAATTGGACAATGCACTGTTGCTCTTGTAAACAAGAAACACAAACTGGAAAGCCTTCAGATTTTTATGCTGATGAGTTGTTAGAAGTCATTATCGTTTGTTGATGGGATACCGTACATAATAGGTATAGTGGACATCAGTATTCAATCACATGTGGACCTAAGATCGACTGCAGTATGTCGGATCTTGGAATGAGTCCTAAAGTTCGCCTCTATAAACACTGTTGAATGGTACAGTGTATTAATAATTATTATTAGTGTAAATATTAAAAGCGTCAATTTGTTTTTGGTTCATCAAGTCATGGGGGTTCTTCTTTTTCTCTTTGTGGTCCTCATCCACATTTTCATTGCCTCTTCTTCATCTCCTTATTGGTTCTACTTCTCTTTCTTTTGAATTCTTCTTCTTCTTTTCTCCTTCCCTCCCCTCCTTATCCCCATATTCTTCTTCTCCATTCCATCTCCTTCCTTCTTCCTCTGGTTTCTCCTCCTCCTCCCTCACCTACACGACTCCCCCAGGGAAACGTCGAGGGAGGTCGCGCAGGTCAGCGTAACAAGTCACGTGATAGCGTCGCCATGTCACAGGGTCCACGGTTAAGGCGATAATTATCGTGGGAAAGGGAGAGCAGCGAGTCTTCACTGCAAACAAAGTTAATCGGGTAATCAGCGTCCATTATGACCTGCTCCATCTACTGTACACCCTGTTCCTTCACTGCTCAGTCGTCTTTTCAGTTTTTATACTCTATGCGAATTGGAGTGTATACGCAGTCACTTCTATGTTATGCATAATTAAACTGATTAAAACTTAAGTATTTAATAGTAGTAGTAGTTGTAGTAGTAGTAGTAGTAGCAGCATTAGTAGTAATAGTAATAGTAGTAATAGAAGTAGTAGTAGTAGCAGCAGCATCAGTAGTAGTAATAGTAGTAGTAATAGAAGTCATATAAATAAGGATAGACAGTGACACCTTTATATGCTCCTTCATTTTATTCTTTCTGTTTTTAAATCAAATGAATAACATTTGATACCACACCCTTTTAAAAAAATTCAATTTAACTGATAGTCAATAGGTCAGACCACAGGGGCATCACCCAAGTTGGGTGTCTATCCTATCCTATCCTGTCCCGTAACCCGAAGGTCGTAGGGGCACCACAGATGATCGTTTAACCAGCATACTCCATCTTTCTCTGTCCTCAGCAGCCCTGATGGCTTCGCTCAGTGTCAAACCAGTCCATTCTCGAATGTTGTCCTCCCACCTCTTTTTCGGTCTCCCTCTTCTTCTACCTCCTTGCACTGTGCCTTGCAGAATAGTCTTTGCAAGGCCTGATGATCTGGTGACGTGGCCATACCACCGAAGTTTCCGTTTCTTCACCACTGTTAGCAGGTCATCGTGTTGTCCAATGGCTTGTGTGATGGTCTGTCGGACTTCGTCGTTGGTGATGTGTTGGGTATAGGAAATGCCCAGAAGTCTTCTGTAGCACCTCATCTCCATGCTTTGTATTCTTCGTTGGAGATCTGCTGTGAGGGTCCATGCTTCGCAAGCATATAGGAAGATGGAGATGACAAGGGAGCGCAGCAGTCTTACTTTGGAATGTAGACTGATGGTCCTGTCTTTCCAAATGGGCTTCAACCTTGTCAGGGCAGCAGTTGTTTGTGCGATCCTGGAGAGGACTTCCTGTCGGGACCCATTGTCTGATACAATGGCTCCTAAATATTTGAAGCTATGCACTGTGTCGAGGGATTGGCCTTGGACTTTGATGTCCGTATTGATGCCATTGGTGTTGTTGGTCATCATTTTGGTCTTCTCTGCACTTATTTCCATTCCATAGGCTTTGGAGGTGGTGTCAAGCCTCTGTACCAGCTGTTCAAGTTCTTGTTCCTCTCCAGCCAATCCATCAATGTCATCTGCAAAACGAAGATTGGAGATTGCTCTACCCCCTATGCTGACTGTGCCTTCATGGTCTGCAAGAGCATCCGACATGATGCGCTCTAGGAAGATGTTGAAGAGTGTTGGAGAGAGTAGGCATCCTTGACGCACGCCGATTGTTGTTCTGAACCAATTCCCGATGGCTCTGTTGTGGAGGACTGCACTGGTAGCCTTGTCATACAGGCTTTTGATGACTTCAATAATTTTAGGGCTGATGTTGTACACTTTCATTGTTGCCCATAGAGCTGCATGCCAGACTCGGTCAAACGCCTTCTTGAAGTCTATGAACACATGATATAGATGTTGTTGGTGCTGTAGGTATTTCTCACAGATTATTCTGAGGTTGAAAATCTGCTCAGTGGTACTTCGCCCTGCCCTGAATCCTGCTTGTTCTTCAGCTATGATTTGTTCAGCTTGGGGTTTCAACCTGTTGAGTATTATTTTCAGGAGGACCTTGCTGGGATGGCTGATGAGGCTGATGGTCCGGTAATTTTCACACTCCTGAAGGTTACCTTTTTTGGGAAGAGTGATGACAAGCGACTGGGTCCATGGTATAGGCCACTCCCCACTCTGCCAGATCTTGTTACAGATAATGGTGAGGGCATCAATCATCGCTTCTCCTCCTGCTTGTAGCAGTTCCGCGGGTATGTTGTCCACTCCCGCTGACTTCCCTTTCTTTAGCGCTTGCACTGCTGCCTCAACTTCTTCCCGGAGAATTGGGAGGATTTCTTCTTCTTCTCTGTTCTCGGGACATGCTAGAACTGATGGGTCTCCATTTGGTGTATGGCTGTAAAGGTCAGAGCAGTACTCTGTCCATCTGTCCAAGACTTCTTGTTCTTCTGTAAGGCATATGCCAGACTTGCTTTGGATAGTGGAGACTTTGGGCTGTTTGACACTTGTCAGCCGCTTCACAGTCTGGTAGGCCTTCTTGTTGTTGTTCTTGTTCAGACTGTTCTCTATTTCCTGGCATTGATCTTCTATCCAGTTCTCCTTTGCTGTGATCATGCCTTTTCGGATGTCATTGTTGATTTTTCGGTAGACATCAGCTCCCTGTGAGGTGTTCTTTTTCTTTTTCATCTCTCTTCGTTTATCACACAGATCCAAAAGTTCAGGTGTGATCCACAGCTTCTTCTTTGGTCGGTGCTTGCCAAGGATCTCAGTGGCAGCATCTGTCACAGCTGAGTTGAAGGTGGTGGTCATGGTGTTGACATCTACTTCACCAGCCCCCAAAATGAGCAGTGGTGCAAATTTCCCTCCAATTGTGGCCTGAAATAGTTCTGCCACCTCCGGGTCTTGCAGTTTGTCCAGGTCGAACTTCAGTCTAGTGCACTTTGCTGTATTTACTCTTTTCAAGTGGAGCCGGAAAGACATCATCACGAGATCGTGGTCACTTCCGATGTCTGCTCCTGGAAAAGTACGTGTCCTGCCAATGTTGATGCTTGATCTGAAGCGTTTCTTGACCATGATGTAGTCTATTTGGTTGTGATGCTCCCCGCCAGGACTGTGCCATGTCCATCGTCTGGAGTTTTTGTGGAGACCAAGCGTGTTTGCCAGTACCAGATTGTTGTATCTGGCAAACTCCAAGAGTCTCAGACCCCTGTCATTTGTCTCGTTGTTGCAGTGGGGTCCGCATGTGTCTCCCCAGTTGTGGTGCGCATCTTGGCCAACCTTGGCATTCCAGTCGCCTTGCACTATGACTATGTCCTTCTTCGGCACTTGGTCAAGGACCGCCTGTAGATTTTCATAAAAATCCTCCACTTTGCTGTCGTCATAGTCTGATGTTGGGGCGTAGGCCTGGATGATGGTGATGTTGAAAGGGGCTGCTCTCAGGCGGATGGTAATGAGTCTACTGGAGACTGGGCGGCAACCCATGACAGTGGCTAGAATGTTCTTGTGGACCAAGAATCCAACGCCGTGTTCGTGCCTGTCATCCCTACCGCTGAAATAGAGCTTGTGGCCTTTGTCGGTCGTTGTTTCACCTAGGCCTTTCCAGCGCAGTTCGCTGATACCTAGAACATTCCATCGATAGTGGTCCAACTCGTGGGTGTCTATAAATAATACTAATACTAATACTAATACTAATACTAATACTAATAATAATAATAATAATAATAATAATAATAATAATAATAATAATAATAATAATAATAATAATAATAATATGAAGAAGAAGAAGAAGAAGAAGAAGATGATGATGATGATGATGATGATGATGATGATGATGATGATGATGATGATGATGATGATGATGATGATGATGATGATGATGAAAATATAAAAGATAAGTGAGGGAGGTGGAGGAGGAGAGCAGCAAAGGAGTGAGGGAGCTGGGGCCGTGCGGTGTGACGGCGGTGGTCTGAATCAGACAAAAAATAACGATTCTGATCAATAGTAGATATTCAGTGTTTATAGGGTCCAGCGGACTGCCAAGAACCGAATCAGGACCACAGGAATGATGCTGATGATGGTAGACGAGACCAGACATTTTTAAAGAAGAGATGAGTTTTTAAGTTGGACTTGAAAGTGGCTATGTTCGGAGAGTGGCGAAGAGAGAGAGGAAGAGAGTTCCAAGTTGAAGGACCAAGCACTGAGAAGGATCGACAGCCTGTAGAGGAGAGTTTGTAGCGGGGGTATTTGTAACATGAGAGTGTCAGAAGAAGAACGAAGATTTCTAGATGGCTTGTAGAAGTGAATGTTTGGGTGAGATAAGAAGGGGCTAATCCATGGACACACTTATAACCGAAAGTACAGATTTTTGGGGGTAATCCTCTGAGATGCAGGAAGCCAATAAAGAGAATGTAGGAGTAGTTTGATATGATCAGATTTTTTTTCTTTTTGAGAACCAGACGAGCAGCTGATTTCTGAACGCGTTGTAGTAGATGAACAGCAGAGGAAGAAAGTCCGGCCAGAAGAGAGTTACAGTAGTCTAAGCGTGACACAGAAGAGAAGTACAGTAGTCTAAGCGTGAAACAGAAGATATTTACAGTAGTGTAAGCGTGACACAGAAGAGGGTTACAGTAGTCTAAGCGTGAAACATAAGAGAGTTACAGTAGTCAAAGCGTGACATAGAGTTATAGATAGAAAGTGTGACTACAGATTACGTCTTTGGACATATGAATGCGCCGCTTAGAAAGTGTAATCCAAAAACCCCATTCTGTGGATTACGAGGATTACCCAAAATTAACTCAAACCTTCTTCATCATCTTCTTCTTTCTTCTTCGCTGTCGGTGAAACAAAAACGGATTACTTCGGTGTTTTTTTTTTCAGTCGATTTTGACGTCGCTTCCGCCATGATTGCAGATTGCTGCTCATGCCCATTTGCTCTTCCGGCTTTGAAAGAGTCAATTTGTTTTTTGAGTGTTTTACATGGGGGTTATTTTGCACTTGGCACCGAAAGGTTCAATTTGGTTTTGTCGGTTTACGTGGGTTGTCGTGTCGTAAACAAATAGGAACGTTTGTTTGCTTTGAAGTTAGGTCATACAGTGAAAGTGTAGGTGTGCGAGGATTAGTATTTCGTCGCCGTTCTGCATGTTTTTCGTTCTGCCAAAGTATTCATTGCAAGTCCGGGTTCAGCCTCTTAAGTTGTTTACTGTTAGATATTGTGCAACAAGTTTGTTTGTGAGGTAAAATTTATGCAAGCAGTTTCACCCCCAAATTTTGCAACATGTTTTGCGTGGGGGCGACTGTGCAATTGAGGGAGAAGGCGGGAGGGAGTGACGGAGAGAGGGAAAAGAAGGAGGGATTCAGATTCAGACTTTTTTTCGTACAGGGGATGGGTTTCGGAGGGGGGAGGGTGAGGGAGGACGGAGAGAAGAGAAGGGGAGGAGGTAACAAGGATGACGTTTTAGATTTTGTCAATATTACAATCTGTGCGTATATCGTACGCACTCACGCTCATTCTGATGGTCGCATACCATTGTGTTTAATAACAAACATTAAAACTTCATTCACAATCTAGCTAGACTTTACACACATAAAACAGATAGAGAGAGAATGAGAGAGAACGAACATTGAGGTTTAACGTCTACACCCACCATTGGCGATATGGCAGACGGGGATAACCATCCCAGGGAACAAGGGGTAGGGACCTGAATTAACACTGAACCACCAGAGCAATCATACTGCTTAAATGGACAGTGAAAATGGCCACATTATATATCGCCCACCACGGGATTCGAACCTGGGTCATCGGAGTGCCAGGCGAACGCTCTACCACTTGAGCTACGGCGGCGGGAATGAGAGACAGAGAGACAGAGGCAGAGACGGTGACAGACAGCGACAGATTATTATTCCTTATATTAGAACTACTATTGGAACAACTAGCAGTAGTAGTAGACACTATTACATATGGTAGGCCTATTTATGGTAAACAATGTAACAGAAAGTCATATTTTGAGGAGGAGGAGGAGGAGAAGGTAGGCATCTACCTTTAATGAAACAAGAAGTCCTAGATAGATATAAAGAGCAAACAAAATATAACTTAAATTCTAAAACATCTACGTATTGCTTAACAGTATTCAGATAAGTCGCCGAGTCCAAGGTAACGTTCCTCCCAATTATTGTCGTTTATCTTATCTTTCCCACCTTTCAACATTTCAACTTTCAGGTATATGTCCAGGTAAGAAATGAGGGTGCCAGACAGAGGCCTGATTAGGGCTTCAACACCTACGATGACGATTATTGTATTTGCCATAGGAAGACAAGTTTGGACTTAACGATGGTAGTAGGTCGGACATCGCTATGATTTTACCTGGCAACTGAGTGAACCATAATATACTAAAGGCACCTTTTTTTGTCTAATTTATAATCTCTTGCTTACATTAAGAGTTTAAGTTGAATGTTTCTGGACATTTTTAGTATCAAGCACTGAAACAAAAATATGCATGAAGATACGAGTATAATCATTACTGATGAGTAAGGTAAGAATACGTTATTATCCTGGTTATTAATATTAATTTTGTTTAAATATATTAATCTCTGTGATATCATTGTCACGAGCGGACGATTCAGCTCCTGGCGCTGCCTGCGTCCCGTCTCCACTTCCTCGCCCGCTGGCCAAGCCAACTAAGCCCGGCCCTCGGGAATTGCCCCTGGAAGCCACAGACTAGTCAGACCCAAGTGTCAGTCTTCATCCGTCAGCCCGAGTAAGAACAACTGCCTGCCGAGGACACGTCAGCACCACGTTGGGACCCCTGAGCCTCGGCAATATTCTTGTGTTCTACCCGTTCTTGGTCAAGGTAAGAGTGGATACTTATTTCCTATCATTTAGCATCCCCGTCACCCGTCGATTTCCCAACATGTTTGTATGTCCTGTAGATATGTACGTTCGTGTCTGTGGTTTGTCTTGATGTGTTGCTTGTGATATGCATTTTATTCCTTGTATCTATTATCTGCATTTTGATTGCTGTTCATGCCATGTTTGTATTTATACCTGTATGTTCCCTGCTGGACCCTTGTATAAATCTCCCATGCCCTGTTGTCCTACCACCTAGATTAAAGTCCCCCAGTACAGCACCCTTGCATATAATAGCCCTTGTCATGTATTTATCCCCTTTGCTTCTCCCATGTTCTTATTGTGTAGATATCTACCCCTGTTGTCCATCACCCCATCTTAGGCGCCGAAGGTATTATCTATTAGCGGCCGCCAGTAAACTCCACCAAAGCCCCATAGCCATTGTTGCAATTGTTGGACTGTTGGAACGAACCGGTCAAGTCTTGGCCGGTGCGTCCAAATTTGAAGATCTGATTGGCATGCGCGCTAACCTGTGCGGCATCCAGAGTGTGTGTACACCTCTGATCCTGAGTTGATACTTCGTTACAGAACGGGCCCTTATACCGGCTGCTACGAGACTCAAGACCCGCTGCGTGCAACCCAGACACCCTGGTTGTCACTGTGAAGCGTAAGAGCCGAAATACTGCTACCGGTCAGCACCGTAGACCGCCTGCACCAACACCCCTGTTACTCAAGAAGCCGACCCAGTGACCTGCATTGGCCAACTGACGCTAACCGCCTGGACCATTGCACAATCGCCATCCAGAACCCAGAGGCAACTTCCGCCCCTACACCATTGCAGCTAAGTGCGCACCAAGCGCACGCCACAATTCTTGGACTATCTGGCTAGCCACGCGAAAGCATCCAGATACCCCTCTGCCTTGGGATGACATCAGTCCACAATCGCCCTAGTATCCCCCAGACTGCTAACCCTGAATAACTCCACGATACTCTGGACGCTTATAGATTATTACTAGTGACTCAGCCTTAAGCTTACCTCATACGCCTGACCTACTTCTATTAAATAAATTGCCGAGTATTATATTATGACATCTGACTTCCCCTTGTTTCAAATTCTCTACTAGTTTAGTTGTATTCTTCTCGTCTGGCCTTTTACCTTTCTTTCATTTTTTAGTACCTCCAGCGTTATTTCCCTGAATGTCGCCGCAAGTTGGCCTAAACAAGGGAGGTAACACAGCGCGGGGGAATAACTGCTAATCCTCATCCCCCCAACCCCCTATATTCGTGACAATCATGCAGGGGTGTTGAGCGTGACCTAGTGTGATCTGGTGTTAGTGTTTTTCTTCTATTTTAACAACTATATTATTACTGTTCGTTTTTTATGTTGTGAAGTGCATTTTTTCTGTGTACGTGTTAAATTCGTACATATTTATGTGCAGCTGCCATTGTAATTACTCAGTGTGAGACAAATAAACCCGTATTGTATTGTATTATATTGTATTATATTGTATTGTATTGTATTGTATTGTATTGTATTGTTATTGCTGCTGTAACTAGCTGCCCGCTACCAAGCTAGGATTCAGATTCAATGTAGAAACACGACGTACATAATAATATTATAGGCTTCTCTATTCGAAACTATACGCAACGACAACAGATTTTTAATTTTCCTTCTTCCACATCCACCGCTTTGTTACTTAAAAGGATCCTTTTTTTTTGCGCCCAAAGGCTGCGGGTGGGCGTTTCGGGCGGTTTGAGTTAGATCCTGTATCGGCCAGCGCCTAGTGTCTGGTCAAGTACGGCGATATAAGTGCGCTATAAAAATCCTCAATAATAATAATAATAATAATAATAATAATAATAATAATAATAATAATAATAATAATAATAATAATTTTGACCACGACCCCTTGACAGATACATTTAACATTCACAGTGAGTTTTGCCCCACTGAAAAATAAGCTTACAACAAAATTCGAAATTAATTTTTTAAAATCAATAAGTTCCAAAGTTTTTGTGCCTATTAACAGCAACGGCTAGCCAAAATTCTTGTGCTAAAAATAGCATCTACCTCAGCCGGTAAGAGACAGAACCCGTTAAAAAAATTGCTCGGTAAGCTTTTTTGGGGTTTTAGGTTGATAAAATAGACCTTACACTACCTCAGACATCAAGGACGCACTCTTTAAACCGGGTGGTTCACTCAGAAATAGGGTCAAAGGTCACACGGCTATGATATTAAGGTACCGTTAAAACAGGGGAAATCACTCCATGTCAGAACCGAAATGGAAAATTCAAACTTTAGCGATTGGTTTTAAGCAACGAAAGCCCACTTTATCATTCCTATCCTATCCTATCCTATCCTATCCCGTAACTCGGAGGTCATAGGGGCACCACAGATGATCGTTTAACCAGCGTACTCCATCTTTCCCTGTCCTCAGCAACGCTGATTGTTTCGCTCAGTGTCAAACCAGTCCACTCTCGAATGTTGTCCTCCCACCTCTTTTTCGGTCTCCCTCTTCTTCTACCTCCTTGCACTGTGCCTTGCAGGATGGTCTTTGCAAGACCTGATGATCCGGTGACGTGGCCATACCATCAGAGTTTCCGTTTTTTCACCACTGTGAGCAGATCATCGTGTTGTCCAATGGCTTGTGTGATGGTCTGTCGGACTTCGTCGTTGGTGATG
>CM072518.1:34732877-34777877 GCA_036898135.1 Oncomelania hupensis | reverse complement strand
TAGATATACAAATTACACAACTGAAATACGTTCCTATTTCAGCCCCATATCCTCACATATGAATGAATATAAAAATGGCATCATAATTACAAACTGAGTCACACATACATGTACACACATGATCAAATAAATGTTGACATGAGTTATCGAACTTTGTTTCCAAACATGGGTTCGTCTGTACCCTAAACGTACTACTTTACAAAAAGCAATACCTTTCCTTTTTCGTAAGAATAGCTTAGCAGTTCATTATAAATACCACTAATAATAATAATAATAAACAAATACCTGTATTCTTATACAGCTAAAGTCCTAAAGAAACAGGTCTTTCCAGAGCACCCACAAAAAAACGTCCTCTCGCTTAGGCTGATGTATAGTCTCTGCTCTAACAACAGTTCACAAACTATTCGAAAAATTACGCAGTGACGTCATCACGTCTTCATACACAAATGTGTACGAACTGCGGTCGTTACATACGTCTGCTGTGATGGTCCATGTTTCGCAAGCGTATAGGAAGATGGAGATGACAAAGGAGCGCAGCAGCCTTATCTTGGAGTGTAGACTTATGATCCTGTCTTTCCAAATGGGCCCCAGCCTGGGCGACCCCGAAGAGGACCCCCCGCCGGGACCCACCGGCCGACCCAATAGAGAGCTTTTGGAAGCACAGAAACATGGTTCGTAGTCTACGTCATAACTTTTGCGCTTCCGGAATGTCACGACTTCCTCATTTGCATTACGCAGAAAACTTCGTTGTGAAAATGCGGTATTCTTCTCATTTTGACTAACCGTGATTCTCATTACAGTTTCTGATATTGTTTTGCATATTCCGGCAATTGCTATAAACGTAAGCTTGGATTAATGCTTTGACTGTATTATCTCACCATTTGTTGTAATTGTTGATTCATTAAAATTGGTGTACTTTGCTCTGAGAAAAGGGTGCTGTTCTTGGGCTGCTTTTGCTTTTAGATGTAAAATGGCGGAGGAGTGTATGGCTCCGATTGAGATTTTCAACATAAGTTTTGCATTATGTTTAGGTTTGAAGTGTCTCCTATGGGCATGGTAAAGATGCAAAATCACTTTTCTGGTGTATTCTTATGAATGTGCACGAACAGCCCTTGGTTTAGTTGAGCCCTATACTACTAGGTTCGTAGGGGTAAACGGCCCAGTTAGTAGGCTAGTTTAGGCAATGAACACAAGTTGCGGCTATGGAAGCTCTCTAATTTGTGTTTTTTTTTTAAGGAGATGATAAAATTGCCAATGTTCTATCCTAAAC
The DNA here is from genome assembly GCA_036898135.1 of Oncomelania hupensis. Classification (NCBI taxonomy): domain Eukaryota; kingdom Metazoa; phylum Mollusca; class Gastropoda; order Littorinimorpha; family Pomatiopsidae; genus Oncomelania; species Oncomelania hupensis. The sequence continues at coordinate 34,776,607 of CM072518.1, read as the reverse complement.
TTCAACTAAACTTTCGTTGGGAAAAGTGTCTGTTTTAACCCGTAATGAACCAGGTCCAAAGACTCGTGCGTTATCGAAGAAAACAACCTCCGCAAATTAGAGAGTTATGATGGAATTTACCTCCCCTGGATGAGGTCGAACGAAGAAAAGTTTGCAAGGATTTCCCGATTGCATAATCGGAAAGAACGGAATCACTACGAACCAAGTTTCGCTGGTCGAACTAAAGTTCTCTATTGGCTCCCAAACATCTGAAGCCATGCACGATGACTAGGGACTGGCTCTGGACCCCGATGTCCGTGCCGGTGATACCGGTGCCACCAACCACCACCCCGGTTTACCCTTGCATCCACTCCACTCCAAAAGTTCCGGAGGTGGCGTCAAGCCTCTGCACCAGCCGCCCAAGCCCCTGTTCCTCTCCAGCCAATCCATCAACGTCATCCGCAAAACGGATGCCGGAGACTGCTCCACCCCCTACGCCGACCGTGCCCCCTGATTAGCAAGGATATCCGACCTGATGCGCTCCACGAAGATGTTGATGACTGCCGGAGAGAGCAGGCATCCCCGACGCACGCCGACCGTTGCCCCTTAACAGTTCCCGAGTTGATCAGTTTAAAGCAGTACATATCGCGCTATGATAAAAATGGAAATACATCCTTCTTGCTCTTGTTCATTTATTTAGCTTACTAGCGCTCAGTGCCACGTCGCACGGACGCCAGACCACAAGCGACTCTCTTTTCTATGGAAAACTTCGTCAGAGGTATAGCCTGTGTCGGCCAGCGCCTTAACTATTAAGCAATTCTTGAGCTGGAAAAGCGCTATATAAGAACGATTAAAACAAAATTAAGAAAGAAATCCAATTTTTATTTTTTTTTAATTAAGAAAGAAGAACGTATTCATCCACGTTATTGATGTGAAAGGCAACCTTTGTACACGACACACGTGCACAAAGCAAGCACGCACGCACACCAGCACACATACACACGCGCGCGCACACACACACACAAACACTCTCTCTCTTTCTTTCACACACAAATACACATACCAGGACTCAGCATGCGCAGGCCTTGCATGCATTCATACGCGCACATTAGCGCCCAGATCGAAAAGGAGGGAGTTTGGTGCATCCACTTTGAGAAGGTGAAGGGGAGGGGGGAGATAGACAGAGAGAGACAGCGACAGACAGACTTAGTTATTACGTCCCTGTGCTCAAAAGGTTTATATATCAAAAACAAATCAAAGCAACCACATTAAATCTTGAGAGACTTGAATGTATGCAGATCTGGTATCAGTTCTTCCGAGATATCATGTTGTTGCGGGAAATCAATACAATAGAACGCATATAAATCTCCTTGTAATGTTTATGGGGACAATAACGGAATCTGTATTCGGTGTTCTATATTCTGTAGTCTGCGCCATTTCTGTATTAAATCTTATTGTGTAGACAGATAAGGAGAGACAAATAGGTGCATAGCATATATCAGATTTCTACGAACAGGGTGTTACCCCGTGAAATAAAGGCTCGGTAACAACAGCTATTATTTTCAAAAGCGGTGTAAACTGTTATTTTATTATTGCGACAACACCAAGCGATAAGTGGTAAGCGATCATCCAAAAAATATACCCTGCTTATCGAAGGCATGGTGCTTATATTTTAAATAAGATATTGCTGGCTGATAGGTTTTTAATGAATGTATTGTATCACGTCAACTGTTTTGCTAATAATAAACCCTAGCATTAGTTTTGTAGTTCAAGACATTTGAACAGGATGCAGCAGGTACATGTACATTTTAAATACAAAAGTTGTTACATGCTCGTTTGTGTATAAAACTTATCACTTAAACTGTTAGTTTGTTTTTAATTTAAATGTTCAAAATAAATTATTATTATAAGCTTGCAGTTAGATATTGTGCCGACAAGAACAAAAACCACCAGTAATCAGAGTATGGCTTGTTGAAAAAAAACACGTTTAAGATGGACTAGCGAATAAAAATTAATATCGTAGTGTTAATGCTGGACTGTAATTGACACCCAAAATATACTATGTTTAAATATACACCGACACAGTGTTGTTTATTCTATAAATATGATTTGTATATATCGTTTATTTATATATGTGATCAATAGAGTAAAACTGCGCCTAACTTTGTGCTCGGATTAAAACGGGTATGCCAATTTTACCTGTAATGTCTTGATTTATTATGTTAGACCGATCAAGCTAGATTATATATGTTCATATATTTATAAGATAAAATTATTGTTATGTAAAACAAACAGACGGTATTTAGGGTGGGGCTTGTTATTAACAATATCTGTAACGCTGGAAAAGCAAATAAAAATATACTAACTGCCTTAATTGTGGAACTTAATCAGATGAAATCCTTGTCGGGAGGACTAGTACATGTATTAAGGTAAGCGTCCAAGACAAATAGTAATTAAAGCGTACATTGCCAGAGGCTTACACTGATGTATTTCTATGTAGGCAGTGGGACTTGTTAATATAAAAATACCTTTTCTCAAAGTACTGCTAACCATGTCGTCTAGATCTACATTTTTAAATGTTGATGACGATTTTAAACTCGGACTATGTCTGTACAACCTTTACACTTACCTACAGTCTGTAGAGAGGGACTGTCAGTAGTCAGTTATCACTAAGCACCGCTAATTAATCATCTCTTCCACACTGCACACGTTGCATTCAACTATATCTGAGGATTTGACAACTCTTGTCATCATAACGTAAATGTTGGAACATTGCCCATATCAAGGCATTGGACTATCTTTATTCAATATAGTTAAACTCGTTTGTAATCTTTAACTATTTTCAGTATTGTTGGACAATGTCTTTTAAAAAAAAAATCAAAATTATTGATTGTTCATGCAACGTCTGACGAAGTTCTCAATTTCTATATATAGATTTAAAAAATATATAAATATTGGTTTTGAGCTTGGTGTCGTTTATTTCCGTTTCAACATATTTCTCTCTCTATCTCGCTCTCCCTCCCTCTCTCTCTCTCTCTCTCTGTCTCTCTCTCCGCTCCTGCTCTTTACTTCTTTTTCTCTCTTCTAATCTTCCTCCTCCTCCTACTTTTTCATTTTCTGTTGTCCAACCTGCTCTTTCCTTTTCTTTTTCTTTCTTTCTTTTTTTTTTTTTTTTGGGCTATCTTCAACAATAAATACTTAAAACAAATACTTCTGGCACGATACACCAGAACCACAACCCCGTACCACAATATTGAGCACAACAAAATTCACCCCCTTCAAAACAGAATTTCTCCGTATCCGACTATTCCTCAGTTACGCTAAATGTTTTTGCGAGGACCACCTAGAAGCAAACATGAAGGAAACCTCCGTGGTAAAAAAACAACAACAAAAACGCATACTTTTTGTTGGGAAGTTTTACTGATCTAGTTCACTTGTAACTGCTTACACACGTTGATGACAAGATAAAGCTGATACCCGAGTTCGTGTTGTCATTTGCTGCCGCCATATTTCATCCGGGGAGTCCACGTCTTTGATCGCGCACCATTCCTTGACGTGCGTTTTGCTGACTGATCACAGGTTCTTCCACCACCTCCCCTAATAACGTGGCAATGAGTTGTGGTGAATAGGGGAGAGGCAACAGCAGTCATCATCATTGTAGAAGCGCCGTTGGTTTTCTATGCCGAAAGTAGCGGGTTCCATTCCCGCAAGGGGCGAACTTATGTGACTTAGGAACTAGACTATTTAGGTCATCGAGGGTTTTCTTGGGGTGCTCCGGTTTCCTCCATTTCAATAATTGTATTGGATGCAGTCAATCTACACTTTCACAAATACAATTAAAATTTATTTTCCGTCTTCTAATAGCGATCTCTCTGCCTTTACTGTGTATGTGAGAATGTGTCAACATACATGTGAACCTGGATGTTGCGCCGCATTTTGAGTCTGATTGGTGATTTCACGTATATAGCATTCATTGTTATTATTATTATTATTATTATTATTATTATTATTATTATTATTATTATTATTATTATTATTATTATTATTATTACTACTACTACTACTACTACTACTACTACTACTACTACTACTACTACTACTACTACTACTACTACTACTTTTAACTACTTGACATACAGAAGCTTTGTTATACATGTGTGTTGTAAACGTGGATATATATCTAACAGTGCGTGCGGACTCGACGTTTTGACTGTGTGGAGGGATAAAATTGTCATTTTTATGTTTTTGGCATTTCTTATGGTGCTTTGCAATTTGTTTGATCTACAGTGTTACAGGCGACAGTTCTGTCTCAACCTACTTTTGCGTTTGTTTGCATCCCTCCGTACTGTTGCACTGATTGCGTAACTTTTTTTTTATTTTAAGCTGCGAAGTTTGATCCGAGACAAGTCGCTGGCTTCTTGTACCATGCTGTTGCAACTTAATTCACAAATACCTTTGCCAAAGGGTGCTATAAATACGAAGGATCAGAATGATTTGTGTGTGCCTGTGGGGACGGTGGGGGGGGGAGGTTGGGGGTTACACCCTTCCCTCTCAGTCTCACCCTCTTGCCGCTCTTCCTCCATGTTTGAACCCGGTCAGTGTTTGTTAAGTGGAGATTATAGGATCAAACACACACGCATACAGGTTCATCACTTGCACTCATTTGGCCATGGCATTACAGGTTGGGCAGAATTGTATTTTGCACAGTGCAGCTGCCAACGCTTTAGCTTTGATCCTGATTCCGACCAACGTCTTGAGGAGTTCTCTGAGCTGAAAGTTTTCATATAGAGGCATTACAGGTTGGGCAGATCCCCGATGGCGCAGCAATAGCTACCACACATCCTTGGTATTATATTAAATAGAAGGGGACCAACTGAATGCTCTCCAAGTCTCGCAAGTAGCAATTTGCATGCTTTCACAAAAAACGTATCCAAACAAATGTGACCACAAATGCATAAAAGGGAATTACACTGTATGCAATACTAAAGTGACAAAAGATGACTTCTTTTTTTTCAATGGTAAAATCAGTAAGCCGTAATAATTTGGCCTCGAAATATCCTTAAACGTATCGAAAAAAGGCCAGTAAAGCTACCCTTCCAACCAAGTTACGAGTTTATTTCCTTGTTTGCTATTATATTTGTTTGTAATATTTTCTACAGAATGACGCCTATGAATATATAGGAAAATAATTACATAAAAAAATAATACCAGACCTAATATAACAGTCCAGCAGCAAGAACGAAAGTAGAGTAGCTTTAGCTTTTGGCCCTCCATGACAATAATAATTAATAATAATTTATTTTTTTATAGCGCAAAACTAAACATAAAGCTTGCTTTAACCGCTCGCGCTCATACATACACACACATATACACACACACATACCCACACCCACACACACACACACACACACACATACGCTCGCAAGGATAAATATTTAATCAATGTGTTAAAACATTATGAGATTAACCAGTTAAACAATGTAAGAAATAATACAAACATCACACCTAACAAGGATACGTATTTGAACAGCATGGTACAACATTATGAGATAAAGCATGTTAAATATCGTTAAAAAATAATAACAAACATCAAATATAAGTATTAAAAGGCATGTTTAAAGAGAGACAAACATTCATACACACACACGCACACACATACACACACACAAGCATACGAGCAAAGGAGGACATCAGCATTAAGAATAAATAATGAAGCAATGATTAAAATAGCTCAAAGTAAAAAGTACCACTTAGTGACACGAGGAAAAAATTAATATGACACTAATTTTAAAAAAAACCACAATATTCGAAAGCCCTACATAACTTACAAACATTTCTTTTATAAACCAGAGTAAAATTTAACTAAAGCTATTTATCCTATCCCTATCCTATCCTGTCCCATAACCCGAAGGTCGTAGGGGCACCACAGATGATCGCTTAACCAGCATACTCCATCTTTCTCTGTCCTCAGCAGCCCTCATGGCTTCGCTCAGTGTCAAACCAGTCCATTCTCGAATGTTGTCCTCCCACCTCTTTTTCGGTCTCCCCCTTCTTCTACCTCCTTGCACTGTGCCTTGCAGAATGGTCTTTGCAAGGCCTGATGATCTGGTGACGTGGCCATACCATCGGAGTTTCCGTTTCTTCACCACTGTGAGCAGGTCATCGTGTTGTCCAATGGCTTGTGTGATGGTCTGTCGGACTTCAACGTTGGTGATGTGTTGGGTATAGGAAATGCACAGAAGTCTTCTGTAACACCTCATCTCCATGCTTTGTATTCTTCGTTGGAGATCTGCTGTGAGGGTCCATGCTTCGCAAGCATATAGGAAGATGGAGATGACCAGAGAGCGCAGCAGTCTTACTTTGGAATGTAGACTGATGGTTCTGTCTTTCCAAATGGGCTTCAACCTTGTCAGGGCAGCAGTTGTTTGTGCGATCCTGGAGAGGACTTCCTGTCGAGACCCATTGTCTGACACAATGGCTCCTAAATATTTGAAGCTGTGCACTGTGTTGAGGGGTTGGCCTTGTACTTTGATGTCCGTGTTGATGCCATTGGTGTTGTTGGTCATCATTTTGGTCTTCTCCGCACTTATTTCCATTCCATAAGCTCTGGAGGTGGTGTCAAGCCTCTGTACAAGCTGTTCAAGTTCTTGTTCCTCTCCAGCCAATCCATCAATATCATCCGCAAAACGAAGATTGGAGATTGCTCTGCCCCCTATACTGACTGTGCCTTCGTGATCTGCAAGAGCATCTGACATGATGCGCTCTAGGAAGATGTTGAAGAGTGTTGGAGAGAATAGGCATCCTTGACGCACACCGATTGTTGTTCTGAACCAGTTCCCGATGACGCTGTTATGGAGGACTGCACTGGTAGCCTTGTCATACAGGCTTTTGATGACTTCTATAATTTTAGGGCTGATGTTGTACACTTTCATGGTTGCCCATAGAGCTGCATGCCAGACTCGGTCAAATGCCTTCTTGAAGTCTATGAACACATGATATAGATGTTGTTGGTGCTGTAGGTATTTCTCACAGATTATTCTGAGGTTGAAAATCTGTTCAGTGGTACTTCGCCCTGCCATGAATCCTGCTTGTTCTTCAGCTATGATTTGTTCAGCTTGTGGTTTTAACCTGTTGAGTATTATTTTCAGGAGGACCTTGCTGGGATGGCTGATGAGGCTGATGGTGCGGTAATTTTCACACTCCTGAAGGCTACCTTTCTTGGGAAGAGTGATGACAAGCGACTGGGTCCATGGTGTAGGCCATTCCCCACTCTGCCAGATCTTGTTGCAGATAATGGTGAGAGCATCAGTCATCGCTTCTCCTCCTGCTTGTAGCAGTTCCGCTGGTATGTTGTCCACTCCCGCTGACTTCCCTTTCTTCAGCGATTGCACTGCTGCCTCAACTTCTTCCCGGAGAATTGGGAGGATTTCTTCTTCTTCTCTGCTCTCGGGACATGCTAGAACTGATGGGTCTCCATTTGGTGTATGGTTGTAAAGGTCAGAGCAGTACTCTGTCCATCTGTCCAAGACTTCTTGTTCTTCTGTAAGGCAAATGCCAGACTTGCTTTGGATAGTGGAGACTTTGGGCTGTTTAACACTTGTCAGCCGCTTCACAGTCTGGTAGGCCTTCTTGCTGTTGTTCTTGTTCAGATTGTTCTCTATTTCCTGGCATTGATCTTCTATCCAGTTCTCCTTTGCTGTGCGCATGCCTTTTCGGATGTCATTGTTGATTTTTCGGTAGACATCAGCTCCTTGTGAGGTGTTCTTTTTCTTTTTTAACTCTCTTCGTTTATCACACAGATCCAAAAGTTCAGGTGTGATCCACGGCTTCTTCTTTGGTCGGTGCTTGCCAAGGATCTCAGTGGCGGCATCTGTTACAGCTGAGTTGAAGGTATTGGTCATGGTGTTGACATCTACTTCGCCAAAATAAGCAGTGGTGCAAATTTCCCTCCAATTGTGGCCTGAAATATTTTTGCCACCTCCGGGTCTTGCAGTTTGTCCAGGTCGAACTTCAGCCTAGTGCACTTTGCTGTATTTACTCTCTTCAAATGGAGCCGGAAAGACATCATCACGAGATCGTGGTCACTTCCAATGTCTGCTCCTGGAAAAGTGCGTGTCCTGCCAATGTTGATGCTTGATCTGAAGCGTTTCTTGACCATGATGTAGTCGATCTGGTTGTGATGTTCCCCGCCGGGACTGTGCCATGTCCATCGTCTGGATTTTTTGTGGAGACCAAGCGTGTTTGCCAGTACCAGATTGTTGTATCTGGCAAACTCCAATAGCCTCAGACCCCTGTCATTTGTCTCGTTGTTGCAGTGGGGTCCGCATGTGTCTCCCCAGTTGTGGTGCGCATCTTGGCCAACCTTGGCATTCCAGTCGCCTTGCACTATGACTATGTCCTTCTTCGGCACTTGGTCAAGGACCGCCTGTATATTTTCATAAAAATCCTCCACTTCGCTGTCTTCATAGTCTGATGTTGGGGCATAGGCCTGGATGATGGTAATGTTGAAAGGGGTTGCTCTCAGACGGATGGTAATGAGTCTACTGGAGACTGGGCGGCAACCCATGACAGTGGCTAGAATGTTCTTGTGGACCAAGAATCCAACGCCGTGTTCGTGCCTGTCATCTCTACCGCTGAAATAGAGCTTGTGGCCTTTGTCAGTCGTTGTTTCACCTAGGCCTTTCCAGCGCAAATCGCTGATACCTAGAACGTTCCATCGATAGTGGTCCAGCTCGTGGGCCAGTTCTTCTAATTTTCCTTCCGCAGTTAGGGTCCTGACATTCCAGGTTCCTATGACGATGTTGTTTCTCGTGCGGATCTTGCTAGTTTGTCCATCAGTAGCATACTTTTCACCTCCGTCCTGGTGGCCAACGGAAGGCGCGGTCCTTGTGTAGCCGGGCGACGACCGATCCGGCATGGAATTAGTGGATAGCCTCATCATGTGTTGTGTCTTGGGCAAAAAAGACCTGGCAGGGCCCAATCCTCTCCAGGCTGTTGGCCACAGCCGAAATCCACGAATACAGTGTGGCTCGCCTTGGCCCTGAGCACGTGGTCGTTGAACCTGTAGTAACGTGAGGTTCCTCCGCCCTGGCCGGTGACTTCTGTGTAGAAGACTTTCGCCCAGTGATGCCGTGCTAACATCACCCCTGTTAGTCGCCTCTTACGACACGCCGGGAAACGTTGGGTCTATTCTATTTGCCCGAACCCACAGAGCACAACGTTAGAAACAATGAACTTCGGGTATAACAAATGGGAAAAGTCTTCCCTGGACTTCGTTGTAAGCATGTTCAACTGTATATATAAACAAGCATACCAAAGGTCCACAATCTTATGACAGTACACAACAAACAAGCTATTTGCATAGTTGCTTCCATTGAAAAGAACAACCATTTCAAACCTACCCACACTACAACATAAAAATACTGATCCCTTCTTTCGTATTTTTATTCATTATTTTTCAGACTTCACTGGCAACACTCCCCTTCCCTACTCCCATTTACTCTACTGCCCCAAATATCTTCTGGTAAGTTCTAAACTTTAATTTACTACACAATCACAAGGTCACAAGTAACGTTAAAACAAGAAAAAATAAACTATCCCTGGCCCCCAAACTCCTCAAAAAAAAGCTTGCATGCACATTTTTTTGTCAGAGTCCATAAAAGACCTTTCAACAAGTTTTTTCTTCTGGTGGTGCAAATGGAAAAAAACCACTACCCAAACAAACAAAAACAACAACAATAAAAACAACAACAAAACAAAAGAAAAGAGGGCGATATGATACTATAAAGACAGAAAAATAAACCATCCGCACTATTTAACAAACATACAATGCCAGCCCCAATAAACAATAAAAGGCCGTGTGCAGGCAGTAAAGCATTTAAATCAAGAACATTACGCAGAAGACACTGTTGGAAAACACACACTTACATACACACAGGCGCGCGCACACATGTGCACAATACCAAACACAAACACATAGGCCTACAAACCACAATTCAATCACACACTGATTATTTTGGATCTAAAAGCATTTGGTAAAGAGGTAGGTTTGGATGTTCATTTTGAACACGGTAAGAGACTGGGAGTGCCGAAGGTTGGAGGGCAGAGAGTTCCAAAGAGTTGGGGCAAACACATAGAAAGATCTCCTGCCAAATGACTCAAGCGAATACGTAGGAATTGAGAGAAGAGCTGCATCTTGTGAACGAAGTGATCGAGCAGGCTGGTAAGGGCAGAGAAGTTGTGAAAGATGGGAAAAACAGGAATCAGTGTGCAGACAGTGAAAGCAAAGAGAAGCAACTTTATAATCGATGCGAGCCTTTACAGGCAACCAGTGTAAGGTTTTCAGAGCGGAAGGTGCGCAAGAATGACGAGGTTGACGAAGGACGAGGCGAGCAGCATTGTTCTGTATACGCTGAAATCTGGAAAGATTAAAAACATTAACTAGTACAATATACTTATTGTTATGTAATACTTTTAACGTGCAGCAAAAGTGTTGTAAATGCAGCTTGCTGCTATGATAAGGGTTGAATTAAAGAATTTTTTTTAAACTATTAGTCCCGCAGTGCGGCGCATTCGTTTCGCCAAAGCGATACCGGAACATTGATATGACCTATCCTATCCTATCCTAATCTATCCTATACCGTAACTCAAAAATCGTTGAGACACCACAGATGATCGTTTAACCAGCATACTCCATCTTTCTCTGTCCTCAGCAAACTCCCTGGCTTCGCTCAGTGTCAACCCAGTCCATTCTCGAATGTTGTCCTCTCACCTCTTTTTCTGTCTCTCGCTTCTTCTGCCTCCTTGCACCGTGCCTTGCAGTATCGTCTTTGCAAGGCCTGATGCTCTGGTGACGTGGTTATACCATCGGAGTTTCCGTTTCTTCACTACTGTGAGCATGTCATCGAGTTGTCCAATGGCTTGTGTGATGGTCTGTCGGATTTCGTCGTTGGTGATGTGCTGGGTAAAGGAAATGCCCAGAAGTCTTCTGTAGCACCTCATCTCCATGCTTTGTGTTCTTCTTTGGAGATCTGCTGTGAGGGTCCATATTTCGCAAGCTTATAGGAAGATGGAGATGACAAAGGAGCGCAGCAGCCTTACCTTGGAATGTAGACTGATGGTCCTGTCTTTCCAAATGGGCTTCAACCTTGTCAGGCGCTATGGCAGACGGGGATAACCATCCGAGGGAACAAGGGGTAGGAACCTGATTCAACACAGAACCACCAGAGCAATCATACTGCTAAAATGGACAGTGAGCCCACAACGGGATTACATAGATCTAGATGGTCCCCTTCTATTTATAATACCAAAGCTGTGTGGTATCTACTGTTGCGCCATCGGGGATCCGCCCAACACGTAATGCCTCTGTAATGAAAGCTTTTATATGAAGATAAGCCCATCTTGACGGTCCCCTGCCTCTCCTCTTACCCATAAGTACAGTCGGTTTTCTTCTTCCTCTTTTTTCTGAGCATAACGGACTGGAGGGTTGCGGGTTTTGATGTGTGGATGCATTTATCAGGGTATTCACACTTTTCTGCTATCCTATGCACCAACGGGAATCCCCTCTATGAAAAATACTTCCGGTTTTTTTTCTCCGCGTGTTTTAGTGAGTTATTTCCAAATATTCAAGAATAATAACATGTGTCACTGGCCACCTGTATCGTACCCTCACATATTTTTATTTTTTTTGCTGCAGTTTATTATCCCTTTCTATCGCCAGTGGCGCGCCTAAACCCTACCTACCTAACATTATTTGTGAATTTTTGAAAAATATTCGGAAAAACATAACGCCCAAATGCTGGCTCGAACCCACACCTGTCAGGCGCCATTGGTTTCTGGCTTGTGGACAAGGCAAGTTAGTCCCGCCTTAGCCCACTTGGCCACAACGCTAACCTAATATAGTCAGTTACTTCGTGTTTTGTGAAGGTTGCGACGGCGAAGCTATGGAAAACTACTAGAGTTTTCAGGTCCTGTTTCACTTTCTGTCGATGATCGACGCACCTCCGAAGTCGCCACAAATACAGGCCTCTACGATTGTTTTTTGCATTCTTTCACTGAGCATGTACTTCCTCCACCGTTTTTATACTTATCCCACTCGTTTTCTGGCTCTAACAATCGTCGTTTTCGGCAATTTGCCATATTTAAAAGTCACGCATCAAGCTTTGATAAAAGCAAAACAAGCCAAACCGGAACTTGGTTTCATATAACCTCGTTTTAATTTGTAATGGCGATACCCACGAGTTTTTATGAGAGGTGCCGGAAAGTTGTGAATACCGGTAACGCGAGCTGACAGTTAGCACGAGCATGACAACTGCCCACTCTAAGTAGAAACGGGGGGTAACGCCAGCTACACTCTACTAACTCTTACACACAGTGCGCTCCCCTTGATGTTTGCTCGTTCGCGATCGATGCTTCTTCGGAGACTTGTTCAGTGTCTCTGTGTTTTGTTGTTGTTGCTGCTGTTGTTTTATTATTGGGTTCTACTTCAAGCATCATCATCATCATCATCATCATCATCATCATCATCATCATCATCATCATCATCATCATCATCATCATCATCATCATCATCATCATCATCATCATCCTCATCATCATCATCATCATCTTCTTCTTCTTCTTCTTCTTCTTCTTCTTCTTCTTCTTCTTCTTCTTCTTCTTCATTTACACCTTCATCCTCATCTTCATTGTCGCCCTCATCCTCTGTATGAGTTGTCATGTAGAATATTCGCATTTTCGTCTGATATACCCGGAGACCTGGGGAAAATATATAGCAGAAAGGGGTGTGTGTGTGTGTGTGACAGACAGACAGACATAGTTCCATGTAGAAAAAGTATCAGGACGTGAGAAATAGAAGAAAGAAGAAAGAAAGAGCAGCAGAAGAAAAAAAGAGCTCCCCACAAAGACAAGAAAAAGCGCAACTAGATAAAAGATTTTAAAAAATGGTTTGTTTTTCCTTCTGAACTGACCATGTGAGCTGATCTCCAGCCGAACGCTAGGCGGAGCACCGAAGAACTCCACTCTGAGCAGCAGAGGCAGTTTAGCTCAACAATCTGGAGAACAGCTTACTGGGATTGAGATAGTCTGTGCGTCTCGGCTGTGATGATATCCCGGAGAAGATATGCTTATCTTACAAGGGAAGTAAGACTTGTAGATAGATGGGGCGTTAAGCTACCTCTATCAGACGTTCTTTTACCGAAATTCCAAAGCGATGTGAGAGACTAATCATGGTGCTTGGTCACATAAAATTTATATTTGTTCTCGGGTTTAAAAGTGTCATTTGGCTCACTTAAAGAAATGCTTTTTACTAATCAAAGGACTAGTTTACTTGGTCTCAAGAGAAGAAGAGCTAGTGGACACACAACCATACAAATAGAATGACACCAGTCGTATATGTATGTGATTTCAACTTTTATATGTTCAACACAAATTTAACATGATTTCAATTAAATGTAAATTAATAACTATAACTGTTCCATGTGCTGGGCAATTTCTTTAGCAGTTCTTATTCATCATTTCTAAGCAGGTCTATGTTTTGATGGTCTAATATTGTTCTGGTGGTCTAATATTGTTCTGAGTAGTTCTACATCAGTTGCAGCTGAGAGGGACTTAGCTGCTCTGCGTCAGCGAGTGCTTGAGTCTGGTGGTTCTCTGAAGGAGTCTGGTCGCTCTTAGGAGGATCGGGCAAGTCGGGTAGCTACAGGGCCGAACGTGGCGAGGTAGAATCTAGATGATCTCCTTCTTTTCCACGGGAGCAAGCGTCATGTGTTGACTCCACAAACCGTCCCAGAGCTGAACTGTAAAATCCAGATTTCTAGCTACAATATTCTGTTCAGATATTGGCATGTGGTACCCAAGGAGTCTATAGCATCAGACACCTGCCGAGTTTCCCATAAGCACACTAAGATCCGAATCTTAAGGCTAAGATATATCGAACAACATGCACAACATGTCAGAAACAATAATCAGTTTTTGTAACTACATATAACATGAACATACTAATACATGGCAATCAATATAATATATAAACATACAAGTACTGGAAAACTACTAGTGTTAACTTACTTCTAGTCTCTGGGAAGAGTGAAACCGTCTCTAGTCTATCACTTTCTTGGTGATGACCGAGGCTAATCTTTCACTTCAGTTTGCTCCTTTTTTTCACCCTTGTGGCTCCACACTTCGTATTCGACTGACTGGCTAACGCGCCGTATACGGGGATATGCAGGGGTCTCTACCTCATCTCTGACCAATCATTTAATTCTCGTGGCTAGTAATCTCGCCCTCGTGATCACATGCATCTTCTTTTGTAAATTTTGCTCTCCTGTCCTGGTTTTGAGCCCCTATCGGTTACGTCTCAACCACGAGTGTCAGGGACGGAACGCAGAGTAGACCTAAAAGAGATATGAGTCACAGGGCTACTTTAGCGGTCAAGAGACCCTGGTCCGATGGTCGAGTAAGCAAACTAACATTCTTGTTTAGTGAGGTCTGCTTGATTGTCTCGGGAATGAACGTCTCAAGGAGGTTAATTTAACATGTGCGAACTTTCCTTTAGAGGGAGGGGAGGGGGGGGGGGGGTAAATTAACGTCAGGTTTTATTCAATACTATCTGTTTTTCTCTAAGCTGAGTTACCACATCTTTGTCGTCAACATTTCTGCTGTTACATCAACCCTCTTGCCCTTTTCTTAAACTTTGACCAATGAGCTCTCGCTTACTCACGTCCCATAATAACATTAATAATAATAATAATAATAATAATAATAATAATAATAATAATAATAATAATAATAATAATAATAACGAAAAAATAATTCTCCAGCTAAAATAAATGTCCATGAGACACTGCGCTCCTATTTCTTCCGATGTGAGTATAAACCGACGTCTAATCTGTGCACACACGCATTCCATCGCATGGACATTAAAGATCCTGACCCTCATGTCCTAGAAGGGCGAGTGCCGGCAAACACAACTACCACCAGCTCGCACTAGGTCCATTCTCCCCATCCCCGGTTGCCAACGATTGTGCTCAGTCGTCTGGGCGTCAGACTATGCGCCAAAAGGTTGTAGGTGGGCGCCTCGGGCGGCTTGAGTTAGATCCGTTAGGCCTATTAATCAGCGCCTTGAGCAGCGCTTCAGCTGGTAAAGCGCTATATAAAAGTGATAAAATAAATAAATAAAAACACCGCTCGGGAACTAATAATAATAATGTTATATACCGCCTTTCTCACCCGTTCACCCCTCCCCTTTCCTCTCCCTTCATACCTCCACAACAGTTGCTGTAAGCACTCTTATCTTCAACATCAAACAGGTTCGACTATTTTCTATTCAATTGATGCTAGAGATCCTGACAGCCTCTCAGTACAGCTCCGTATCCTGATATGTTGAAGTGATAAATAACCATCTGCAATGGCTTCGAAGCACTCAGGTATCTTTGCTGGATTGTCAGTTTTAGGCTTCTCCTTAAGTTTGATTTTTCTGTCTCTTCAGCGTGTACCTTTGATTCATCAACTCTCTCTCTTTTTCTTTCTTTCTTTCTTTCTTTCTTTCTTTCTTTCTTTCTTTCTTTCTTTCTTTCTTTCTTTCTTTCTTTCTTTCTTTTCTCTCTCTCTCTCTCTCTCTCTCTCTCTCTCTCTCTCTCTCTCTCTCTCTCTCTCTCCTTCTTCTTCTTCTTCTTCTTCTTCTTCTTCTTCTTCTTCTTCTTCTTCTTCTTCTTCTTCTTCTTCTTCTTCTTCTTCTTCTTCTTCTTCTTCTTCTTCTTCTTCTTCTCTCGGATTTAGAATTCCGAACACAGCTGCCTGCTTTTACCTTTTTGTTATTGTTGCTGTTGTTGTTGTTGTTGTTGTTGTTGTTGTTGTTGTTGTTGTAGACCTAAAATTTCACCTGAACGTTACCGTGTACACCGGGGCTGTTTTATAATCTAGTGTTATTTTGCGCGCAAGAGTCGTTAATGCCATAGGTGAATTTATTGAGGCCTATCTCAAAATCCTTACTTTCCTTAAGTGGTTATGCAGATCACTACGTTTTAAACAGCACAGCCAAGCTGCTAGAGCGCTGAGCACTTCTTCTAGAGATCGCGGGTTCGATGTAGGTCGGTGCTATTCCGCGCCGATCATGTCATTGTAGCAGGGAAATTTAGTGATTTACAAGACTCCGTTGCTCATCATGATCATGATCATCATCATCATCATCATCATCATCATCATCATCATCCATTATCATCCATCATCTATCATCCATAATCATCATCATCATCATCATCATCATCATCATCATCATAGCAGGCTGTGAGCATTAGCCATTATTTGTTCACTCTAGTGATTATGTCAGTGCATGATGGATTGGTTTAGATGTAGGTTTATGGAGTGAATGGGTCCAATTTCTCCTTGTTTTGGGTAGAGTTGCATTGTGCTTTCAATTTAAAAAGTGACCATAATTTCACCCATATAGGTAAACAGAAATGATGATGATGATGATGATGATGATGATGATGATGATGATGATGATGATGATGATGATGATGATGATGATGATGATGATGATTTTGATGAAAGGGGTGGATCTTTATACTTTGAAACTTGCTTTGACTGTTAGTGAACAACGACGACGACGATCATTACATTACATTACATTACATTACATGATTATTGCTTCAGGTCCAGCGGACTCTTCCGAGCCAAATCAGGACCAGTATAGCCGAATCAGGACCACAAAATCAAGACCACAACTTTGCTGAAAGAGGACTCGCCCCTGATCCTCATAAAAGATCTGCCGAAACAACCCTAGTGGTAACACTGAAGGCACTACACCAGCCGGTCATTTTACAATACAGACACCCCACGCAAGGGACGCTGAGGCTATACTCTAATTTATCGAACCCCCGTTTACAAAAACAAAATAGAATATAAACATCATTATAAAATATCAACAAAACACATACATATAAAATGCCTACATTGCCAAATAATAACATCATAGGAAGCCCCAGTGACCACCTGCCAGAAAGCGTCCAATATTTCCAAGCTGATCCAACAGACCTCACATACAAATGAGGAGTTTTGTGCCGGAAGAGTTTTCAAGAAAAAAGGTAGGTGATGAGGATGAGGAGGAGGAAGAGGAAGATGGTAGTGGCGGGGTGAGATTGGTAGTAGTAGCAAATCAGTACTATATACTACTGCAGCATCGTGCGCTTCAGACAATCCGTTTAGGTCATACAACGTAGTTGAGCCTAGGCGAGACCTACTCCTTCTCTATTAGACCTGAACAAACCTCAGCTACGCTGTATGTATTTGCGTAGCTGTTTTTATCTGTGATGGCGTAAGTGGGAAACCTGTCGCAGCACGCATTCCAGAGCGGCGCTTGGTGCGTGAAAGCTTTCGATATTATCAAAAACATTGAAAGTCCATCTTGGAGGCAATACGAAATCTTCGTTCTCGATGGCCGTACGCACACCACATCTTTAGCTCTTATCTAAATGTAACCCTCGCTGTAGTTGTTTGGATAAAGAAAATAATTATCAGATTAAAGAAAATCAGAACAAAGAATGGTACGGCCACATCACCACAGCATCAGGCCTTGCAAAGACGATCCTGAAAGACACGGTGAAAGGAAGCAGAAGAAGAGGGAGGCAGAAAATGAAGTGGAAGACTACATATTCGAGAATGGACTGGCTTGACACAGCGAAGCCATGAGGACTGCTGAGGACGGAGAAAGATGAAGTTCGCTGCTTAAACGATCCACTGTTGTGTCCCAACGACATTCGAATTACGGGATAGGATAGGACAGAACAAAGAAAGGCAAATGAAGACAAAGGCAGTGCAAACATAGGTAGATAAAATAATGTGTGTTTTTTAGCTACACACACACACACACACACACACACACACATACATACACACACACCTCTAAACCTCAACCGAAAGATTTAGGATCGGCAACATAAAACCAACAAAGCATGTTTTTATATATTTAAAATATAAAATATATGAATTTCATATGATTCGCCTAACCATTTTCTTACCCCCGTTGGGGTGCCGGGGGTTTTAGTATAAATAGTATCCCCACTTTCTGGAAATTTAGTGCTTTAAATTCCCACTGTCGCTGTCTTTCTCATTTGCTCTTTCTCATTCCTGCTCTGTTCTATCAATCTGCTATACTATCGTCTTCTTCGCTAGCCCAGTCTCCTACCTTTTTTCTTGAAAACTCTTCCGGGACAAGATTCCTTATTTGTGTATGAGGTCTGTTGGATCAGCTTTGGAATATTGGACGCTTTCTGCCAGGTGGTCACTAGGGCTTCCTATGATGTTATTATTTAGCAATGTAGGCATTTTATATGTATGTGTTTTGTTGATAATTTATAATGATGTTTGTATTCTATTTTGTTTTTGTAAACGGGGGTTCGATAAGTTGGGGTGAAGCCTCAGCCGTCCCCTGCGTGGGATGTCTTTAGTGTAAAGTGACTGGCTGGTGGAGAGTCTTCAGTTTTACCACTAGGGTTGTTTCCACAGATCTTTTATGCGGATCAGGGGTTGTCCGGTCCTGATTTGGCTCGGAAGAGTCCGCTGGACCTAAAACAATAATCATGTAATGTAAACCATTTTCTGGACGAATCATATGAAAGTCAGATTTGTTCTTTGGAGTCCACACAGCAATATTTAAAAGTCAAACAAACTTATATTAGCCGACACAAAATTTGAAAATCTAAATTTATTTTTAAAAAATTGGCAGAAAGAATATTTAAAAAATAATTAAATTACCCTAAAATAATCTAATACAATCACTGTGAAATATCACAATGAAATCAAATGAAGCCAGTAAAATAATATTTCTGTTCTGGGACACAACTTGAATTTAAGTTCTCTGATAGTCTGTTTCGTTGAAAAAAAGGTTGCTCTGACAGAATTTGGCGTCGTGGGCGGTTTGAGATAGACTGATTGCAGCCAGCGCCCAGAGCAGTTCTTTAAAGCGGTGCGCGCACTATATAAAAACATGTTTTGTTGTTTTTATGTTGACCACCCTACATCTTTCGGTTGAGGTTTAGGTGTGAGTGTGTGTGTGTATGTGTCTTTATAGGTGTGTGTAGGCCTGTGTGTGTGTGTGGGAGGGCTCGCGCGTGCACATCTACTTATTTGATCGTTCTTATATAGCCATTTTCCAGCTCAAGAGCTGCTCAAGGGACTGGTCGAGACAGGATCTAACTCAAGCCGCCGAGGCGCTGCTTGTAGTCTTGTGCGCGCGCGCGTGTGTGTGTGTATGTGTCTGTGTGTAGAGGGGAGAAAAACTCTAATAAATTTTTAAAAAAAATATTGGAGTAGAAGGGTTAGAGATAAGGAGCTAATTTCATAACAACATCTAATATATCAAATTTCCCGCCTTTTCGCTCCTAGTTCTTTCTGGAACATGTGAAACACGCAGACCTCCAAGGTTGAAGTTAACAGGATTAAGATGGCAAGTCTTTCAAATGTATTTCCTGACACTCGCGCGCACACACACACACACACATTTTTGTAAAAACGACATTCTGATGACTGTTGTGAAAAAAACAGGGATTATTGTGACACACTTTTCATTTTCGTGACATTATTTTGACATTTTCAAATTTTTGAACCTGTCCCTAACCCTAACCCTAACCCCTAACCCTAACCCTTTCCCTAACCCTAACCCTAACCCTTACCCTAACCCTAAAACAGCTGTATCTATGCAGGAACTCTATTTTGACGTCAAAATAGGGCAGCCTTCCAAAAAAGTCAAAAGAAACCATGTGGAGTTCCACGAGTGTGTCACTGTAACGTCGTTTCTACATGCCCACACACACACACACACACACACACACACACACACACATTTAGAGAGAGAGAGAGAGAAAGAGAAATAATCATTTTGAAAAATGCTAATTTTCATGTCGGTGTTGTGACTCGGTTTAATCCCACCAAAGCAAATGCTAAACGTGGAATGATGGGCCACTATCTGAACTACCTGCAAGCAAAAGAACAAAAAAATAACCACTAAAATAGGCAAGCAAAAAAAAATATAGAAATAAGTTAAGCCAAGTTTTAGATACAGTGCAAAACTCGTTTAGAAAAATAGTGCAGCACAATGACCTTGACCTTTGACAAAGTACAAATAGGAATGGCCTAACATGCTTAGCAGCAGATAAAGTATCCACAAAGTAAAAATGATTAATTTCAATTCAATAATTCTTGAGATAAGGCAAAAAGTGTGTTTTGAACAAAAAAGCAAATTTCGGAGCGACGGGCCGACCGAACGACTTACTGACCGACAACGGGACTGCAGCTGAAGGATGGTCCATGATTTGATGTAAGCTACCTGTTTACCAAACCTCAACAAAATCGCTTCAGTTGTTTATGAGATATTGAGCAAAACGTGTTGAGCAACAAATAAACCCCAGTGGGCGTACATGCCCTTTCGCGGTAGAGAAAATATGAAGATATTGGAGGGAGGCCACTAACCTATGTAATGTCCCTGTGAAATTTGGTCAAAATCCGTTCAGTGGTTCTTGAGATATGACGTCCAACGGACCGATAGACCGACCGACAGGCCGCCATTTAATGGCTCGTTCTGACCCCTCTCCTTCCCTACCACCCACCCCGCACCCCATTCCTTCCCTGTACGGCCCATCCGTTTCAAAGTATTTCCAGACAAGTCTGGAAATCCAAAAAGGGCAAGGGCGAGTTTATCTGACAAATCATCAAGCGCGATAAGGTTCACGAGAGCCACCGTGACGACGACCGACGACGAACATTTTAACTCTTTAAAGTTTGTACAGTGGTCCCGCAGTGATTATTTGCTTGCTTTTAAAGCTAGCTAAATCACGTTCTTTGAATGAGAAGGACGTTTAGTTTATTCATAACGTTTCGACAACCTTGCGCTTACAATAACAAGAATTATTGTGCACAATTTGGAAATCTACTTTGAAAACGCGATATGAATACGAATACCAAAACGAATACTTTATTATCCCAATAGAGAAATTCCACTGTGGTGCCACCATAGTACACACAAATACTAAAAAATATACAAAGTGCACATAATGGTAAATACATAAAAACTAGAAAAGACTTTTGCGTAACAAAAATTATACGTTTTACCCATTGTTTTAAATTTCACATTAAGTAAATTAATTAAAACATAATCCATTTATTAAACACCTTTTTAAAAACGGATACATGACTAAAGAAGTGAATCATGAAATTGTAAATGAAGTAAATAATTACAGTCTAACATTCTTTTTACTCTTATTAATGCGTGTTCACACATTCACATACATATCACAAACACACACACACACAAACACACACACAGGCATACATTACTGCAGAAACCGTAAGTGCATTGTACATATAACATTGAACTGTTCAGAATGGCCATTGACTTTGGAATGAAAGTGTTCTTAGAACGTACAGTCCTGAATTTTTGTATTCCATAACGTCTGCCTGGTGGGAGGAGTTCCTACTGACTTGCCAACACATGGCTATAGTCTTGCAGAATGCTTGTTACCTTTGGCACCACACGCCAGTAATACAATACACTCAGGCAGTCTTGCTTGCTTCCCACAGCTTTACTACGCACACAACACGATCCAGCACACTTTTATTCTTCACAGACAAACTTCCTATCCAGCAAATAAAAAGAAAATGTTAAAACAGATTCAATATAAGCACGATTAAACAGTCGAAGGTTGTCAGGTTCAACATTTAGTTTCCTGAGTTTCTGGAGGCAAAAGATTCGTGACTGACATTTTCGGTGAAGATGTTGGGAGTAAAACTGAGAGTCTCATCAAGAGTACTTGTATTCAGTCACCCGTTCAACTTTACTGCCATCAAAGAAAAGTTGAGGAACAGCAGCAGGATTTAGTCTGAAGTCAATAATAATATCTTTAGTTTTATGGACATTTAGATCAAGGAAATTACGTCTATATGCTTATTAGTATCAACGGTTACACTTTCCAAAGTCAGTCTTGGGTCTCGCCCAGGCTGGATCAATCTCTGTTTCGCTTTCACAAAGAAGAATAGTTTTATCATTTAGTTTTTGTGCTCAAATAGACTTGCAATATACGAAATAATGATTTTTGTTAATACGGATATCACCACGACATATGGTTACAATACAATACAATACAATACAAGCGAGCGTTGTGGCCAAGTGGGCTAAGGCGGGACTAACTTGCCTTGTCCACAGGCCAGAAACCAATGGCGCCTGATAGGTGTGGGTTCGATCCTGCATCGGGGCGTTATGTTTCTCCGAATATTATTTACTTTCGACTCGGGCAACTTCTCGGGGGTTTTCTCCGGGTACACCGGTTTGCTCTTCCAGCAAAATTTCAAAATATTTCAAAAATTTAAAAAATTTCTAAATTTCAAAAATCACAACTACTGTTAGGTAGGTTGGGTTTGGGCGCGCCACAGTTTGCATCAAACAGACAAATATCACACGCACGTGTACATGAAAAACGAGGCACAAAATCAAGGATTCTCCAGCAATTTTCCATCGATTTGTCTTTAAAACAATAGAATCAGCGGCAAAAGCTAAGGTAAAACAAATCGACCAGTGATAGCGGGGTGTAAGGAGACCACAATGTGTGTGAAGCACACGGAATAGTTTTGTCTCAGGAATGAGAACCCTGACAGGGATAATGATAGTGTATGTTGCAAGCTCCTGTGTTAAGCTATAACCTTGGTAGCGGGATATACTCCCCGGAGCAGGTTTGCTGTGAAAGCTCGTTATATTGTGGGCGATGCCTCACAGTTCCAGTGCTCTCAATCGCTTGCGGCTTGTTGTGATCAGGAACTTGGACAAACCGCCCAAAGGCCGGGGGTATAGGATAGCATAGGGTCAAAGAGTGGATACACAGTGACCACATTGATGAGGAACTGCTTACTTCCTTTGTGCGGTGATTGGATATTGCTTTGGAAGATTCACATATCAAAATTGCGAAGGATAATTATGATGATAAGGGGAATGCTACAGCTGCTGCTATGATGATGATGATGATGATGGCTATGATAATTGATGATGATGATGATGATGATGATGATGATGATGATGATGATGATGATGATGATGATGATGATGATGATGATGATGATGATGATGATTATGACGATAGCAACGATGAGGTGGAGAAAGCTAAGGAGAAGGCAGGAAAGTCGGCAAATGGCGACCTCAACGTTGGTGTCGCTGCTGGCACCAGTCAGTAGTAATAGTACCAGACAGCTTCTATTATAGTATAGTAGAAGCTGTCTGGTAGTGCTGATGACGGGGAAAATTAAGGAGATGATGAAAAGAATGAGAAAGGTGACAATGACAACAAGGGAATCGACGATGACATCAATACTGATGTTGATGTTAACGATATAAAATTACAAAGTGATCTCCATAAAAGTAAGTATTTCTGTTGATAATAACCCGACTAGCAGAATCTTCAGATGCACTTAAAAGGCGTCCTCGGAACTTTGGGTAGGCTAAATGCTGATGAATGATTGGTCTACAGCGTTCTTATGCAGCGCGTATTCAGCGCAAACAGCTGCTCAAGGCGCTGAGAACCTAGCCCGCCCAGCGTGCACAATATGAATATATCCAAGTAACGATTAAATGATCATCATCATCATCATCATCATCATCATCATCATCATCATCATCATCATCATCATCATCATCATCATCATCATCATCAATATTATTATTATTATTATTATTATTATTATTATTATTATTATTATTATTATTATTATTATTATTATTGGTTCTTATATTTATTGCGCTTATCCAACTTACATGTTGCTCGATGCGTTGGCGCATGGTCAATACACAAAACTGCAGCATGTTTGCAGTATAGACCTGATAGTGTTTAAAGTAAACTTAATGAATCACTGTGACCGTATCGTCCTGTTTTTTTTTCTGTTTCTTTAATCTATCGTAGCCTAATCATAAACAATTTTGCATTCCTTCTCGAAGTTTCGTAGGGTTATTTTCAACAGTGCGCTGACTAGATCTCGCCATGTGTTTTTGCCTTGGGTGTTCTGCTACCAACACCATCAGGGGAGATGACCGCAATCGATAAGATTGCAAGACGCAAGGATGGTGTTCCCTTGAACAAACAATGACGAGTTCGCAGAACACCTTGAAATTCTGCTGCCTTATGCCGAAACCGTGGACAAACATGCAGAAACTTTGAGAAATATTGTTTTCATGATAATTAGCAAACGTTCTCTATATCAAGTTACGCCTGACACCCGCGCACTTTCACAGTGTCTATCTGTCTGTCTGTCTGTCTCTCTCTCTCATTCTCTCTCTCACTATCTCTCCCTCTCTCTCTTTCTTTCTCTCCTGTAAGAGTTCGGCTAGATAGAAGATTACTTTTTAATAGTTGCAACGTTATTTTATTTTATTTCTTTTGTTTCTTGTTAAATTGTAGGTTAATTAAGCTCATTACTCGTTAATTAGGACAAGTTGTAAGACTGAGCTTTCGAGCCTAAAACCTAATATAATAATAAAACGATGACTTGTAACGCGCACATATCTCACCTCAAGGCGACTCAAGGCGCTGGTCGATACAGGATCTAACTCTAGCCGCCCGAGACGCCCACCTGCATCCTTTGGGCGCACAGTCTGACGCTTAGACGACTGAGGACAATCTAGGCGACCGGTGATGAGGGAGAAGGGAAAACTATACACTTAGACAACCATCAGGCTAATCGCCACAGTAAGATGGCCAGTGCTTAAGCAAAGTTTATGTCCGGGACAGCGGGAAATGTAGACCAGTCTAAGTTTGAGAAGTAACGGAGGGTCAGAGTTCCAGTGAAACTACATTGATCTGGAACTTTGAATAATAGCAGCATGCCTGCGTGTCAAGATACCTTTAGGACAAAATGTGGGGCTTTTCTGTGGACCTTCGTTAGTTTTATGAAGAAGAGAGCAGACTATGCAGCAATATTGTAGTGCACCCCTCTTAAAATGCCTAAATGATTTGATCGTAAGTTTGTAAATTTGGTAGGAAAAAAAAAAGCCTTTTGGTTTTTGGCATACAAATTATGTTTTCTCCTCCGCTGCTCCCTGTTGTCCTCCTATTTCTACTTACTCTCTCCTCTAACCTCTTCCTACAAGGTTAAAACTCATTGAGGAGAGAGACAGATAGAGAGAGAGACAGAGAGACAGACAGACAGACAGAGACAGAGAGAGAAACAGAGTTAGAGAGAGACAAACAGAGACAGAAAGAGAGAGTGACAGACTGAGGCGGAGAATCAAAGAGACGGAAAAACAGAAAGCCAGAGCTTAGACATAGACACTAGAGAGAAGGAAACAAAGGGACAGATATAACAGACGGACAATAAAATTTCAGAGTTTGGGTTTCCGTCACTTCACGAAGACGTACGAGTTCCCTAACTCTTCTTTACATGGGCAAAGGGGGACTCAGATGAGTCCGATCTTGTGAGCCGCTGGCGGACTTGGATCGCTATCAGATCGAGACCGGGGGTAATTAGAGCAGGATGAAAGGAGGATTCTTCAACGGCTTGTTGCTAGTAATGAGATGGATACGGGCAGCGAGACTTGACCGCGAGAGTAGCAATGGGAGTTAATTCACGATACGTTGAGATAATAAAGTATTCGTATTCGTTTTGCGTTCTGCCAACCAAATATAAAGTATACATCTGGTTAGCGGTAAAGATCCTTTCTGGTATTCAGATATCGTGGGAGTTATGTATTTTGGATTGTTTCAGTTTGTAGATATTGGGTAGGCGATCTTTACTTTTTTTTGTATCTTTCTATGAATGTACTAGCATACCTAGTACATAGTTACTATCTCTGTCTCTGTCTGTCTGTCTGTCTGTCTCCTCCCATTTCATCCCTCCCAGGGTCTGCTCCATTAGTCTCCTCCTCTTCCTCTTTTATCTTCTTCTCCTTACTGCTTTCAGGCTGCGACAATTGCCTGAGAGTAATATACTTACACATGCTGACTGTCTGCCATTTAAATCATCTCGAAGATTTAACCGACAAGTACAGTACAGTAGTCGGGTGGGTAGGCCCCGCCCTGTCTGGACTACTCTGACATGCTTTGCCACCCTTAGAACTGCCAGACCTTCTTCTTCTTCTTCTTCTTCTTCTTCTTCTTCTTCTTCTTCTTCTTCTTCTTCTTCTTCTTCTTCTTCTTCTTCTTCTTCTTCTTCTTCTTCTTCTTCTTCTTCTTCTTCAATCTCTTGAATCTTTTGACATTTGAATCTTCAACAGACACAAAAGTAAAGATAACAAAACACCCCGCACTCTTTAAAATAAAAGTGATATCTTTGTCCACCTCTAGAAGGACAGTCCTTTTTCATCTTCGTTCTACTTCGTCTTTATTTTGTTTCTTCTTCTTCTTCTTCTTCTTCTTCTTCTTCTTCTTCTTCTTCTTCTTCTTCTTCTTCTTCTTCTTCTTCTTCTTCTTCCTCTAAATTAACGGGCATTTCAAATGCAACAGGTCGACCCCACCCTATCTGTACAGCAGAACCTACCAAGAAACAGCAAGGCAGGCAGTTTTCTTCTCTTCCTGCGCTGTCAAGAGTGATCTGTGGTCCAATTATGCTTCGAGTTCTTGTTCTTGTTCTTGTTCTTCTTGTTCTTGTTCTTCTTCTTGTTCTTCTTGTTCTTCTTCTTGTTCTTCTTGTTCTTCTTCTTCTTCTTGAGACAACAGGAAAATTCCAGAGTTTGCACCCTTCTCCTTCTTCTCTTTCACCTGCTCCCGCCGCTAGCCCCTCCTTTTCATTGTGTTGGAAGCAGTAACAATATGAAGACCTTACTTCTTCAGATCTAAGATTGAATCGATATTGAATATGGCTCTTAAACAAAACATCGTAGCCTACAGAAAAACAAACAAACAAGAAAACAAAACAAAAATCAGGATAAGAGAAGGTGGCTACAGAAGAAGAAAAAAAATCCACCAGGAGAAAACCAGCGATAGCTAACCTATTTGACAGAAGAAAAACAGGAGAGAAACAACCGAGACAAACAGCCGTAGCCTATCTGATTTTCGAAAAACAGACATAACCTATTTGATAGGAGAAAACCAGTCGCAGACTATTTAATACAAGGTTTGTACAGCTTGGTAAAATCTTTTAAACTTTTATATAGGAGAAAAACAGCCGCTAAAGACTTGGATGCCTATCATTAAGCCCATTACTATATTCAACCCCAAAACAACATGGGAAAGATAAGTGTAGCGACGATGGGAGGGTAGGAAAAACAGGCGCTAAAGACTCGATGCCCATGGTTACATTTTTGTCGCGTGTCTCACGTGCCTGGCAAAAGAGCCGATGATGGGGGCCATACACACGGAGTATTAGGGACTTGTGAGGCAATACGTGTTGCATTAAGTGTTTTTTCCTCGGCAGTTGCTGATACTCAGATTTGGGGAGCCATGCAGGGTAGAGTTTCATATCTTCCTAACGCTCCGCCATTCTTGAACGATGCCAGCACACGCACGTACGGCTCCTGCAATAACATTAAGCCTGCGACTGCAGTCTTCGAGGTTTATTATCCATAATTGTGGGTAGAATGTTTATTGCGAATGATGAATGGGGATTTGTTTGTTCGAAAGAAAAGAAGGAAAGAAAAAAGCTGTTAATGTTGACATCACAGAAATGATCAATAGTCTTCGGTTTGTTTTTCAATCATTTTGTGTGGCGCGGTGGATGGGTGATGTTCATTAAGATGATGACTGGAGATTATTTTACGATAGGAAGAAAGGCTTGTGCGAGTTAAATATTGAAATATTTTGAATGTTTCGTAGGGCTAGCTGGAGGAAAATATCCAAGTAGGGTCAAGATAAAAAAAAAAGTGTCAGTTTTCACTGTTCATCTTAGCAGTGTAATTGCTGTGATGGTTCTGTGTTAATTTAGATCCCTACCAAATCCTCCATGGATAGTTATCCCCGTCTGCCACATCGCCAATGGTGGCTGTAGACCTTAAACTTCCTATCCTATCCTATCCTATCCCATAATTCGGAGGTCGTAGGGGCACCACAGATGATCGTTTAACCAGCATACTCCATCTTTCCCTGTCCTCAGCAACCTTGATTGTTTCGCTCAGTGTCAAACCAGTCCATTCTCGAATGTTGTCCTCCCACCTCTTTTTCGGTCTCCCTCTTCTTCTACCTCCTTGCACTGTGCCTTGCAGGATGGTCTTTGCAAGACCTGATAATCTGGTGACGTGGCCATACCATCGGAGTTTCCGTTGTCATCGTGTTGTCCAATGGCTTGTTTGATGGTCTGTCGGACTTCGTCGTTGGTGATGTGCTGGGGATAGGAAATGTCCAGAAGTCTTCTGTAGCACCTCATCTCCATGCTTTGTATTCTTCGTTGGAGATCTGCTGTGAGGGTCCATGCTTCGCAAGCATACTTAAACTTCAATGTTCTTTCCATTCTGTCCATGTACCCCACATTACACAATGATCAAGTGGGCTTTCATTGCTCAAACCAACCGCGAAATTTGAATGTTCCATTTCTGTTCTGACATGGAGTGATTTCCACTGTTTAACGGAACACCAATACGCTCAATTATCTACTAGATCATATGTATAGGGCTAGAGTTGTAGATAGCTATTTATAGGCACACAAACTACGGCATTTATTTATTTAAAAAAAAAAACACCATCCTTTTGAAAGAGTTATTGTGTTTTCTGTGGCAAGCTAATTGTTGTCAGTGGGGCAACAGTCATTGTGAATGTTAAACGGATCCGTCGAGGGAGCAGGCGTGCTCAAAGTTGGTCCCTTTAAACACCTATCTAGGTTTTACAAGAGAGAAGGAGGTAGGTCAAAGGTAAGGGACACTTGATATGGATGTGCTAGACAGGTAACCGGATTTTCACAAGACTAAGCCACATCCAGCTTATTGACTACTCATTCGCAGTTCCCGATGAAACTAGTGTTAGTTTTACTAGCATATATATTCTGGATGAGTTGGATCGTGCTCTCAACACCCGATTCTCAATGACCCAGCAGTGTATCTTCCGTTCCCTTACGCAGTTCCTACCTGTGTTCCCGCCTACATTCGTACCTGTCTTTTTACATGTGCCCACAATCATGCCTTGACGACAAGGTCTGCTAGAGCTACAGGGGATTCTTTCTGTCACTGTCAGCGTGGTCGAGCAGGTCAACGTATTTGAACTTAAACTGTTTTTTTAAAATGAATTAATGGAAATTGAGGTTTAATGTCTACACCCACCATTGGCGATATGGCAGACGGGGATTACTAAGGGAGAGGGGCTAGGGACCTAAATCAACACTGAACCACCAGAGCAATCATACTGCAAATACGGATAGTGAAAATGGCCACTTTTTATTTTGCCCACCACGGGATTCGAACCTGAGTCATCAGGTGTGGCAGGCGAACGCTCTATCACTGAGCTCCGGCGGTTGTCGTTTCTTCTATCATAATCATGATGTAGAGTGTCTACCATAATCATGATGTAGAGAGTCTATCATAATCATGATGTATAGTGTCTACCATAATCATGATGTAGAGAGTCTATCATAATCATGATGTAGAGAGTCTACCATAATCATGATGTAGAGAGTCTACCATAATCATGATGTAGAAGGTCTATCATAAACATGATGTAGAGAGTCTACCATAATCATGATGTAGAAAGTCTATAATAATTATGATGTAGAGAGTCTACCATAATCATGATGTAGAGAGTCTTTCTGAGAAAACGTACTTCTGTGAAAATGAATGGTGGAAACGCAATGCCGCCTGCGGTTGCACCTGGATGGGTGGTCGCCTAGCGTCCGAAAATTTTACCATTATGATCAGGCCGCGCAGTGAACTTACTCTTTCGAATGAGGGTAGGCCCACAAACCGAGATTTAGACGGTGCGCGCATGCATTCCATCGCCCAAAAACTTTAAACGATGCTGACGCTCGTGTTGGAACCCCTGAAGTGGAATTAAAAAATCCTGCATGTATCAACATCCATTAAAGGTTTATTTTTATTGTATTTTATTGTATTTTGTTTTATTTTCAATGGATCCGAGATCCGTAAAAAAATACCTACAAATTAAAATAAGCTGTCAGAAAAGAAGCAGCGTCCCACAGTCTATGGAATGACCCTATAACAGAGGAGGACTTAAGAGGGACGGTGGGCGGGGAAGGTCAAGTCAAGTCAAGCCACAGTAACGGTAAAAGTCAGAAGATGGGAAAAGTAAAGCACGGCGGGATCTGGTTTCTCTGGAATCGCCTCTCGGCGAACGACACGTAAGTCTCACTGGCCAATAAAATCAGGTTTTACATCCCGTCGGCTCACTTCCATCAATAAAAAGGCAGTTTGCATGTGACGTGAGACTACCACGGCCTATAAAGATAACTCGGCAGGGCCTCACTTTGTTCAATAAAATATCATCGTTTAGTACTACGTTTGGCTCAAGTCCTGCCAAAGGTTTTACCACGTGTATCTCGCCCAGACGATCTGACAGAGTAGCAGAACCGCTGAAATTGCGTTTTTCAGCCTATTTCAACTCCATTACTTGACTAAACTGCAGTTCTAGCTTTTCCTCCTCCTCCTCCTCCTCCTCCTCCTCCTCTATCTCTCTCTCTCTCTCTCTCTCTCTCTCTCTCTCTCTGTCCATCCCTCTGTCTACAACTTACGTCATGATTATGAATATATTGATTTAGATATTGGGGGAGCAAAAACTGTGCAATACCATTTTTTCCGAATAAAATTATTCATCACAAATCGTATTCCACTATTCGTACCACTATTATTATTTCTTGAAGAAAACAAAAAGTCCAGACCGCGGGGGTTATTTCGTGCAATGCGTGAGAGTCTTTGGCTGGTTACTTGGTCGTTTTAGTAACGTCTTTTGTTTTATAGCCAAGATGATAAAGACCATACACACTCTCCGGCTCACGCATTTCAACAGGCACACATGTACACACACATACGCACTCTGTCTTTCTCTCTGTGTCTCTCATGTGTCTGTCTCTCTCTTTCTGTCTGTCTGTCTCTCTCTCTCTCTCTCTCTCTCTCTCTCTTTTTCACGCATACACAAAAACATCTTTATAATCACATTAAATGAGAGTCTTTGAGAAGATTTTGGAGAATGCGTTTCATACCGATGACTCGCAGTGTCCTTAGATTAATACTAAATTAGCACACTTACCTCATTTCTGACCTTTGTTGATTCTGTTGTTTTGCTGGCTGTTAGGGAGCAAAGTATGCTTTCGTGAAAGGGGTGGGGTGTGTGGGGGGGGGAAAGACATGGGGGAGGAGGAGGAGAGAAGACCCTTTTCAAGTTGTATGGATAATTTAAGCTTACACATTACGTTGTCTCATTGGGACGCTGGAATCTCTTTTGCCCATCTTCGGATTTGTCCACAGGCTTTATATAAAAATTAAATTAAAGGAAAAAAATCTCTAAATAAAAATAAAACATATAACATAAAAATAGATGAAAAAAAAATGAAATAAAATTAAATGAAAATGAATTTTTTTTAAATGCATTATATACAATTATAAAATTAAATAGCGTGTATATTTTAATGCTCTATTTGGGACAAAATATAGCGCTTTTTTGTGTGAATTTGCCTAGCGATAGCCCATGACCTAAAAACACAAAATAAAATAAATTGTGGTTTCTTTAGAAGAAGGCAGTGCAGACTACAAGAAGAAGTGCAAAGAACAAGAACGGTGTTTTAAGGAATCTTGCCTTTCGGTCTAAGTCAGTCACTAATAGCGAGTTCAGATCACTTTAAAAAGACAGTGATAAACGATGTTGCATGCTGACCTGTACAAGATGGTCTTTTCTTGTTCCTTTCTTCAAGACACTCCAGCGCTATGGTCACACCATGTAGCTGCAGAAAAAGCCCGCTGCGAGCGCTTTATTCCATTCCATTCAATTCAACAGAACTTTATTACCTCTTACAAGGAATTATGACGGGCTTTAAACATTGCTCGAATAAATAAAAGACATTCAGACTTGAAAAACATCAGGTACAAAATATAAAAATGCGTGCACACATAACACTATTCAGATGTAACGCACTCGCGTTTTCCCTTACACACACATTTAAATTTACATTATGAAACTAACATTATTTAACCTTAAAGTGCATAACATGTAAACATATATTACAGTATAAATATTGTGTCATAACAAGAGTAAGCTTACATCAAGCACACATCCCTTTCACACACACACACAGCCCTTGCCAAACTAATATCTCAAGCTAAATAATTGATCAGGGTCACTGCAGTCGGAATGAAACTTGAACGGAAATGAACAGTGCGGCACTTTAAACTACGGAGACGCCTTCCGGAAGGCAGTGTCTCAAGCAGAGCTGACAGATCGTCTTTGATACTGATGGCCTTGCTTAGGGCCCTTTTCTGGAAAAGATCGTACATGGAAATCTGAGGTTTGTCAACGTCGTTATCAGCACTTTCGACTAATGTGGCGAGATTTTTTCCTTGTACTATGTTTTGTATATTTGGCCGAATGTGCGACGCTTGGAAGGGGAGATAACATTGCTTTCAAATTTCGACCCTAATGTAGCTGCGGGATCTAAACATTGGCGAGCTGCGGCTAAGTCGGCCCATATTGAGAAATATTTGGACGTAGGGGAGATAATCTTGTCCAAATTCAATCCTTTTGTAGCGACAAGTCAAATCGACCATTGTTACAATTATCATAAAATAATCATTGGTCTTTGCTGGATAGCGTGCCTGAGTTCTGTATGATGATTTATATAATAATAATAATAATAATAATAATAATAATTATTATTATTATTATTATTATTATTATTATTATTATTATTATTATTATTATTATTATTATTATTATTATTATTATTATTATTATTATAAGGCGCTTTTCCTAGTAAGGAACATTTCAAAGCGCTCTCTTGCGCATTCACACACTCGTTAAACATTTGTACAATACATATAGAGAAGTGTGAGAGCAGGAGAAATCAAAGCGGCTTTGGGAGAAGCAGTAATAATATTTTTTTTGGTCATTTCTGTAGTTATTTTGGTAAATTGTTTCTCTATTTTATTTATTAACTAGTGGTTTTGTACCCTGGCAAGCCAGGGTACACAGGCTGCTGTTTAAAATGTAGACAGACAGACAACTGTTGTCTGCGAGTTTCTTTTGGACGATGATACCTCCCCATATCCCCCTTGATACCTCACCATACTCCCCCCCTCCTGATATCTCCCCGTCCCCCCCATGATGCCTCACCATACCCCCTTGATACCTCCCCGAACCCACTTGATACCTCCCCATACCCCCTTGATACCTTCCGTACCCCCCTTGTAACCTACCTGTACCCTCCTTCATACTTCCCCGTTGATCGTTTCGCAGGTATGGATGAAAGGAATCGACCATCACCATACCCCCTTATATATACCCGTATCCCCGTTATGCCTACCCATACCCCTTTAAACCTACCCGTAGACCCCTTTTACCTACACGTACCACCCCATCCCGATCCTTGGTAATAATAATAATAATAATAATAATAATAATAATAATAATAATCATAATCATAATCATAATCATAATCATAATAATGAATATAGAATAATACAAATAGAAATCATAAAAAAACACCAAGGTTTTAAAATAAAATTTGATATAAGATATAATAATAATAATAATAATAATAATAATAATAATAATAATAATAATAATAATAATAATAATAATTATTATTATTATTATTATTATTATTATTATTATTATTATTATTATTATTATTATTATTATTGTTATTAGTTTAATAATAAAAAAATAGCATAAAAAAACCATGGCCCTCGGGAGATTTGAACTTGGGTCGCCTGCACGGTAGGCGAATGTTTTACTAAGTGAGCTACCAAAGCCTCATTTAAAGACCGTCAATTTTTTTGGTCTATATGGGAAAACATGCTGAAACCTCAATTCGATTTTTAATGGAAGCGCGCGGAATGAGGCTATTGCAGTTTGTGGACATTTTGTTTATTTATTTATCTCAGAAACGGTTAAACGTTCAGTAAGGAAATTTCGGCTATAACGATTTCGCGGGTTTTGAGCGCACAGCAGGCCGATCCGCAGCGCCCAGCACCTGGCCAGATCAGCGTCCATACCGGACAAACTTTACAGTAGAGGCGAAGAAGGACTTCCGGCTAAGCAATTTATATATATATAGATGTTGCTGTTGTATCTTTATCTTTCTCATTATAAACTCCAGCTGCATCATGTAAAAAAATAGACTTTTCTAACAAACAGAAGACACTTTTGCAATTACTCTGTGTAAAGCTGTGAGTGACGCTGCAGGGTATAGTGGTTTAGGCACACGACACAAACAATGTTTCGTCATGCAACGTCAGATGCGGTTAGTTCTTGGATGGGTAACCGTACTTGGAAGGCAGCCACTAAACGACACAAACAATAAAACAAATGCACAACGCACTCTTGCCAACCAAGCTATGGGTACCTCAGTTCTCAGTTTACCGTCGTAGAAAGTAAAGTAGCGAACTCACATTAAGCTGGCTCAGAGAAAAAGACTGTCCCAAACTCCTCTCTCCTCAGCGACCAAAAAGTATTATGGGAACACCTTTAACTTTTTATGTTATTATTGTAATAAAACGCCAGGTAACAATTAAGACATTTGAATGCTGGATCATTGCGCGAACACCTTAGTCCACGGCTATTGTAAAGGGAAAAAATAACCACTTTATCTGTATTATGTGACCACAACCAAACTGCACGTGCTTTACCGGCACTATCCCGTGCCTTCGTGGAATGGATTGAACCACGAGGCTCGTAAGACGGCGACAAGTCTCGCGATAGGACAAGGGCGCCCGAGATATCGCGAGATATCTCCTGACGTTCCGAGATAGCATGTGATCTATGGCGAAAGAGACTGACTGACACAACGATGACTTTTGGTGCGCTGAGCTCTCCCAAAAACGTCAAGGTCGATTATTTTTAAATAGAATGGCGTGAATTTGGCGCACTCTGACTAAAATTAGGATCGTCTTCGCTGTTTTTGACTCCCTTTTGACTCCGACTATCTTCGCTTTTTTACGATAAGTAGGCTACATTTCTCACTAACGAAGGGCGGGACAAGCTTCTCTTTATGCAGCAAAAGCTGGTGTGTTAAATCTTGCGGCTATTTAAAATGCGCGAACGATACCGATTGCAAAAAATGTGAATTCAGTGTTAATCACAAGAATTGGGTTGCTTGAAGTTTATTGTTATTGTTTTTTTGAATTTGGTGCGTTTTATTTTTTTTTAATTTTTTAAAAGACAAACTAGATTATTATCTTTCAGTAAACAGGAGCATCGTTCAATCACAGCATCGCGCAACGGTGCAGTCAAGTCAAGTTATAGTTTTTTCTTTCTTTCTTTCTTTCTTTCTTTCTTTCTTTCTTTCTTTCTTTCTTTCTTTCTTTCTTTCTTCTTCTTCTTCTTCTTCTTCTTCTTCTTCTTCTTCTTCTTCTTCTTTTCATCGCGGGAACACGTCACTTCTTTGTCGAAACATGCTGCTTGTGTATGTTACACAATTATACCAGATTTTTTAAATTAATTTATTTGATCAATAATATACATCACTTTATATATTTATTTATGTATTTATTATTGTTATTATTATTATTATTATTATTATTATTAAGCTGTGGTTCATGGTGATGGGGGTGTTATTGTTGGTATTGATTTAATAATGTTTATATAGCCATTTTTCCTAAATTTATATGGAGATGATTGACGGTTTGTATTTTGACACTATGCAGGCGACATTCGGGTTGATTCCTAACGAAAGCACGGCACCCGCAGAGCAGCTCCATCCAGGACGCGGGTAGAGCAGGACATAGTGCTTGCAGTTCTGGCTCTCGCCCATCTAGGACATGAGCGCCAGAATCTGTATAGTGTGTCCTGTGGAATCCGACTAGACCTCGGTTTATACTATCACCTGAATGATGATGAACGATGATGATGATGATGATGATGATGATGATGATGATGATGATGATGATGATGATGATGATGATGATGATGATGATGATGATGATCACCGGCGTCTACGAACGTTTATGCTTATTGCACACGTTTGACTATGGAAGCCCGAAACTTGGGACTCAGGTAAAAGCTGCAAATGAATAAAATGTAGGCCTATGCATTCGACTCAACTTCTTCCCTAACAAAAGAAGTGACGTATCGCCATTAAGATAAGGGAGTTAGCAGAGACGGAAGAGGAACTTGTGAAGGTAGAGATTGGCAGCCACTTTCCAGCTTAGCTGAAATCCAACGCGCAAGGGTTATCGCCCTTTCCTAATTCTCTCTCTCCCATTTTACAGTCGCTCTTCATTCATGGGAAATGGCTTTGGTTGAGCGGATGCAGCAAAGGGTGTCGGGACCACCTACTTTCATTTCCAGCGATTTGTTTTAATGTGCGTGGAAGACAAATGGGCTGGAAAGGAAGGAAGAGGTGGGAAGAGAGAAACGGAGTGTGTATATTTGCTATGTGCAGCATTATACAGAAAACAGGAAGGAAGGAAGAAGAGGTGCGGGGTGGGAGGAAGGAGGTGGTTGGGTAAAGGGCTGTGCGTTCTAATGAGTAGTCTGTAGTTATGTTGGATAGAAAACAAAAGGGAGGAGGAGAGTGAAGAGGTCAAGAATTAAACAATAATCACCTTGAACCAGCATGACAAGAAAGGGGATATGGTATCTTAAAGAAGGCGAACAGGCAGCCATAGTCCGCTCTCGCGTGGGTATTAGTATAGGTAAGAGAGTTGACAATGGATGATGGCTGTTATTTATCAAAGAGAAGGCCGCGAGCGCAACCCCCCTCCCCCACACATACACACACACGCACACGCACAGATACACACACATATACACACACAAGCGTGTATTGATGGCAAACTGGGGTTTTGGACGAAATGTAGTCATCGGTAAATGGGTTTATTTTAACGAAAAGTGCGCAAACTTCATTTATAAATGTAAGAATTAGATTTTAAAAAATGGCTCTATCTGTCAAAAAACGTTGATCTATATTAATTTGCGCCTAACCCTAATCCTATTACTTCAAATTTGGCCAGAAAACAGCCCGTCCCGGAGAGAGCACTCCCGCGTACTTAAAACACTCCCATGCATACTACAAGAGCACTCCCACGCACTAAAAGAGCACTCTATGTACTTACAAAACTTTGGGTTCTGAAAAAAGTCAGATGCTAGCTTAAAGCCCCATTTTGTGCATAAAAAGGCAAGTTTAATGCTCCACTCGCGCGCGCGCACGCATACACACACATACACAAACTCACGCCCGCACACACATTTCAAGATTGTATTCTGTGACAAGAAACATGAACATATGCACACCTATCCTATCCTATCCTGTCCCGTAACCCGAAGGTCGTAGGGGCACCACAGATGATCGTTTAACCAGCGTACTCCATCTTTATCTGTCCTCAGCAGCCCTGCTCAGTGTCAAACCAGTCCATTCTCGAATGTTGTCCTCCCACCTCTTTTTCGGTCTCCCTCTTCTTCTACCTCCTTGCACTGTGCCTTGCAGAATAGTCTTTGCAAGGCCTGATGATCTGGTGACGTGGCCATACCATCGGAGTTTCCGTTTCTTCACCACTGTTAGCAGGTCATCGTGTTGTCCAATGGCTTGTGTGATGGTCTGTCGGACTTCGTCGTTGGTGATATGTTGGGTATAGGAAATGCCCAGAAGTCTTCTGTAGCACCTCATCTCCATGCTTTGTATTCTTCGTTGGAGATCTGCTGTGAGGGTCGCATGCATATAGGAAGATGGAGATGACAAGGGAGCGCAGCATTCTTACTTTGGAATGTAGACTGATGGTCCTGATGCACACAGAAAGTTGATAAACATCAATAACAAAATGCAAGCATCATAACAAACCTTCCCCCTTCTCCAACACACGCATACACACACACGTGCGCTCACACACACACGCATTCACACTCCCGCACACACACATTTCAAGATTTTATTCTCTGACATGAACACATGCCCGCACAAACACACACACACATACACACGCACAAGCCATTCCTCACATTTTTTATGCCATTTTCACTTGACTTTAGTTCCCATGATGAGTGGGAAGAAACAAACATTTAAAAAAAAATTTTAAAGCTACTTGTTCTGCTCTACAGGTTGCTACTTGCTAACCGTCGTTCAGCACGTTTTCATATTGTTGCGACGAGCAAAGAACAAATTTGCCAGCCCTGAAGAGAAACCAAAACAGAAGAAGTCAACTCAACATGCGTCGAAACGAAGGGAAACGGAAGAAGGAAGGGGGAAGGAAAGGGGGAAGGAAATGAGAAGGCGAGAGGGATGGGGTATTACTAAATGTGATAACGCTTTAGTTTGTTAGTACGTGAAACTAGTTTGGAGATGGGTGGGAATGATTAAAGAAAGTGGTAATTTCGTCGCAACACACTGGAAGTACTTGTGTATGTGTGAGGAGAAGAAGGTAAGAAGGTTTGATCTCCATTTAGACGCACTTCTGTCTTGCAGAAGTTTAAGACTTGTACGCCATTTATGAATGCACTGAAAGATTTTGTTTATTTAGTTAATAATAGTCAGGGCTACTGTAAATAAAACAATAAGTTGTTGTTGCTAATCGCACACGAGATTATACTATTGGAAGCACTACAACTACAACTAGGTACCATCTTCAATATAGCTAGTCAATAGAGACAGATACATTTTCGCAAACCTTTCTGACGTATACATTATTTTTACTAACGTGAGCTCCTTGTTCTGTGTGGTGTTTTTTCTTTTGTCTAGTGATCCTTAAAGAGAACGGAGCAAGGTGGACTAGATATACGTGCAATGTCCTGGGAGCAAAAAGACCTTTTGATGTTGGTTTGTTGCTGCTGTTGTCGTCACCGCCTTTCTGTGTGTCCACGTTGTTTGACCTTTGTGCTTAGCAAAGTCTGCTGTCCCCCGGGGTAAAGAACCCAACAAAAGCTCAGTTGATAGAGCGCTTGACGGCGTTTTTTTAAGGTTGCGAGATCGATCTGTGGTCCCTAGTAAAACAATGTTTTTTAACTGGCTTTTCAACATTGGCCACCGTGTTCATACGAGCAGATAGTACATCAATTAGTCTGGTACGTAATCCTATTTGTGATAAGACACTCCTGGTACTACTGTAGTCATATTATTAGTCACTGTGGTAATATTATTGTATTGTGAGCCTGTGTGCATAAAGGGTGGGCTTATGTGTTGATGAAGGTTAGAAAGCCGATGAAATAGTGCTTCCTAACACCACCACCATCACTACCATCACCACAATCCTTCCCTCTCACCCTGTTCTGGATGGTGCTACCCAGCGGCTGCTGTGTTTCTGGGGAGACGTCGTCCACATTTCTATTTCCTTGGGTAACAAGCTTTATCTTCCTGGTCACAATCATTGTCATCATTTTCATTAATTTCAGCTCGCCACCACCACCATCATCATCATTGTCATTGTCGTTGAGAACCTTGGCAGCAGCAACGCACCAGCACGCCACCACGCACTCATCATCATCATCATCATCATCATCATCATCATCATCATCATCATCATCATCATCATCATCATCATATCATCATCATCATCAACATCATCATCATCATCATCATCATCATCATCATCATCATCATCAACATCGTCATCATCATCGTCATCATTATTATAATAATAATAATCATCATATCGTCGTCGTCATCACGTCATCATCATCATCAAAGGTCTATCTATATCCATTAGCTTCATGGCGTCAATAAAAGAAGGCTAAGCTGTGGTAACGTGAGAAAGTTAACTTTCTTTCCTTCGTTCGCCGTCGCCTCAAATTTGTAATCTTTTAACCTGGGAGTACATTGCAACTCACAGACAAACATGGGGAAGAAACACAGGACACAGACCTGCCTGCCTCCAGCCTATTTGCACGGCATCATCAGTGACTTTGAAGACGGACCGATAGTTTGTCGGCGCCGCCGGCCTATCGTCGTGCGTGTAAAAACTGATGTCTAGTCGCACGGAGCGCTGTTTGACCGGTCTTGCTAGCACGAACACGTTAAATTTCAACAAAACCCGTGAAATGTCCGCATTAAGGCAATCAAACAAGACTTTCCCCCCACTTCATTTGCCCTGGACTTTGGCCTGTTTGCCGACCCGTGATTTCGGACAGGTACCCAACCATAACAATTATTGTGTATCTTTCTCAAAGAGTTCTTTGAGGATTTGTGTGTGTGTTTCTTTATATCTGCTTTAAAATCGACGTTCACGTCTGTGTAGGTGTAGAGAGGAAGTGGGGGGGGGGGGGGGGTTAGAGACAAAGAGAGAGGTGTGCGAGGATGTGTGTGTGTGTGGGCGTGCGTGATGTGTGTGTCCACGCAGTGGGTTATTTTGCGAGTTGAGGGCTTGAGGTTACTCTTTGAACATGGTCCAGTCTTAATCTGAGATTACGTTTCATCCGTGATGTAGATAAGTGTTAATTGAGATGTACAGCATGCAAATAAATAAATAAATAAATAAATAAATAAATAAATAAATAAATAAATAAACTTTATTCAAAGTGTAAGTATATTAACCTTTTCCCGAACTGTTAGGCTATTTAAACAGTTCCAAATTGCAACCATCCTCCCACACAAGCATACAGACACACACGCACACACGCATTCATGCGCGCACGCACGAACACACACACAACATCCCAACCACACCCCACCTACATGCACACACTCAGACACACACACATCCTGTCCCACTTCATCCACAGAATCACAAACCCGTAATTTACTCCCACGTTACCTTTGCGAGAAAAAAAGAAGAAATGTTTATCTGCAAAGCTGTTATCCATGGTGTTTTGTAGGTCCTTTATCAGTAAACTGATTCACACAGACTGACACTTGGCCACCACACTTGCGTCTTTACTTTCATCCCACTGTTACTGTGCGTGAGCTGTGGGTGTTAAATCTGACAGTTGGGGTAACACGATTTATATGTTTAAGTGACAATTACGTTGCTGTTCATACTGCTTCAGTCCAGACTTTTATATCCTGCCTAGCCTCAGTTAACAACAGCATTACTTCTATCACACGTTTATTGTCGGAGGGTAATCTTTAGAATGCAGTTTCCTTTAAAATGCATTTGCGTCCATGATTTAAAAACCACCACAACAACAGAATCGTTCACTATTATAATACTGTTTGCTGTCTGAGGGTTCAAAGTCATTTCGAGGCAGTTAAATCTGACTGCAGGTGATAATTTATTTGTCATAAAGATATTAGATTTGTATTAGGTCTAACCCTCAAAATAAATATATCTGAGCTCAAACATGAATTTTGCTGTCATTTAAAAATATTGGTAATTAAAATAATAAGATTAGCAAAGATTTAGAGGTATGAGTAATTACGATTTACGTAATGAAAGCCAGAGAGTCTAGGAGCTTTGTACAATACAATACAATACAATACAATGTAATGCAATACAATGCAATGCAAAGCAACGCAACGCAACGCAACGTAACACAATACAATACAATACAATACAATATAATACAATATAATACAATACAATACAACACAATATAGTAGGACGCATCTTTATTACCTTAAACAAGAAATGTACACAAGCGTAAACATAAATCAAAAAGCACATTTAAAAGTGTATGTGTTAAATGAGCACAAATTACAATCAACCTTTAGTAATCTAAAATCATGAAAGATATTCCAGTTATAAACACATCAATTAAAGCTACTATCACAGTTGATGAAAATTAAATCTCATCAATACAAAATATTCATACTACTACCACAGCTTCATATCACAATCATATTTCATCACTTCAACAAGTAACAAAATACATACAAGCCACTATCACGGTTTTAACATCATATTTTATAAATTCAATTAATATGAGCCCTATCTCCTTATTAGTTCTCACTTACATTTCGTTAAAACATGTAATAAATTGTAATGGAGGGGAGGCTAATATATAAATAAATAAATGTCTAATAAATGAACAATAAGTGACATTTATTTTTATTATAAATTGTTGCCCGTTTTTGAGTAAGAGAGAGTGGCAAGCATTTGTATTACTTTTTTAGAAACGGGCTTGTGTTGGCAATCGTGAGTTTAAAAAAAACTGCAAATATTTGGTTCGCCAATCACGTTATTTACAACATAGGTTACTTGACTGACGTTTTGTATGTTTCAGAATACAAAATACAGAATATAGAATACAAAATATAGAATACAAAATACAGAATACAAAATAATCCTTTATTGTCCCCATTAACATTTCAAAGACGTTTTCCGTGCAGTGTCCATCCGCAAATAAAAATTCAAAACAATGAAATTAAATTATTATTACAAAATAACATTCAAAATAAAGGATGTTGTTGTTTACGATATAAACTTTTGATGTCGACACTATCACACCAAGATGATAAATATTATCCACGATGCACACACATTCACACCTACACACACACACCCACACACCCACCCACACACATTCACACACACAGAGACAATTGAGACACGAGTGAGGCACTTCAATATGGATATAGACATGTGTGTTACACGGTTATTTATCAATGGTCTATTCAGCCCCGATGCTTGAATCTTGATCAGTGTAACCCGAATTCGTTTATCCACGCAGCCTGTTCACTCAGCAACAAGGCAGGAGTCGTCGTATAAAGGTTTCCAAGTTTATTCAGCAAACATCAACAACTGCATACAAGATCGCTTTCCGAAAATCCCTTTAAAGATCATCATCAAAAATCATCATTAATCACTACAACAAACAGACAGTGCATTACTTATATAGCCTTTCTGCAATCGAGAAAAAGTTCGAACATTCCAGTATGACGCAATAACACCCAATCAAAATAAAACTCGTCGCCGGAACTACGCACTGTCTAACGTCATTAGGTTAGGGGGGTCGCTTAGCTATTACCAAATCTATCTCGAAGCTTCGGTCGATAATAAACAAGTAATTCCAGAAAATTCTCAACACTATTTACCGACGAAAACTATCAGCATTATACTAAGTTTCTTCTAGCAACAACCCAAAATCAAATCAAAGATAAATGTACTCTGTTATTGCATGCTTTGCAAAACAAAATGATCGGACCTATCGTGCGCGTCTCAATCGTAACAATGTGGCACTCGAAACTAACAATGTGTTTGAAACGGAAAGCATATCTCACCACAGGCTCTACAGTCTCTCAAATTTCTCAAGTGGGCGCCTGTACTGCGATGGCGGCCGGGGTTCAAGGCCACCGTCACTGCCAGAGTCAAGGCCATTGCTAGGATGTCACTGTAGAAGCTATGTCACATGGCACTGAGAATGCAAATGTGTATGGGATTACCGGAGTATTAAAATTTATTGCTGGTATACAAGAAATAAAAAATTGCATATAATTTATGATGGAACGGCTCGTTTGAGATACGTTAAAATTTTGTTAGTGTGACTGCATCCAATACCACTATGGAAGTGAGGTAGAAATCCGGAGTACCCGAAAAAACCATCGGTGACTTAAAAAAAAAAACACACACAAAAACAACGTCGTGTACCTAACTCACCTCATTTCGCCCCCTTCGAGGTTCGAGCCCGCGACCTTGGTCATTGAAAACCAGCTCCTCATCCAACTGCGCTACTAGGCCACCCCAATGGTTAAATTATTGTGGAATGGTTGTCATGTACTACTTTGATTTACGTGTCTATGTTTATTTCTGTCTGTAATATGCCTGCAGGATACCCCTT
>CM072518.1:34627877-34727877 GCA_036898135.1 Oncomelania hupensis | reverse complement strand
TGGTTCTGACGTCGGAAATTATTTTGACGCGTAAAGGATAGAGGATACTTCTCTTCTTGGTGTAAAATT
This sequence comes from Oncomelania hupensis, assembly GCA_036898135.1. Classification (NCBI taxonomy): domain Eukaryota; kingdom Metazoa; phylum Mollusca; class Gastropoda; order Littorinimorpha; family Pomatiopsidae; genus Oncomelania; species Oncomelania hupensis. The sequence goes on along the minus strand of CM072518.1, from coordinate 34,727,808 downwards.
ATCCCTTTGAGTTAAACTACTAATACTACTTCTACTACTACTACTGCTACTACTACTACTACTACTACCAATAATAATAATAATAATAATAATAATAATAATAATAATAATAAAGAAATCCCGCTGACGCATAGCCACACCACCCGATAAACGGCGCTCAGATCTCACGAGATTTTCGCGGGCTTTGGCTGACCGCAAGGCTAGGTAGTAATTCTTTGTCTAATGCTCACCCGAGACGGACACGTGCAAAAATCTCTCTCAGAAAGACTAAAATAGGTGACGGGTGAAAATCATTCATCGCAGTATAGCCACAGCCTGACATTGTCAAAAAGGTAAATGATCAAGCTTTTGTTTCATCGCGAATTATTGATATTATTGTTGGATTATCTTTGTGAAGTCTTGCCATGTTTTATCATTGTGAATGTTTGTAAAACTTAGAGTGACCACGTGGCGGACACACGACCGGTTTGGGCACCACGAGGTAGCTTATACTGTCCAACTGTTGTTTCTCCTATGTGTATTATTGCAGGACAGTGGCTGTACCGGAGAATGTGTATATTGTTAATTACTTCTCCATGTGTTTAGTTTAGCCATGATGTATATATGTATATGTATAGGAATTATGTTGGAGATTCCAGTGGACCACGGACCTAGAAGATTGTTCGTCGCTTATATATACGCTCTGCACACCCTTAGTATACAAGGCGTTGCAGAAACTCGTCTTATAATTTGCAGACGAGCAGGCTAGTTGGTCCGAGGCAGGGATAGACCACTAAGAGTCAACCCTGACATTTAGCCTGCAGTGGAGCATGTAGCACTGAGCTACTATAGCCCAATAGTCAACAACCAAGGAGGAGAGACCATCACCACACCTCAACAAATCAGCTAAGTGCACAAGAAGAATTGCACACTCACTGATCTAGAAGGACTGTGCGGTAGTCCACTCTCCTGAAAACAAACATTAGACCAACCAGAACAAATTGCCCAATGATGAGACAGCAAATATCAAGAACAGTAGCAGCATAGACCCATCAAGGAACGAACTATTCGAAGTGAATTTTGACATTTCAGTTAATAGAGTGTTTAGAGAATTATGTATAGAGTAGAGGAAATAAATGTGTGATATTTACTGTTAACAAGTGGCTGGACTACCTATGTTTCATAGCCGTGTGAGAGCTAGTATGTCAGTGAAGCTTTTACCATTTTCTCCCTATCTCTATAACCCTATCCGCACACAGACCGGGCTAAACATATAAATGTATTAAGATTTGTCACAGGGTGATTACATTAGCCGATCTCCGCAGACGAAGATGAGTGGGTAATAGCAGTCCATTGTGCAGAGCCCAGTAACAATAGACCCACCGTCACAATGATGACGATGATGATGATGATGATGGAGGGGGTGGTAATGGTAGTGGTAGTGGTGGTCGGTGACGATGAGGATAATTATTGGGATCATATATACTGTAAACATGCTCATGCTCGGTGTTAATGACAGTTACCTGTTAACGTGTGAGGATGTTTTTTTTAAGCAGAAGCAGATTGGGTGTCAGATTTAAGTTAAGTTGAGATGTTTGGGTGAGAAGCAAGATGTGGATCTAGTAATGAACAAGTTAATTCCGCACTTAGTACAAGTAGCACTGGGCTTCATTAGCTTTCACAACTAATATACATAAAGCTCTTAAATGAATATAAATTGAGTTGGCTGTAAGCGCAATGCACGTACAGAGAACTTTCACTTTTGGCTTTATTGCTCACTGTCTCGTCTAATTGAATTAAGTGAACACTTGCAATAAATGGGTATTAAATAAAACAGATTACCTGAATTAAGGCGTAAAACATTCTAAGCAATACGCAAAGAATGAAAATTTAAAAAAAAAATCGACGAGTTTGAAGCTGCAGTTCTTTATACCAGCGACCTTGCACTCATTATGATTTTGATAATAATGCTGTTCGTTTTTCTCTGGCTCGCACGAGACTATTTTTAGATGTTGCGAATCGATTACAAATACAATGGAATAAAGTGGAGCACATACTAATAAAATAAAATAACAAAATAATTCCTTAAGGACGGGTTCCGCGTTGTTGTGGTTTTCTTTTGCCATAACGAATAACATTAGCTTGAAGCTGTGATGAGAGGTTGTTTCGTCTGCCGTAAGGCCTTCCATAATTTTTCGAGGTTCTCAGATCCCGAACCTTATGAACCAAAAAAAATGTTCATAAACCTAGGTTCGGGATCTGAGGTTCTCGGAAAAAAGGTTCGTGAACCTCCACGAACCATCCAATTAAGGCAGATTTTGGGGGTTTGTTGGAGAAGAAAATGATAAAGATCAAGAGGAAGAAGATGATGATAATGGAGATGATGATGATGATGAGGAGGAGGAGGAGGAGGAGGATTATACTTTACTTTTCATTGAGTTCGTGCTGGCCTGTCAGCTGAATGAATCTGAACCTGAAACACTGACTGCAAAGCACTCACCTCTATATTACAACATACATCAACTCCTATAAATAACCGCTGTGAGCTAAACATAGGTGTTTTGTTTTATTTCAAGCAGGTACTTTCGATGTGCATCCTTTGCCGCAGCTGACGCCGTTATATCCCCCCCATCGAGGCTAACACTAGCCTTAACAACATCAACAGCAGTGACAACAGCGGCAGCAAGGCGCGGGACATTATCTTTAACCTGACATGGCATTTAACACGTCTCTGGCAGCACGGCGACAGATTGAGACACCAAAACTTCTCCTCCACGGAACGTGCCCTCGCCTTAACCTTAACCTTTTCTTCTTGTTGTTATTGTTGTTGTTGTTGTTGTTGTGTTTGTTTGTTTGTTTATTTCATTTAACGTCTATTCACCGAAGTGATTTTAGACAAGAAAATAAAAGGAAGGTGGGGGAAAAGAATATGCGCTACATGGATGGGGGAAAGGAAATAACATTGAAACAAAATGGTACAGTAACATAACATGAAATAAAATTAAATAAAAATTAAGTATTCAAACAATATTTTAAAACTCTTAAAAAAAAAAACAAAAAAAAAACAAAACAAAAAAACAAACTACTATGGAACATGTCAAACTTGCGAAATGTTCATGTACAGAAAAGTCAATGTTGTGAGATTGTCATATACGAAGTAATCAGAATAAACTTGCAATTTTTATAACAAATGTCCTACAGGACTATAAATTATAGATTTAGCGATGGTTATCCAATATTTACTATTTTTATTTTGAACATTATGAATGTTCTGTGGAATATATTGTGTTATTACACTGCAGTCATGAATGATATGATTTATAGTTAAATTTTCATTGCAAATGCAAACAATATCCTTGCAATATTTTGTCCTCCAAGAATTTAAAGCAAGACGATGTGCTAAAGAGGTTATTGTTCGAGGATACTGTGAATTATCACTATATATTATTTTTAAAGGAAAATTATTTTTTATTTTCTTTTCTATTATACTATAAATTTCTTTTGTTGATAAGGGGATATCAATATGGCTAACGTTGTGTTGATTTTTCGCCCCTTCTTTTGCTTTCCTGTCTGCCCAATCATTATTATCTAAACCACAATGAGATGGTATCCAACAAAATTGAACATTTGTGCCATTGATAATTAAGCAATGTATAAGATATTTTATTTCATATATAATATCACCTCTGCTTTTATAAATATTAGAGTCCAGACTCTGAAGAACAGATTTGGAGTCTACACATAATAAGATATTAAAAAAGGTCTTTTGTTGACTCAAGATTTTATGTAATGCCATAAGAATTGCGGTAAGTTCTGCAGTATAAATTGAACGATCTTTACCTAAATACAAGGATTCACTAATTTTTAAAGCAGGTATAACATAACCAGCCCCGGTTTGGCCTGTATCTAAAACAGAACCATCAGTATAAATTTGCAAATAAGAATAATATTTTTTATCTATATGTTCATAAGCTTCTGTTGCTAACAATAATCCATTTTCTTTTTTCCGTATAGCAGTATATTCAAAATCAAAGTTTGCTCGCTTAAATTCCCAGATTGGTATAGGCATTTGTGGTATTTTTTTAGAGATTGATTTAGGAAATAAATTTGACCCCTGTAAAAGTTCATTTGTATAAGTTGCTATTGTTTGTAAATAACTGATACCCTGTGCTCTTTTTGGATAATCTAAATCAGATCTTACTTCTAGTTCTGTGTCAGTGGAATTTTCTACAGCAGAGGCTCTAACTATATATTTAGCGCATGATAATTTTCTCCAATCATTTAATGGTAATACTCCAGCTGCTTTATAAGCATCGTCAGTTTTTGTATGTACTGGAATACCCATAACAATTTTAATTGCTTTACTGTCCATACTCTGGAGTTGTTTCAGTAAATATTTTGGTGCCGAAAAATATACCTCTTGTCCATACGTTAATTTAGATCTGACAAGCATGCACACAAGATGAATAAGAGTTTTAGTATCACGTCCCCATTTTTGAAAGCTTATAATCTTTATTAAATTTAAACTTTTAACGGCCTTTTCCAACAAATAATGTATATGTTTTTTCCAACTTAATTTAGATGTAAAATATACCCCGAGAAATTTTATTTCCTGTACATATTTCAATTCTTTGATACCAATATAAAATTTTGGCAAACATTTGGGGTTAATTCCATTATTAAACAAGATCATGTTTGTTTTTTCTTCTGATAATTCCAATCCATTATCCTTCATGTAAATATCAATATTGTTCAGTTCATTTTGATATATCTTTTGAATATGTTTTATTTCATATATAGAAGTTTTCCTTTTTAAAGATACATTTACCCATATTGCAATATCGTCAGCATATTGAACTAGATGAATTTTATTACTTACAAATTGAGGTAAGTCATTTAACAAAATAGTGAATAAAAGAGGTGAAATTATAGAGCCTTGTGGTATACCCATGTTAATATTATATGTAGAAGAATAAGAGTGACCTACTTTGGCCATTATTTTTCTTCCATGCAAAAACCCTTTAATATATTGAAAAATATTTCCAGAAAGCCCTATATTTTTTAATTTGTATAAAAGTCGAGCATGCCAAACTCGATCATAAGCCTTTTTAACGTCAAAAAATGTAGCTAATATATTTTTCCTTCTAGCGAATTGTTTCTTAATGTGTGTTGTTAATTTCACTAAATGGTCTACTGTTGATCTGCCTTTTTTAAAACCAGCCTGATTTTCTGGAATTACTTTATTTTTTTCACAATAATATGATAATCTATTCATTATAATTTTTTCCATAATTTTACCAGCATGCGATGTTAATGCAATGGGGCGATAACTTGAGGATTCGTGTCGATTTTTCCCTGTTTTTACAAGAGGAATAATTATTGATGTTTTCCAAATATCAGGCAACACATTATTTTCCCAACATTTATTGATAATAGTGAGAAAAAGTTGTATCCATTTTAAAGGAATGTGTTTTAGCAAAATGTATGATAACCCATCTGGACCAACTGCAGATTTTTTAGTGCCGAAATAATTTAAAGCATCTGTAACCTCTGTTATTGATATCCTAGAATTCATAAATAAAGAATTATCTGAATTAGGTTCTTTATAATGTTCAGAGTTTTCTTCATGTTTTCTTTTTTCGAACTCATCTCTAATTAGACTACTAGTATTGCTTGCATTTGCAAAAAGTTTTCCAAATTCTTCAGATTTCTCCTTTGGAGAAGAAAATAGTTTGTTAGTTATTTTTATGGGACACTTAGGAAGCTGAAAGCCATTTTTCATTTCTTTAACTTTTTTCCAAACATTATTGACATTACATGTATTTGATATTTCTTTTTTACAAAAATCTTCCCAATACTGTTTCTTTGCTGATGCTATAATTTTATTACAATTAATTTTTGCACATTTCATGTGCCTATGTGCGGAAACAGATCTACATTTTATCCAATTCTTAAATGTATTCTTTTTTTCCTTAACTGCATCTGCACATGCTTGATTCCACCAAATATTACCACTGTTTTTTCTTTACAGAATTTCTCTTAATAGGTATAGACTTGTTAGCTGCAGACAATATTGCTTTTGTAAAACCTGTACAAATTTCATTAATATCTTCATTTTGTAGAAAGTCATCCTCAGAGTACAATAAATGCATTTGATACTGATTCCAATCTGCACGAGTATAAATATATTTTGGTATAATATCATCTTCTATTTGTACCTCTGGCTTTTCATTTATTACAGTTACAACTGGAAGATGGTCACTACCTAATGAATCAGAGTCCACTTCCCATATACTGTCTATTGCCAAATCAGGCGATACAAACGTTAGATCAATGGCAGAGGGTTGGTGGGTTGCTATGTCAGGAATCCTTGTTATTTTACCATCATTTAACAATATAAGACCAGAAGTAATGATATTTTCAATAAAACGATTATTTGTATTATAATTACATCCTTTATCCCAAAGTGTTGAATGAGCATTGAAATCACCAACTATAATCCAATTTTCATTTATATCAATTGATTGTAACCATTCAGTATTAAAATCATCTGGTCCTAATGGATAATAAACAGACGTGATATTAACATACATTTGATCATGTATTTTTACTTTCACGGCTACTGAATACACATCATTTAAATCTTTTGGAATGGGAGACTTGCATGTGACGTAATCCAAATCTTTCCTAATGTATATCGCAACACTAACTTTTGTATTCTGTTTAGTAAATGGTGTTACCGGCGGAAAAAAGTAGCCTTCGATCTTAGGAAGTTTCTTCCTTTTTACATTCAATGACTGCAGTGCAAGAACATGATGTTGGTTTGTTACTACATATTGTTGTAAAGAGTGTACATTTGTGGATATAGATCTGCAATTCCACTGAACAATACTAAATTTATCATCAATCATAAATTTAAGATTTTTTTTAAAGTGAATGTTGTTCAATTATGACAAAATATTTCTGAACATCAGTGACATTAACTTCATTCCTTTTTGATTCAGATGAATGCAATCTCTGTAAAAGGAACGGTTTGTAGCCCCCGTTTTTGTGAGAAAGGATACACTGTTGTCCACAAAGTGTACATTTTCTTTGACACATGCTGCTCTCAATGCAGCGTTTGAGGCATCACCCTTCTTTCTCAACTGACCTCTTGGGGGTACTATAGATGACAAACAAATGTTTGCTGCAGGGAATTTTGTCTTGACTAATTTTATCATCTTCTGCCAGTCCTTCATGTTAATGTTTTTTGTTTTGCAGCTGTTGATACCTGCATGAATAATGACATATTCTATTTTTCCATTTGCAGGTACATCATCCAACCATTGTACAATGTCTTCAATTTTTATACCAGGAACGCAGACTAGCTGACCTTTGACACCTTCAACAGCAACTTCTTCCATTCTGATGCCTCTAATGACGGAGTCTCCTATTATGAGTTGTTTAGTATCTTTGGCTACTTTACTATGCTTTAGCCTTTCAAAAGGAGTACTGGTGATGTCACTGACAGATCTCATGTTCAGTTTAGAAACATCCGGATATTCGACAAATGTGTCACAAGGAGTAGAACATGACACTGTCTCTGGTGATGATTCATCACTTGTTATCGCATCTGACACCTGTCGTACATTGTGTTTACACAGTTTGATCAGCTGCTCTGCCTTCTCTCTTTCAGAGTGTACAATGCTTGCTGTTGTTGATTTATGTTGAAAAAATGTTTTGTAGATTGCAAAAAGTCTGTCGATGTTTGTGTCTTGCTCACTAATTATTGGGACAGCTACTTTTTCCAAAAACTCTGTAAAAGATGGTGTTGAGGTTGCAGTTTGTTGTGCAGCTACTTGAGCATATGTTTTTTTTACTTTCTTTTTCAGGACGTTTCTGCTGTACTTTCTTAATAGCCTCTTGTATGCTCATTGAGCATTTTGATCTTTCTGTGAGAGCATTTTTTAGTAGCACCTTTTTGTCACATCCACGATAGGCAGCTGAGTGCTCACCTCCACAGTTTACACAGTGAGGCTTGGAGGCGTTGCAGTTTCGCCTTGTATGATATCCTCCGCATCTGCAACATCTTTGTTTTGCTAAACAATGTTTCAAGGTATGGTTTAATCGCTGGCATCTTGTGCACCGTAGAACTGGAGGACAATATGGATGTACCTTAAAAGTTTTGTCATTTTGTGTCAATGTTGCAGGCAATTTGTTTGATGCAAACACTATTCTTGTTATGGTCTGACTTGATTTTTTCGCAATTATATTCTTGTATTTGATGATGTTTTCATTGTTCTTTAGAGTGTGTGTATTGCTTAGTCCAAATACTACTCCTTCAGTTGTTTCAGTTGGAATAACACACTTTACATGTGCACCCCCGATGTCAGAAAGTGATAATAATTTGTCTTGTTGTTGCTGAGAAACACAATGAACATACCAGTCTCCAGAACGCAGTTTACTAACAGAAGCGACATTACCTACAAAACCTTGAAATGGAAATTTACTTGATACAGGAAGTTTCTTCAAAGTTACATTTCCCGTATGTTTATCCCGTACTAGTACAGGAAAGTTTTGTTTACATACATTGTCCTTCGAGTATTTTATACTTATTTGCTTTTCAGGTGTAGTAACTATAAATTCCCTTTCATTTTCAAGAATGGTCGATTTCTTGTCTATATTAAACTGTTCCCGAAGGCAATGCATCCTTATTGTACATTTTGTGATATTTATGTAATTTTGAAATATTTTATCAAGCGCGTATGTTGCGTCACTAAGATGAAACAAGAAACTACCACATGTGACTGTACATTTTTTTATTTATTTTTTTTTTTTTTGTAACTAAATGTTTACGTCATTTCCATTCTGGTCACACACAATGACGTATTTCTTGCTTTTATTTCATCCCAAGACGAACACCAGACCAGAAGTGACCCCTTCTTGTATTTGATGTTGAAAGTCAAAATTATATTTTTGATGTAAATTCTTCATCTTTTTCCACCATCCTAAATAATGTTTTCAGTAAACACATTTAACCACACAAAAAAAAAAAAAAAAAAAAAAATTGCTTGTGTTACGTCACATTTTGTAAACTATATGTCTTTTGTCATCTTTACTGTTCTTAAAAGCCCTTGACACGCACAAATGACGTAGTTCCTCTTATTATGTCATCCCTAGATATTTACCACGTGTGTGCATTCCACGGACGACAATCAGAATAGAAAATGATTTAATCCACCTATATTAGTAACAGCGCCACACAAACGTAAGTAAAATCCAATCTGTTGAAAAGAAAATGAAACAAACGAACTGAAAATAAAACCTTCCGGTCTAAAATTTGACAGAAGAAAACTTGTTTCTGAACTTTCAAGTGTTCTAGAACACCAAAATGATCCTTCAGTTGATCCGCAAGCTCAACGCTCACAGCATCAAAAGAAATTGATGCTCTTCCTAAAAGGAAACACTCTTTTAGAAGATTTTTAAAACCAAGTTTCCTCCATTGATGCTTTCACTAACACAAAACCTGTTTGTTTTTATCATCGAAGCAGGCATTTGACTCCTTTTTCAGAGCTCTGGTTGTGATGATCATTTCACGTCCAAGACCGGAAGTCTCAATCAACTGTTGTTGTGTGTGTGTGTGTGTGTGTTTTGTCGTTTGTAGATCTGTACCTCTATGTAGTCCTTTTTTTTTTGGTGTAAAATGGATAATGAATAAATGTATGTGTATGCGCATTGAGTCTTTGTATGATTTGCGCTATATAAATATAATTCCTTAATACATTCATTCTTCTTGTTCCTGCTCGTTTTGTTGTTTTTTTCCCCAATGATCAGCTCATTCATTCTTCTTGTTCCTGCTCGTTTTGTTTTTCTTCCCCAATGATCAGCTCTATTTCTGGTACTGCTTCTTCGTTTACTTCCAGTGGTGCGCAAAATAAAAGTGGCAATTTTTCACTGTCCATTTTAGCAGTATGATTGCTCTGGTGGCTTAGTGTTGATTTAGTTTAGGTCCATAAAACCTCTTCCCTGGCTTGGTTATAACCGTCTGCCCTAATCATCGCCAGCGGCTGTAGACATTAAACTTCATTGGTCATTCATTCAATCTTCCACCAGTGGTCAGTTCTTCAAAGCTGTTGGAATTGGCTGCGCACTACCCAATCTAGATAGATTATAGAACGTTATTAGAGTATAAAACGTTAATCGATAGTTAAGCCGCGGAAGATGCTAATCATCAGGGCTCTCGTTGCTTATTGACGAGGCGAAGACGCCTCGTCTCTTAGCGTTCGTGTGTGTTGTGCACAAGGGTAGTAGTTTTCACATAGGCAGAATAACTCTATTTGGGAAGAGTCAAAGCCCTTGATACATTCACTTTTACCGTCGTCAAAAAATCAATGAATAAACAATACCCTTTGATTTCAGTGTTTAAAATCTTCAAGTGTACCTGTTTCTTATAAGAAAATTTAAACTAATTTTATTTGTGTAGCTTGGACTTTTTATTCTTTTTCTTTTTGTTACTGCAAAATCCTTACAGGGCCTGTTGGTCCCGCTCACCTCAATGTCGGTTTTGCTAAATTGTTAGGCCTATGTTTGCGGGTTTTGTGTTTGGTTACACGTTAAATAATTGAGAATAATTATGTACAATGTGGTATTGTATTTTGTTTGTTTGTAGCTTTGACATTTTCTGTTGATTTTTTTTCTCTCATAGGACTTATTCAAGGGGCGCTACTCCACGGCACATAATCTCAAAGCAGAGGGTTGGAATGTGTGTATTAAACGTACGAAACCCTTATGGGGCCTCACTGTCTGATAAAATGTGTACAAATAAAAGCTTTGCCTTCCAGAATCGCAGAAGGTACATTATCCCAAACAATAAACGTTAATATTTTGACCATAAAGGAATCATCACAAAATATATATTTCAATATTTTAAATACTGAAAACAGAACATTGTTTTACGAGTCATCAACGAATTTTGGCAGTAGAATCCTTTAGAGGGTCTCTATAGTTGACGGAAATGAAAGTCGATTTCATTATGTAATGTAATCTTGGCGCAGTGGATTAGTCGCCGGTTTCCTATGCGGAAGGTCACGGGTTCGATTCCCGCAAGGGTGAACGTATGTGACTTAGGTACGAGACTGTTAAGTCACCGAGGGTTTTCTCCGGGTACTCCGGTTTCCTCCCTCCCTTCTATAATGGTATTGGATGCATGCAGTCAATATAAACATTTAAAAAATCTATTTTCTTTCCGTCTTCTAATAGTGATCTCCCTGCCTTTACACCACATGTTTGAGTGATAGATGTGTGTTTGTTGTGTGTGTGAGAGTGGGTGAAACATGTGCGTCACGCTCGCAAGCATTTTATATTTTTCGTGTTACTTTTTTCCTATTTTTGCATATAACTTTTTTTTCTGCGAACGTGCACGCAATTTTGCATTTATGATACTGTGCCCAATTTTTTTTTTACAATTAGACCTTTATTTACATGTCATTTTGCAACAAACAATAAATTATCAAAAGTTTGACTATCTTTCTTTTTCTTACTTTCCACTTCACATTTGATTCATTACTTTTATAGAAGTCTCTTGTTACTTCATAATGACATTGTATTGTTTTTTGTTTATAAATATAACTGCAGTAATATTTTCAAATTATTGTAACTTTGTAACTTTTTTTTGTTGTAACTTTGTCCTTTTATTAGCAAAATTACATATAATTAAAGCATGAAACAAGGCTCATAGACCAGGTGGGCATTTTAGCCAAAAAAGGGGAAAAGGGGGGATGGGGAATTACATTAAAAAACAATGAACGGCACAAAAAAAGCTGCTCCATAGGCATCACAAGATAAACCTCTGAAATGTCATACACCCGTTTTAAGTTTTATGTTGGGTCAACATGGAAAGAAAAATGTACAGCATTGCATGGTTCACAAAATAAGACAAAAGGGAATGCACAATAAATAAATAGTGACATAACTCGAACTGCAATAAAGCGGCTTAAATTTAGCAACCTGCTCTTTGATTCAATATTCGTCCAAACAAGAAAATAGAAGTTTGACATAAAATTAAAAGAGAACTGTGCGTCACTATTGGAAAAGTGAAAAAATAATCCCTATAAAACGGCTCAAATCAGACAATCTGCGTTTAGATTTAGAGTTCAATAACTGATTTAACTTATAGGCATTCGGGTGATTCCTGAAGTATTGAGGTATTAAAGAAAGTCTGTTAACAACCAACACAGAATTTGTACATCTAAACAGATAATGAAATTCATCACCTAGTTCATCCAGATCACACAGAGTACATATTCTATCTTCTCTCTGAATATTCAAATATCTAAGTGATTGAATTGGCAGTTTGTGACAGCTGAGCCTAAATTTCAATAAGTTTCTTCTCGATAGAGGTGACAAGGAAACTAAATAATCTTCGAAACAGAACGTACTCTTAAAAATTCTATTGCGCACTACTTGTAGTTGTATACTATCCGTTCCACCGTTCAACACGCAATCTTATAATTCTCATGCTGCGCTTGCACTCTGGCCAATCACGCACAAACCAAACTCGCAACAATACCATTCTGTACATGATTTTCCAATATATTTACTCTGTTTCGCCTCGTGTTGATTCTTGAATCCACCACATTCCTTGTTGTTACCTTTCAAGCCCTTAAAGGACCAGCAATGATTAGTTTGGTTAATGGCTACTACACCACGCGGTCTCGTGCTAGAGAGAGCAGCTGTTGCATCAGATAACCATGAACATGCCGAGGCGTTAAATCTGCCAGCTTTTAGGTTTTGGGCTGTCCTGGAATGGTTCCACCCACTGTATACAAAAATCTTGTTGAGAAAACAAACACATGTCCTCGACTTAAAATCCCATCGCTAATCTTTATTGCTGGTTTGTCACACAAGATAAGAAAAACGTTATAACAAACATCAACACCTCACTCAGCTAACATAAACTTGCGAAATAGATACAGACACATGTATCTCTCTCTCTCTCTCTCTCTCTCTCTCTCTCTCTCTCTCTCTCTCTCTCTCTCTCTCTCTCTCTCTCTCTCTCTCTCTCTATATATATATATATATATAAGCCTATATATATCTTGTGTAATATACCTATTTTTTCTTATATATTATTATAAAGCTTCCTTTTGATGACAATAAAGTCGATGGACAGATTGTGACCTTTCATCTATGATACAGTTGAATCAACACCAAACTGTTTCTCTTTATTTATTAAATTATATTTTCGTATTTATTTCAATATTTATACTGCCAGGGCCCTACACAAAGTAGAATGGCCATTTAGGCAGTGAAAATTAAATTATATATGTTTTTTAATTGTAGTGATGATGGTGTAAGTTGTTATTGGTGTAGTTTGGGGGAGTGAGGCGAGAGAAGGAGGGGTGGAATAAGAGGTGAGTGGGAGGTATTGTTGATAATTAAAAAATGTAAGTTTATCTTCTTTGAAATTTGACAGATTAATAATTCTTTTATTCAGCGTTGGAGCTGAAGTTATGTATACATGTATGTATGTATTTTTATATGTATTTATTATTATTATCATTATTATTATTATTTGTAGTAGTAGTAGTAGTAGTAGTAGTAGTAGTAGTAGTAGTAGTAGTAGTAGTAGTAGTAATAGTAGTAATAGTAGTAGTAATAGTAGTAGTAGTAGTAGTAGTAATAGTAGTAGTAGTAGTAGTTATAAAGCTCTTACCCAGTTCAAGAGTTGTTCAAACTCAAAAGCGCGGGTCGATGCAGGCTCCAACTCAAGCCGCCCTAAGCACATGCTTCTGCCTTAGGTGCATCGTCTGACGCCCCGGCCAACTGGGCACAATCCGGGGATGAAAGAGAAGGGACATAACGCTTGCTGAATGTATTATTTTATATAGCTGGCACTGGTCTAAGGCAGGGGCGTCATCATTTATTTTAAAGTCCGTGCGAATAAGTTGAAATCAAGACAGGAAATCTTTAATTTTGGGTGGTTGTGGTGGTGAAGCTGGAAATGGCCTTGTGAAGATATGATACTTAATATTTGTCATTGCAGGTGTATATAGTTTATCCATTACGTTTATCTTTAACTCTCAATCTAACTATGATTGCTGTATTCACCTTTTCGGTTCTTTTTTATCTTTAGGATGTTCTGCATAATAAAACGAGGTTTATTTAGCTTTAGCTTCTTTTAATGTTGAAAGTGTATATTGAACAGCAGCACAACTTAAAGATGGATTTGGAAGGGGAGGTTTTCTTTCCCCACCCAGACTTACACATCCACTAGGACCCAATAGGGGCTGGAACTCCAAAAAGGGAGATAAACTCGGATGAAGCGCCGACGGGTGAGCGTTCTTGTTGACGTAGATCAATGGAGGCCCGAGTCACGCTGTCGGAAGTCGGATACAGCAAAGTGTGATGGGAAAAAGCGGAGAAGTCAACCCCTCGTCAATCTCCGGCGCTCTTCGTGGCAACCGAAGAATGCCGAGCAGTTTCCGCCGCCCTTCGGCTTCCTCTGGCTGTGCTCACCTTTGCTCCTCTGCCGGTTTTCTGGGGTGGCTATTAGTTGTCAATTAGGAGGAATTAATATGGGTGGCGTGGTGTTGCGGGGGCAGCGGGGACAGAAGGTGGAAACCGTCAGCACTGTTTTACCGAACAGGTAAACTCACGGAAACTTAGACAGAGGAATTACAAACATCTCATCCCTATCTCTTTGCCTTAAATTCTTTCACACGCTTGTATCTGCTAATTAGTATTACCTTCTCGATAGAAGAAGTTTTCTATCCAGATTAACTGGTGTGTATGTATGTATGAGTGAGAGAGAGAGAGAAGACATATGTGTATGCATATGTGTGTGTGTGTGTGAGAGAGAGAGAGAGAGAGAGAGAGAGAAAGGGGAGAGAGAGAAGACGTGTGTGAGAGAGATAGAGAGAGAAAAAGAGGGAGAGAGAGTAATCTGGATAATGTTTAAACAAGCTCGATGCTTGCCGAGTGGTATGCCCTGTAAAGGGACTTTCTTAATCTCATTCCGCAGGGCTGAGATTGGAGTTGTATTGTAAATCGAATTGTATGTAAATCTGAGATTGAGTGTGGCGTGTGCTGTTCTCTTGGGACACGACGTTCCTTTTGGAAAATCCAGGCGACTCAGACACAATGACCCATCATACGGATTAGACTAGTCACACATACATATGCGCTGGCGGCCGCGCACACACACATTCTCTCTCTCTTTCACACACACACACACACAAAGTGTACAAAATCACACGCGCGTACGCACACCCTTCCACACACACAACGACAGCAAGTATGCAAGAACCTGGAAACTTGCAAGTAGGATGATTGTACTAGGCTTTGTCCAGATGAGCCAGAAGACGTGCTACGGCGCTGACCTCTCTCTGTATGACTGGACAGGGGTCAGAACAGTGTTCTCCTTGGCCTATATACCCCCAGGTTTGTGTTCCCACCAAATATAGGTCTTTGTTCCCACAGTCTATGTTCCCTCAGGTCTTTATTCCCTCAGGTCTTTGTTCCTTCAGGTCTATATTCCCCCAGGTTGTCATCAACATGATCATATGAAGGAACAAAGGCTTGGGACAACAGAGACCTGAATGAATATCCTTGGAGAACATAGATCCAGGGGACCATAGACTTGGGGGGAACATAAACATGTTCCATTTGACAGTGCTGGTCCACTAGGAAGATGACTCATGGGCCTCTAACCTACAATCTTGTTCTACGTGTCCAGTCATCGCTTATGACCCTCTAACTCCAATCGGGGAGACCGTCGCTCTATTTTTTTTTTCAGAAGCTCAAATGCTGGACGTTCTGTCGTCCATTTGTAAGAGGGAATCAAAAACAAATGTGGCAAAAGGGTGCAAAAGAATCCTTGCTAACTTGACGTACTTTGGCAGAATCTAGACTCTGGACTTTCTGTAGCCACTTTCAGCCAACATTTTGTTGGTATCGCAAGATTATTTATATTAAATAATCCTTGTTTTAGAATCTATCCATAAATAAATTAAAATCAAGTTGTTTGGACTGTTCATTTGTTGCTGTAATTCCCCCTTAAAATAATAATAATAATGATAATAATAATAATAATAATAATAATAATAATAATAATAATAATAATAATAATAATAATAATAATAATAATAATAATAATAATAATAATAATAATAATACAGGATGCTATATACGCGCCTTTCCCCAAATCTATCAGGCTCAAAGCCTCAAACCTTTCCACCCCACACCACCCCACTACCACCTCCGTGCAGAACCAGAGTCATAGAATTCTGTGGTTGGTATTAGTTTGACGCTACAGACTATTTCAGAACACAGCTCTTTCCATATTAAATTTGCTCCTTGAGCTTGTAAACGCGCTATGTAAGAACCAGTTATTTTACTTTACTTTGAAGCAGGTGAGCTTTAGTGGAAAAAAATCTACATTGGAATGGTGTAAACGTAAGATGCTAAACTATAGAACATTGATGGACATTCTGCTGTTTGCCACAGTTCTGTAGCTCTCATCTTTCCGTCATCTTAGATTAACGCCTCGATCGTTCATTCTGAATAAGTGAATGATAAAAACTCGTTTCACATTGATTGCACGCTGCAAAGAGGCACAGAAAATAGAAGGAAAAAAAGGTGAAAAAATTCGAAGATGAAAATCATAGAAGATTTGTAGTTTCAATAAGCGTCTGGCGACTGTGTCCCGGTCACTCTTTCAGATTCCGGGGCAATCTTACTGTTCTTTAGGCCTTCTCTCTTCTGAGAGGAACTTTCTTTGACCAATGAACGACTTCCTTACAAGAAGGCCTGCTAGCGCTAAGCCAATGCGTGACGAAGTTTTTGGTGACTCACGAGCCGGCAAGGGTTAATGTCTCAGAGGATTATCGAAGCAGACGTCTAGCAGAAATCGAGTTAAGTCCCTTGTCATTGAAATGATGGCGGTCGGGAAATGAGAATTTTCGCCATTTTTCACGGTTAGCGTTACTCAGCATTCATAAGCAATGTGAATCTCATATTACGGCCATTGGCTCATTTCCGTGAGTAATATGAGATATTTATGTCTTGTCCTATTTCTTCACGTCGTAATGTTGCAATTTCCAGTGCATTTCCTCCGGATCCCTGCATGTAACATGTTATTACAAGATAACTCCTCAATCAAACCAACGTCTTTTGAACAGGTTTTTTTTATAAGCTTTACTGCAAGTTTCAACAGTCGCTGTATTAATGAAAAGTGCAACGATATATTACAGGGTGAGTGGGATTGAATGCCTTCTCTTCAAGTTGGAGCTTTTGATGTTGCAATAGACGTACAAGAAAAAAAACCATCACCACCAGACGCTCTTTTTAAGCTAAGACCAGCCATTTCACGAAGGCAGTAATTACTCCAGGGTTAAGAAAGAGGAAAAGGAAGCATAAAGAAGATTGATTGATTGATTGATTTATTGTTGCTTTAGGTCCAGCGGACTCTTCCGAGCCAAATCAGGACCGGACAACCCCCGATCCGCATAAAAGATCTGTTGAAACAACCCCAGTGGGAAAATTGAATGTCCTCCACCGGCCAGTCACTTTACAATAAAGACATCCCACGCGAGTGACGGCTGAGGGTTGACCTCAACTACGCGAACCCCCGGTTACAAAAACAAAATAGAATACAAACATCATTATAAATCATCAACAAAACGCATACATATAAAATGCCTATAGTGCTAAATAGTACAATCATAGGAAGCCCTAGTGACCACCCGGCAGAAAGCGTCCAACACTCCCAAGCTGATCCAACAGACCTCATACACAAACAAGGAGTCTTGTCCAGGAAGAGTTTTCAAGAAAAAAGGTAGGTCATTGATCTAGCGAAGAAGAAGATAGTATAGCAGAGTGAAGGACAGAGCAGGAATAGGAAAGAGTAAATGAGGAAGACAGCGACAGTGGGAATTTAAAGCACTAAATTTCCATAAAGTGGGGATACTATTTATACTGAAAACCCCCGGCACTCCAACGGGGGTACTGTTGCCGCAGTGAATCTGTCTTGCCTATAAAGGAAAGACAGGTTTTCAACTGTGGCTTTCACTTTTCCCTTTATAGGTTTAAACAATCTACAGTGGCAAGATTGCTCATGACCCCCATAAAGAAGAGAAAGAGGATGAAAAAACAAAACAAAAAGAATAGTTGGAGGGAACTGAGAAAGAAGACGAAGAAATGCGCGCGTACACACACATACACACTCATTACTTTACATACACGCACTCACTATCCCCTCACCTCCCACCCCCTTTGCACACACACACACTTTCTCCCTCTCTCTCTCTCTTTCTCTCTCTCTCTCTCTCTCTCTCTCTCACTCTCTCTCTTTTATAAATGTTATTTACACTATAAAATAGTGCAACATAGACTTATTAACAGGTTTGTAAGATAGTGTTTTGTTTGGAGTGAGTTTTCTTCCAATGGAATCTAACATTTTATGTGGACACGTCAATGTCTACCATCTCTACAACAAACTTCATGACAGTTGTTCTCTTTTACAGCGTCACGGATGTCTACATATACTCGGCGTGACGGAAACTAAATTATATGACTCTAAACATACTTCAGAGTCAATTTCTATACCACATTATTATTTTATAAGACAAGATGCTAATTTCCCTGGACATACTGGTATTGGTGTCTATGTTCATAATAATTTCCGTAATTTTGTCAAACGGAGAAATGACCTTGAACTCAAATGTATTGAATGCATCTGGCTGCAGGTCAGGCCATATAAAAATATGCCTATTCTTATAGGATCTATCTACAGAAATCCTGCCAGCAACTGCGACTTGTTCAGTAATTTCTTACAAATGATGGATAAAGTCAATGCTTGCAATTTAAACTTTATTATATTAGGAGACTTTAACATTAATCTTTTACAGTCTCAGTCACACTGGAACACAATAACAAACTTTCTTGGTATAACTCAATTTATTCATGAACCGATAAGAGTAACTGAAATAAAGTCAACTCCTCTTGATCATAAATACAGTAACAATCATAATATAATTTCTGCTGCTTTCACGTCAGTGATCATACTTCCATTACTTGCAAATGTTCATGCCAGCTTCCAAAGCCACAGTTCAAAGGACACACCTACATTGTGTATAGAAACTTTAAGAATTTTGATAAGTCCGCATATTTACAGGGCTTAAGTTTAATTGATTTTATCATTTTAAGAGCTTGTAATAACCCTAACGAAACAGCCGAAATGTTTTTGAAACTATTGCTTTCTGTCGTCAATGCACATGCTCCACTCAGGAGGAAGAGGGTTAAACATGCGTCAGTACCCACCTGGATGAATACTGAAATTAAGGCTGCCATGTCCTTGCGTGACAGACTTAAAAAAACAAAAACAGTTTGATCTGTATAAAAAACAACATAATAAAGTCCTTACTCTCGTAAGAAATGCGAAGAAAAAATATTTCCAAACTTTATTATCAACTGAAAACACTAATATAACTTGTATTTGGCAAGCAATCAACGAATTTTGCAAAAGAACTCGAACAAGAAAAACAAATCAATATCTGTTCACTAATGATGAATTTAATAAATATTTCCTTTTATTGACTGACTCTATTATTACATCTAATAACTCAAACACAAACACACATACAATGAAATATGATAGGATCAACCAGTTTTGCAGAAGCAAACTTCATAAGTCTGCCTCATTTATTATACCTCGGTTAACAGAACATGAAGTAACTTCTCTAATATTACAAATGAAAAATAAAAAGTCTCCGGACATCTATAATTTAAATGCGTTCAATATAAAATTGTTTCTTCTACATATCATTAAACCTTTAACCTACACCTATAATCTATGCATTGAACAAAATCAGTTTCCCTCAATATGTAAAGAAGCTAAAGTAATACCTTTACCTAAAACAAGTGATACTTCAGTTCTTGACAACTTTCGACCAATTTCCATTCTGCCTGTTCTATCTAAGCCCCTGGAAAGATATATTCATATTAACCTTATGAAATATTTAGAAAATAATGCTCTTTTTTTATCCTTTTCAGTCTGGCTTCAGACCTAACCACTCTTATCAAACAGCGCTCTCCCATCTTTGTGATGTTTGGCTTAATGCTATAAACAAGCAAGATATTGTAGGGGCAGTTTTTCTTGACCTTAAAAAGGCATTTGATGTAGTTAACCGTAATATCATAATTAATAAGCTAACCTACTATTTTCAAAACTCTGCATCTGTATTATTTTTTAAATCATATTTATCAAACAGGCACCAATCAGTATATACTAATGGTTCATTTTCGTCTCCTGGAGATGTCACTTTTGAAGTTCTTCAAGGATCGATTCTTGGCCCTATTTTATTTTGTATATTTATCAATGACATGCCCCTTTTTCTCACACTAAATATTAACCTTGACCTATTTGCTGATAATTCATCCTTTCATATTCATAATAAAAATCTACAACAGGTAGAACAAAGTCTTCAAATAAGCTTACATTAAATTGATAACTGGTGTGACAACAATAGAATGAAATTATATCCTAATAAAAGCAAAAGTATGCTTCTCACTAGAAAACAAAAACTTCAAAATGGATCTTTTTACCTTCATCTAAACTTAGGGTCGTACAATATTGATCAAGTCCGTGAACATAAAGTGCTAGGCATAATCATTGATGATGATTTTAGCTGGCGGTCACACATTAACCATATCTGTCAAAAAAATTATAAATACCTTTTCCTTTTAAATAAACTTAGACATTTTGTTACGGTTGGTGCATTGAATCATTTTTTATGCTCACTGTATGTCTCATTTTAATTTTGCATCAACAGTTTGGTGTAATGCAAGTGACGCGCAAATTAAACCGATCAAACAGTCTTCATAAAAGAGCTATCAAGATACTCTATAAGTCTTATAATATAAATACAGATATTCCAACTACTGAGAAATACAAAGAACTCCAAATACTACCACTTCAAAAACAATTTGTATTTAATACAGTTACCGTTATGTTCAAAATCACACATGGAAAAACACCTGCATATCTTGATATATTTTTTACTAAGACAGTTGTTGAGCATAGACTTTATAATTAGAAACTACCCCTCCCTCGCATTGATTTATACAAAAATAGCCTATCATTTAATGGAGCTGCTGTATGGAACTCTCTTCCTCAGGAGTGTAAACATTGCACCACAATATTTTCTTTCAAAAATAACCTATGCAAACATCTGCAAAATTAATTATAAAAGTGATGTATTTGTATATGATAACACAGTATTTGATGAAATATTTTTTTTATTATTTATTATGTATTTATTTATACATTTTTTATTATTATTATTATTATTATTATTATTATTATTATTATTATTATTATTATTATTATTATTATTATTATTATTATATTTTTTTAATTATTTTATTTTATTTTATTATTATTATTATTATTATTATTATTATTATTATTATTATTATTATTATTATTATTATTATTATTATTACTATAATATAATAAATTATGTATTTATTTATTCATGTATTATGATTATTATTATTATTATTATTATTATTATTATTATTATTATTATTATTATGATATTCTTGTAATAATAATAATAATAATAATAATAGTGATAAAAATGGTAGTGATGGTGGTGTTAGTAATAGTAATACTAATGATAATTGCGGTAGTGATGATAATGGTGATGATGGTGGTAGTAGTGGTAATAATGGGAAAAATAATAATAATAATAATAATAATAATAATAATAATAATAATAATAATAATAATAATTATTATTATTATTATTATTATTATTATTATTATTATTATTATTATTATTTTATTATTATTATTATTATTATTATTATTATTATTATTATTATTATTATTATTATTATTATTATTATTAATATTATTATTATTATTATTATTATTATTATTATTATTATTATTATTATTATTATTATTATTATTATATTCTTGTAATAATAATAATAGTGATAATAATGGTAGTGATGGTGGTGTTAGTAATAGTAATACTAATGATAATTGCGGTAGTGTTGATAATGGTGATGATGGTGGTAGTAGTGGTAATAATGGGAAAAATAATAATAATAATAATAATAATAATAATAATAATAATAATAATAATAATAATAATTATTATTATTATTATTATTATTATTATTATTGTTGTTGTTGTTGTTATTATTATTATTATTATTGTTATTGTTATTATCATTATTGATATGATTATTGTTATTTTTATTATTATTACTATGAGGGTGATGAATAGGAAGGGGGTGGTTGCCTAAAATTGTTTAAAGATAATGATGAAGATGTTGGTGTGATTTATGTGCATGCGTGTGAGTGCATGTGTGTGTTAATTCTATGATTTCCAAGTTAGTGTTAAAGGTTATTTACTATGTTAATTTGTTGAGGGACAGATTGGAAGATTAGACTTCTTATTAGTCTAAAATCTTTATCCCTAATGTAAACAAAGTTTCAACAAGTTTGAAAGTTTCTCTCTCTTCAAGTATCTCCCTTTTTATACTGTGTCCCAAAAGGAAGTCAAAATGACAAAATTGCAATGCCAGCAGATATCAGACGGAAAACAATTGAACACATTGCCGTGCAAGCAGATCCCAGACGGTTCGTTAAGGAGGGTTTTAACCTCAGGGAGATCACCATCGTCATTAACAAGTAATGGCAAGATTGATTTTCAATTGAACTCTAATGAAGTTTAGTAAATAAAACCAATTGCTGGCTATTTCGGGTTTTCGTAGTGAATAGTGTTGGTTTTACAACAACCTCTGTTAGAGTGATTTGCTTTAGAGGAGAGACTAGTATAGGTTTTACAATACAAGGAAAATACAAACTGGTAGGTTTTCGAAAAAGAATAGTATTGAGTTTTAAACACAATCACGTAAGCTACCTTAGGTTTTTCGAAAAGAATACTTTACTAATTTTCAGGTCTGGCTAAACACGTAAATGTATGTTTCACGGCACAAGCAAATACATTCTTTAAGGTGTTCGGAAAGAATATTGATTTTTTTTCACATTAGGGCGTTTATAGTAAATCGCAAATCCCCGAAAGAAGTTGTTGCTACTCCTTAATGAACGGGAATGGAGTTTATGAAGTGGTCTCGGCGATCGGATGACCTCCACTGAAACACCTAATTCAGGGCTTTTAAGAGATTGACATTAAATAGCGCTATAATAGTCTGTTCGATGGCCCCACAGGGAACAAAATAGGCCCGCCACAAACTTCTCTTTCGAAAAGTTATGTTATTTGCTAACTAATTCTTCCAGCGTTAACACTTGAGGAATCTGGGTCCGCATGTGGAATACTTTAACCTCCAAACCCATTTTATCCTTTTAGAGTGTTGCAGCATTAACCAAAGTGTATTCCTTGTGCAATAAAGATTTGAAGATTTGTATATCATTGTATCCTTTAATTCTTGTATGAATATATATATATATATATATATATATATATATATATATATATATATATATATATATATATATATGTCACAATAATAGAACAGTTATTTGCTTAAGATATATCAACAAATATTTTTCTCCTAATCACAATATAATAATTTAATCTGATGAGTAAAAATTGGTTCAGCAACATGAACTGATGAGCTGGACGTTGCCCCAATAAGCTAGCAGAAGATGGTCAATAGGTGTCCTTACGATCACAGAGGACTGCGTCTTTTAGATAGTTCCCCAACTGCTTTAATCACTTCAGTCCTATCAGATGCACTTTACGTGTTGGCTTACATGTCTGTCTGATGCGTCAGCCTGTTGGCTTATCTGTACAGGCCTATGACGCGTCTACTTGGTCTTTCTGTCGCACTCAAACGTCTCCCTGAGTCATGCAAAGAAGATAGGAAAGAGGCAGGCGCAGAGAAAGACAAATAAAGAACTGCACCGATGATGTCAAAACATTAAAGGCACTGAACGGGGCAGGCCTACTGACAATAGCAACAGACAGACTGAAGTGGCGAAAACTCTCCGCAACAGTATTCCTCGTGTCTCCCTAACAGCCTGACAGACTGAGGGATTAGATAGATAGATAGATAGATATATAGATAGATAGATAGATAGATAGATAGATAGATAGATAGATAGATAGATAGATAGATAGATAGATAGATAGATAGATAGATAGGCAGGCAGGCAGACAGACAGACAGACAGACAGACAGACAGACAGACAGACAGACAGACAGACAGACAGACAGACAGACAGACAGACAGACAGACAGACAGACAGACAGACAGACAGACAGACAGACAGACAGACAGACAGACAGACAGACAGACAGACAGACAGACAGACAGATAGGCAGGCAGGCAGGCAGGCAGGCAGGCAGGCAGGCAGGCAGACAGACAGACAGACAGACAGACAGACAGACAGACAGACAGACAGACAGACAGACAGACAGACAGACAGACAGACAGACAGACAGACAGACAGACAGATAGATAGATAGATAGATAGATAGATAGATAGATAGATAGATAGATAGATAGATAGATAGATAGATAGATAGATAGATAGATAGATAGATAGATAGATAGATAGATAGATAGATAGATAGATAGATAGATTTGCTTACCTGTCCCTCTGATTCGACTACCTGTTGATTTACCTGTCCGTCTGATGCTCTACCTATTGGCTTACCTGTCTCTCTGAAGTGACTACCTGTTGGCCTACCTTTCTGCTTGATTCATCTTTTTCCTTTTATCAGTCTTCCTTGTAGGACGTTAGCCTATTTGGACGCGTTTCCAGTTTAGAAAATTTGACATTTAACTCAATTTATATAATCGCATACATAAAAACTGTGGTACGAGAACACACTCCAAAGATAATAATTTTATTGCGACATAAGAATTTTGTCTGCTGTTAAGCAGAGGACGAAGATGGCTAGGGAATACTTTTCTTACAGAAGAGATAAAGACTGGAATCTTTCATTTCTGGGGTTAAACAAAAACTAGGCTAGTATATGGCTTCTTTGATCTGAAGATGAAAACACATAAAGTGGAAGATGCTAGATTAGAGAACGATAAGCATCGATGTAATACAAGTATAATTTGTTCTTAAAATAGACGATTACTCCTGTCGTCTTACGAAGATCAAACGATCTTTCAAGGGCTCTCAACGTTGTTTTTAAGTCTAATGCTGTCTTGAATCTACCACTGTTAAAGTACATCGAGGAGGTTTTCAGTACTTGTACAGTATGATGGATGTTTGCTGCGATTGGGTGTGTGGAAGAAGAGTATGCGCAACACGTAAGCGTGTCATAGAGCTTAGGTGTGTCTAAGCCTCTAAGGTTAAGATACTCTGCATTGTGAGCGTGCATGTTGGTACAGATCGCAGAGCATTGAGCTCTACTGCGGGTAAGCGCGTATACAGCGTCCATTATTATTATTATTATTATTATTATTATTATTATTATTATTATTATTATTATTATTATTATTATTATTATTTAATTTTATTATTAAAAAAAATATCGTTAGCTCGGGATGGGAATGCCTGTTTTTGGCTTTGGGCGTCCGGCGTCCGTCTGTGCTGCGTCCGTCCGTCCGGGGTCTGGAGGTGACATTTACCACTTTTTCTTTAAAACTTGGTATTTACTTAGGAACCCTATCAGTAGACAAAAAAAAGTATGCATGCTGTTTGAGTCATCATGGTGATGTCATAATTTTTTTTTACATTCCTATTTTTTCCCAAACTATTACGGTGAGATTTGGTTCAGGTTTGGTATGTACTTAGACTTCATTGGTAAAACAAGGTAAAACTAAACTTTTGTAAATTGAGGGATGTAACCATCGTAACGTAATTTTTTGAAAGATTTTTTTTAATTTACAATTTTTTTTTGTTACAAACTTTGTATGTAGTTAGAGTGTTCAGATGACTTAAGCCTTAAACAGGTATATTGAGTGACGTCATCGTATGACGCCATCATGGTGACGTCCCTTTTTTTTCCTCTCAAATTATTGGAGGGGTTTGGGTCAAAAGTGGTATATACTTAGATTTTACCTATGCTTCCAACGTAAAATAAAAATTATGCAAATCAAGTGACGTACTCATGATGACATAACCTTAATTTTCCGTAAAACATTTCTTATAAACTTTGTGTGTAAAGATGCGTTGAGCCTTATTAAAAACGTACGTATATCGAATGACGTCATCGTGGTGATGTAATATTTTTTCGTTTTATTTAGTGGTTTGTTTTGCGCGCTTTTCTCATAAACTAATGGACGGATTTCTTTGAAACTTAGTATTGTGTGTGTGTGTGTGTGTGTGTGTGTGTGTGTGTGTGTGTGTGTGTGTGTTAACAAGGCGTTTTTACAAACTGTGTTTGTGTGTGTGTGTGTGTGAGAGAGAGAGAGAGAGAGAGAGAGAGAGAGAGAGAGAGAGAGAGAAAGATTGTGATAAAAACGAACACCAAAACACCTAAACTAGAATATTTCGTGTAAATTGTTACACTTCATCAGCTACACACAAACAAAACGAAAAGAACACGATGGGAAAAATGACGTAAAAGAACCGATGACACATATGATGACGCAAAACAAGTCACACATCTCTCTCTCTCTCTCTCTCTCCTCTCTCTCTCTCCTCTCTCTCTCTCTCTCTCTCTCTCATCTCTCTCTCTTTCTCTCTCTCTCTCTTTCTCTCTCTCTCTCTCTCTCTCTCTCTCTCTCTCTCTCTCTCTCTCTCTCTCGCTATGTCTCTCGCTCTCTCTCACCACTTTATACACATACATTACTATCATCAGGAGTGAAGTTAACACCACAAACATATTATAGAGAGAGAGAAAGAGAGAGAGAGAGAGAGAGAGAGAGAGTAAGAGAGAGCACGCGAGGGAACTTTGCACCTGTTATTATTATTATTATTATTATTATTATTATTATTATTATTATTATTATTATTATTATTATTATTATTATTATTATTTGGAATTCGAACCCTTCATTTTACAGGAAAGTGGTAACAAAGGAGATGCATGCACGTACCAAATAACATCGTGGTCGGATGAAGCGGTTGGCGAATCATACGTGTGCAAAGTAGGACTTTCTGACTCACTGACTGATTGACTTCACCTCTTAGCAATTAATATAATAATTATTATTTGTCTTTCCAAGGACATGGTTGGTGCTCTCCACCTATAATCTCCAACTTTTCCAAATTTTTCGTTTGTTGCGAGTTCACAGCCAGGTCGTACTCCTTCAGATTTCTATTTTGTCTTCTCGGGCACCGGGTCATCTCGCCCCTGCCAGCACGTCAAGGTGTAGGGAGCAACGACTGCCCCAAATGCATAACTTCAGCTTTAAATTTGTCAAACAAAAAGAGTCTGCATGTTCAAAAGTAGTCTACCA
Organism: Oncomelania hupensis; assembly: GCA_036898135.1. NCBI lineage: Eukaryota > Metazoa > Mollusca > Gastropoda > Littorinimorpha > Pomatiopsidae > Oncomelania > Oncomelania hupensis. Next base: position 34,700,445 of record CM072518.1, on the reverse strand, counting down.
GTTCATCTTTATTCAGAAATACGCACAGAGCCTCATTGTCAATTCATTAATTTTTTGTGTTGTTTATAGCCGGGCGCCGGCGAATCACAGAAACGGAAACAAGAATTCTGCACTATTCGTGAACTCCTCTTTGATGTTTTGTATAAATCGCTCTATTTGTCTCCTTTCTGCACCAGGCAGTGATGTTTGCAAGATGGCTTCAGTAGATTTGTGAAATAAACTGTTTGGTTCCAATGCTGTCTTCTTCTTCTTCCAGTAGACACTCTGTATCGGCATCAGGATGATCGTTGTTAGTGGACGCTGGGGGTTTCTAAATTAATTGACGTTTTCATAGGTGGCGGAGTTCTGGATATATGCATGCTCGGAATCCGCTGGTGCGCATGCGCAGGTTGACTAAAAAAAAAAAACCACAATTATCAAAATGTCACAGTTCAGCAGTTACTGTTCCCGTGTTGTTGTAGATGTAGTTGTTGTTGTTGTTGTTTTAAGCACGTGCACTCACCCGCTCACAACCACAGACCCGCACACCCACACAAACAAACACACACACGCACACACAAATACACACACAGAGTATGTCAGCTTGTATTTTGTCTGTGGTTTTCAAGCATTTTAAGGGAAGATCCCACGATGCTCTCAAAGACTGGTTAACAAGAAGAAGGCACAACTGACCATTACAGAGACGGAGCGACAGGCCGGACTTCAACCAACAATTCACCAAGCTCTGCAGTCGTAAAACGTGCTTGTCTATAAGGTTCCACCGGACATACAGCAATAGATAAATAAATAAGCAAGTAGGTAAGTATGTCAGCTTTTTTTTTACATATATATATATATATATATATATATATATATATATATATATATATATATATATATATATATATATATATATATATATATATATATATATATATATATATATATATATAAGTACAAATTCACTGTTAGGGCGACCGCAGTGGAATGATGCCTTAGGGTGACCTCACATAAATCTGCATATAACACATGTCCAGATTCAACTGAATGCTTAACATAACCTACACATTAAATGCTGTAATATAATGCAGTATGCATTCTTTAATTTTATATTTGAAAGATATACATCATTTTGCTGGTCGCCCTAAGGATTACCATGTAATTGAGGTGACTTTGGGTGACCACTGTAAAAATGCTACTTTGAGTGACCGTGTAAAATACATACCTTGGGTGACCACTGATAATATATATGTTTATTAGTGGTGTACAAAATGCCTTGTGTTTGCATCCTATTAGTTAATTCGGTTGTATTGTTGTTCGTATTATCACTATCCTCACTAATTTTGTTCCCCTAGATCATCATGAAGCTTGGTTTTGTATCCCTCTTGTTATTATTATTTGTTGTACTTGTAGTAGTACTGTTATTATTATTGTTATCATTGTTACCATATATTATTACTCTTTTTGTGTTGCTGCTGTTGTATTATTTTTAGTAGCTTTATTGTTATTAATATTATTATTTTTATAATTACTCTTATGACTATGATTATTATTATTAGTGTTATTATTAATATTATTATTATTAAATCACCTTTTTTTTCAAATGAATATACGGGTTTTTTTATTTCGATTTTTGTAAAATGTGGGAAAAAAAAGAAGTAGGTATCCCTTTTCATTGACATGCATCAAATATAACATTCAACATCACTCTTGTTGTTATTATTATTTGTTGTAGTAGTACTGTTATTATTATTGCTATCATTGTTACCATATAGTATTAGTCTTTTTGTGTTGCTGCTGTTGTATTATTTTTAGTAGCTGTATTGCAGTACTACTACAACAAATAATAATAACAACAAGAGGGATACAAAACCAAGCTTCATGATGATCTTGGGGAACAAAATTAGTGAGGCTAGTGATAACACGAACAACAATACAACCAAATTAACTAATAGGATGCAAACACAAGGCATTTTGTACACCACTAATAAACATATATATTACCAGTGGTCACCCAAGGTATGTATTTTACACGGTCACTCAAAGTCTTCTTCTGAGAGAGCAACCAGCTGGAGGAGTAGTCGATTCGTACACAACAAGTCTGGAGCACCTCGCTTGGTTGGCAGGAAACTCAGTTTCAGTTTGTTGTATGTTTCATCAGCTACAAAAAAAAAAAGAAAAAAAAAAGAAAAAATAGGACAGCATTGCATTAATATGACACAGGAGGCAAAAAATAAAACAAAACAAAAAGAAAGAAAAAGAAAACTTCAAGAAAAAAAGCAGTGGGGTGGTGAGTGAATAGAGGAAAGGGCAAACCAAAATATTATGACAAGAACTATGGATCATCAATATAATAATAATAATAATAATAATAATAATAATAATAATAATAATAATAATAATAATAATAATAATAATAATAATAAATCTTTACAATGGCACCCATAAACATTAAAACTATACAACATAGTTTTTCATATCAAACAACTGTTAAACTTAAATAACATACAAATGAACAACAATGGCATAAAAGTACAGATAAAACCAAAGTAAAATGTAATCACTATTGCTTTTTAAAAAATTATTATCGCATATATCAGTAAAATTAATGTACACAAAAAAAATATCCTCAATTCTGCCTAAGTAAAAGTACTAAAACTAAAAGTTAAAATTATATTTGGCTGCAATTTAATTTATGTTTAAAAACATTGGGTCTTGAAGTAATTGGGAGAGATTTGGATGCTTGCAGAACAGCTCAAATAAAAAATCAATAACAAAAATAGCTTCAACACAAATTGCCCGAAAACATATAGGCCTAACCACTGCCACAAGTTTCTAGCTCACTAGCTGTAAATGAAAACGAAAGTAAACAGTGCTGAAGTCACGTGACTTAGCAAGATCGTTTTTTCTTAAGTCCCTGTGCATATTTTACCCCAATGGAATACATGTATATGCTAAGAATCTTTAATATATGCAGATAAAATTTGTTACCAGTTAAATCTGGTGGAAAAGGTGTATCTTAATTAATTTTACATATTTTTGACCATACCATTCAACCTACATAGATTCTCGATTGTCAACTTCCGGTCTTCAAATAATTGCTAAACAATTGGCCTATCATTTGAAAAAATATATTTATCGACAATACAAATGTTCTTAACAAGTATTTAAAGGCTAAACTTACCAACAAGTGCCTTTAGATTGACTTGTGACGACGTGCAAGAAGATACACTGACGATCGACTGAAGCGGTTCAGTCTCCTTGTTAATCGTACTCCGCCATTACCGACGCACATTAGTAGCTGTTGCTCAACACCACTCTCCATTTCTAAATAATCTCAGCTAGTGTGAACTCAAAAATCCTAAACTGATTACATATTATTGTAGAAAAAAGATTTGCCTTTCCAACGAGCTACTTTTTAAACAGATCGATTCAGTAGAAGCTCTAAAAAAAGCAACAAAAAGTTCCACAACAGATCACAAAATGAATTTCCCACTGAATTTTTAAAAAAAATTGCACCAGAAGAAAGCCAAAATAGTACAGATTCTTTCATTGTCGATTTCTTGGTTGGAGACTAATTCCCTAACTGAGATTTCATTTTGTATGGAGGTGGCCTTCTCTTCAGAAGCTCCTGTGTTAAGTGGTATACCTCAAGGTAGCATTTTGGGTCCTGTTTTATTTACTATTTTCATAAATGATTTACCAGATGAGGTGTCCAGCAGTTGTAAAATTTTTGCTGATGACACAAAACTATATAACTTGTCCAGTGAGAGTCTTAAGCTACAGTCCGATATAAATAATCTTGGTAAATGGTCTGATAAGTGGCAACTTCATTTTAATACTTCCAAATGCAAGGTACTAAAATTTGGTAAGAAAAATTCTTGCCATGAATATTATATGACCGCTGATGGACAGAGAGTGTCAATTGACAGCTGTACCGAAGAGAAGGATCTGGGGGTCACTTTTGATAAAGAGTTAAAATTTGATAAACACATTAATAATGCAATTGCAAAGGCAAATAAAATGCTGGGGATTATCCGAAGATCTTTCACCTGCCTTGATAAAGATACGTTAACATGTCTGTATAAGACTCTTGTCCGACCTCATGTGGAATATGCAAATGCTGTTTGGTCACCGCTACTGAAAAGACAATCGTCAGTAATTGAAAAAGTGCAGCGAAGAGCAACAAAATTGGTAAAATTCTTGAAAAATCTGCCTTACAAAAAAAGACTAAAGAAACTAGGCCTTCCGAGTTTGAAATTTAGAAGAGTTAGAGGTGATCTTATACAAACATACAAAATATTAAATAACATCGACAAAGTCAATGCTAATACATTCTTTAAGTTTTATGATGGAGGCAAAACTAGAAACTCAGAAGACAAAATTTTTATCCAGCACTGTCGTACTAACAAACGAAAGCACTGTTTTAGCCATAGAATTGCACCACTGTGGAACAAACTACCATTACATGTTAAAAAAGCTAACAACTTAAATACTTTTAAAAACCTTCTGGAAAAGGTAAGTTTCATTGTGGAATCCAAATTTGATTTCGATGAATGATTTTCATTTAATTCTAATTCTCTGAACAATTGCAAAAATAACCGGAAAATTTAAAGTTGTATAAAAACAGGGACACAAAAAAGCTGCGAAGCTTAACATAGTCCCTTGAACTGAACTGAACTGAACTGTGGGGTTGAGAGCGCCCTGTGAAGATGGCGTCTGCCACAACCGAGGCAGTGCATCGCAAAACATGTTTCGTACTTTGAAACTTGGATATCTTTCACTCAAAAAAACACACGCATAAAAGATAAAAGGCTCAGGCATTTATTTGGTATGTTTTTATTCAACATCAGGCAAAACAATCAAGAGAACAATTGCAGTGAAAGTGGCCCATAGGGCCGACACAGTAATGGCGCAACTTGGAGTACCTAATAATAATAATAATAATAATAATAATAATAATAATAATAATAATAATTACAATTTAAAAATAACACAAGAAAAAAAAAGAAGAAATACTCTCATAAAGTGTATTATTCCATTGGGAACGTCAGCATTTTTTCCTGTTTATTTTACAAATTCATAATGTTTTGGCTTCATTATTATTAAATACAAAATATGTCTTCAGTTGCAGCACTTTCAAAAACGCGACATTTAAACCTATAATTGAGGGCCTTTCTCTATGAAGATTTTCTCTTTGGCCTGGATCATAGTGATACCCCTACATCTCAATCGGATGAAATAATTAACATAAATAGAAGGGAAAAATAATACAAACATTTCATCCAACGAATTAGGCCCAAGGCATTCATAGAATAGAATAAAATCAGCTGATTGAAATGTACAATAAGGCAACAAAGGAATAGGTGCCTCAGTCGCCCATACCCAAAGTTAGCAGGATTTGTCTGTGTTTATTTGCGTTTTATGCCTGGACTACAACTTAACATTCACCCGGTCATACATCCATAGCTAATACGAATTATTCTGTAAACACTTGGTGAATCAGACATCCGATCGAGTAGCTTGCCATCAGACAACTTTTAAATCAATCCCATACCTTCAAAATAAAATACTGTTCTCTTTTGGAAGGTATAGGTACACCAGGACCCACCTAATCTTTATAGGTCATACGTGTCAACAGTGAAAGCTTGTGTAAAAAGTGTTATCAGATGAAACTTTGTGCACATAAGACACCTAATGTGCTTGATCATAGCCAAACTTTGAGGCTTGATCAAAACAAAACATAAGAAAAATAAACTGTGCGCTGATAAAGAAGAAAAAAAAGTAAACTGGGCGCCCGATTTACCCACACCTTCGGTGAATGCTGAATTAACATATCTATACATTCTCTTTAGCACAATGCTTTTCAATCACCAGCATGGCACTGTATTGGTGAATGGTAGCCCTGCAGGCACATGAACTTGGGGGTGTTTGTGGGGAGCTACAGTATAGCCATTACTTCATAAGAAATTATAAAGTAATGTGTTTTTTTTAATCACTTCCAACAACGTTGGAAATTATGAAGTAATGGTCATCACTCCACACAAACATGCACAAACAAATTCAAGTGCTTATGGCAAGCCCCTATTAGGTTATAGGCACAAAATTAGAGGAGTCTGTATAACCACTTGTTTTGCGCGTATAAAATAACACCTATCACATTCACAATTGTTCAAATAAAACACCATATTAAGGCAAATGAATTTTTTTTTTAATTAACGATGACTTGCTTTTTAAATCATTTTCATCATGCCACTAAATTTATCATGTCTGTTTTTAGATGGCAAAACAAAGACAGAAATGCTTCTTAAACACTTTGTACAAATTTGTAGCCACAAATTAACCTTGGAATTTGGTAATCTTGTGAATTAAACTTTAAGCACTGTACTAAAAATTAAAACAACAACAAATGAATAAATAAAAAGTTTCTTGGAATGTTAACGGAATACTTAATTTAATGTACAAGTATTGAAAAGTAAAAATTACCTCCCATTTACCAGTAATTGAGACATACATACAAACTACTGTCACTGCCTATTTCTTATAGAGGTTTTAATTGATTGTTTGATTGATTGATTGCTGCTTTAGGTAGAGCCAAATAGGACCGGACAACCCCCGATCCGCATAAAAGATCTGCTGAAACAACCCTAATTGAAAATTGAATGCCCTCCACCGGCCAGTCACTTTACAATAAAGACATCCCACGCAGGGGACGGCTGAGGCTTTACCCCAACTACTCGAACCCCTGGTTACAAAACCAAAATAGAATACAAACATCATTATAAATTATTAACAAAACAAAGGTGGGTGGTGGTGGTGGTGGTAAAGGTAAAGGTGGTCCCATAGCCTTGTGGCCGTAGGGGAGCGTGATGTTGGAGATCACACTTATCTTGGGCCAGCGTAATGAGGGTGATGCCCAACTCTCTCCCTCGCTGCTTTACCTTCCCCACCCTCAAGAGAGTAGGTACTCAATCACAGTTGAGTCAACTGGGGGCGTTGTTGTTTGTCGCTTCACACCTTAGCGGTCACCCATCCAAGTGCTAACCGCACCGGACGGTGCTTCACTTTCGACACAGTAGCGAGTGCTCCAACCACTGCACTATCCGACACCCCAAAACAAAACATATACATATAAAATGCCTATATTGCTAAATAATAACATCATAGGAAGCCATAGTGACCCCCCGGCAGAAAGCGTCCAACACTCCCAAGCTGATCCAACAGACCTCATACACAAACAAGGAGTCTTGTCCAGGAAGAGTTTTCAAGAAAAAAGGTAGGTCATTGATCTAGCGAAGAAGAAGATAGTATAGCAGTGATAGGACAGAGCAGGAATGGGAAAGAGCAAATGAGGAAGACAGCGACAGTGGGAATTTAAAGCACTAAATTTCCATAAAGTGGGGAGGTTGGGACAGACAGGTGAGAGAGAGGGAACATAACATGACATAAAACATGTGTTCACCCAAAGTACTAAATACAGTGATAATCCCTTTTAGGGTGCCAAATGGTCGCCTTAAGTACAGATTTTGTATTTTGATGAGCGAGTCTACATCATGGGTACTCTGTGCAGTTAACTTGTATACAGATTTCATTCTTTACCGTATTATATTACACAGCTTACACGTTTTCATATTTTCTCGTATAATCTATATGCAACGAAAACCAAAATATATATTTATCCACTTCTGAAGGTTCATTTGTATTCTATCACAATAGGAATAAGGTGAACGTTTGGTTCTGCATATATCATGTCTGCTTTTTTAATCGTCGAAATTCATTTTTATTTCATAAACTTCAAAACAGACATTCACGTTTTTGTTCACTAAATATTGACACTGGTATATGCAGAATCTGAAATCAATTCAGTGACACAGTTTATCCATTTTCTGGTGAGTCAATATTTTTATTTAGAATTTGTGTCAGCACGGGTCTTGGAATTTTCTTTTTTGATCCACCAGAGACTTCGGCAAGAACAAAACAACATTTGATCAAGTTCTGCATATAATGGTGTCTCTTATTTTGTTAAGTGTAAAACATCATGCATAATTATATTTATAGCGAAAGTGCGCAAATATTAGTTTACTACCACATGTTACTCATCTAGTAGCCATGATATAGACTCAACACATACATGTATATAATGTATGCGCTTACATCCCTCAGAGGTAAGGTGGTACAGGTCATGTCCTGGTCACGAGGTAATTTTCAGGACATATGTCTGAATCTCAGAAATGAACTAGACATTTTTTTAAAAGGACAGGACATTGTGCTGCTTGACAAAATAGGTTACAGGACAATGGCTATAGATACTGGACTGAATCGGGTGTCCGATATGGATATAAGTCCCTGCATAATTAATTACAATATGTTTAAGTTTGAATAGAAATGGGCATAAATTGTCGACAACAACAAAAAACTGTACATCAATCCCTTTCACAGGACATAAAGGCGACAATGGGTTGGAGAGTGCATCAATTGAAAACTTCAGACTTGCAAAAACTATGTACAAATTCACTGTTAGGGTGACCGCAGTGGAATGATGCCTTAGCAGGGTTCAGCTTGACACAAAAAAGCTATGGGCCATTGGGCCCCTCAGATCAAATTTCAATGGGCCATGATTTCAGCAGTAATTTACGTACATGTAAAAGATAACCTGGAGATATTATTACAGAAATTAAAACAAAATAGATTATTGTGAGTGTGCATGTGTTGTGAAGCATGTTTACCAACAAAACACTAACCAGAACAGGGATCAGTATTTTGACTTGACTCGGGGCTCATACAATCATCTTGCGTAGGATTACCGGCGGTAGACTGTAGTTTAACAGCAGCAAACGACAGTCTAGACTGTCCTACCTCAAGTTTAGGTATTTTGGGAGGGGGAGGGGGGCATTTTCAAAGCGGCACAAAAAAACCACAAAATCCTCCTTGCACGGACACAACATACGCGCAGACGATAGCAAATTCTGATTTGGAAGAATCGTACAACACTTCTTATTGGCTGAAAGATCAACATCCGGGCCCTCATAGCCAATCGCTGAACTTGCCTTAGCAAAAGCACGTGTGTCGCCTCCAATACAGTGCACTGTTATTGTGGTGGCGCACTGGTACCAAAAATCGAAGCGCCATTCGGCCCCTGGCAAGAATTGTTGATGGGTCATTTTTTAATTTTTATGCGTCAATGGCGCAGGGCGCGCTAGTAAACCGAACCCTGCCTTAGGGTGACCTCACATAAATCTGCATATAACACATGTCCAGATTCAACTGAATGCTTAACATAATCTGGACATTAAATGCTGTAATATAATGCAGTATGCATTCTTTAATTTTATATTGTAAAGATAATTTTGCTGGTCGCCCTAAGGATTACCATGTAACTGAGGTGACTTCGGGTAATTTTATCGCAATAGGAATAAGGTTTAAGAATTTGGAAAGACAGGACCATCAGTCTACATTCCAAAGTTAGACTGCTTCGCACCTTTGTCATCTCCATCTTCCTATATGCTTGCGAAGCATGGCCCCTCACAGCAGATCTATAACGAAGAATACAAAGCATGGAGCTGAGGTGCTACAGAAGACTTCTGAGCATTTCCTATACCCAACACATCACCAATGACGAAGTCCGACAGACCATCACACAAGCCATTGGACAACACGATGACCTGCTCACAGTGGTGAAGAAACGGAAACTCCGATGGTATGGCCTGACCAGATCATCAGGCCTTGCAAAGACCATTATGCAAGGCACAGTGCAAGGAGGTAGAAGAAGAGGGAGACTGAAAAAGAGGTGGGATGACAACATTCAAGATTGGACTGGTTTGACACTGAGCGACGCCATCAGGGTTGCTGAGGACAGAGAAAGATGGAGTATGCTGGTTAAACGATTATCTGTGGTGCCCCTACAACCTCCGAGTTACGGGACAAGATAGGATAGGATAGGAATAAGGTGAACTTTTGGTTCTGCTTTTTTAATCATCGAAATTTATTTTCATCTCATAAACTTCAAAACTGAAATCCACAAGCCACTCTATATTCCTTTTATCTCCAAAATAAATATGAAACTGTACACATCTTGCATTTGTATGGCAATCTGATTACATTATTAAACTGATTAATGTGACAAACTGTAATGGTCCAACAGCGAGACAGATCTTGGTGTCACCACAATTATATGTGGAACATGAAGACGATTCAAACAAACTTATCTTTTAAAAACTACTTTTCACTAATAAAAATTGGAGTTTATGCAGAAATTATTATGAGGTAACGGAAAAGTGTTCTTGAATTCACGTTTTTGTTCACTAAATATTGACATCGTTATATGCAGAACCTGAAATCAATTCAGTGACATTTGTCTTGCCATGTTTGAATCCAGACCTTGAAGGAATCCTTCCACAGAGGTGAGTTCACTTATGGCTAAGGGACACTGATAGACAGTCTTATTGATCAACTCAGAGCGTCCCATATGCCCGTACAATGCCTCTCGGTTCGCTGAGTCCAAGTCTTGAAGGGAGAACAGTGTCGAGGCACGGTGCCGAAACTTGTCAGCAATCAAAAGTTCAGGTTTGCTTTATTTTTATGTTTTGGTAAGTGTATAAGCTGCAAACACAGCATCTTCATCACTGTGCTTTCTTTTGACATGCCTTGGAAGTCGTGACTGCATTTCTCCACAATAGAGACATGGTCGCTTTGGTTTCTTTCCTTTCTGCAGAATGTCTGGCTTCTTTCCAGTCAGCAGATTGTTGGGTCTTTCTTCAGTTGGCAGATTTTCTGAAACACATTAAAAAAAAACAAAAAAAAACAACATTAGTTTTATGAACTTTGTCAACAATATCTTTATCTGGGCCAGCTGCTTGCCACCCCTCCTCCCCCCAACAACAAAAAAGCCATAATAAATGGGACAAACCCTAACTAAAAATTTAGCCAAGTATGCCAAATATTCTTGTTGGGTTTACAGTCATGACTACAACTTGCCGAAATGATTGCTGACACCCGAGTTAAAATTCCATAGTAACGTTACAATGTATATAATGTTGGCCGGATTCTACAAAGGGGTGGCGGATATTTCGGTCCCCAAATCATTTCAGCCCAGTTCATTCAAACATACACACACAAATAAATAAAATAAAATGCCAAACTTTCAAGATTCATAAAAAGATTGTTTACTGACACGGCACTGCTTTCCTTAACTCCACTTTATTTTGGTTCCTCAAGTGGTTGTGAGCGGTTACAAACTAGATTCTGCATCAGATTGTAACAGTCATGGACAGCATGTATTCTATGGTTTCAGGTCAGTATTAGTAATAAAAAAAAGTGCACACTAGCATTATTCAACACTTGGCTATTTTTGCTCTAAAGACTACAGTACTGTAAGGCCAGCAAATATTGAAAGGGGGAGTCAGAAGATTATGACATGATGTGCGATTGAATGCACAATAGTAATAACTTTTTGCTGCCACAGCTTTTGTGTTGCTGGGACCAGGCCAAAAAGAAAAAAAACCTTAAACCCTGGTTATTCAGACCGTTTACCTTCGACTCAACAGATCCAATAAGACAACTATCCATTCTAATGCCTCAAGATAATCAAATGCGCCGATTAGATTTCCTGGAAGTGGATGCGCTGAAAACAATATAAAATCTGACCACGTAAACAAATATTAAACAGATTTACCATTATTTGTTACCATTTTTAAAAATCAGATATGGCACTAACAGTGTTTTGGGATGTAAAACAGTCTCGCCCCGAGCATTTCATGAATGCCAATGCGTCACAGCCTTTTCAGTCTTCTTGTTATCATGTCTGCACCAGACCAAAACTGATAGTGACTGAATCATAGTTTGCTTTAATAAGATTTATTTGTTAAAGATTTATGACAAGACAGTCGCTAAGGATCAAGTCAGGGTGATGCTGCTTTGACACACATAAGACCTAAGTTTCAGCACAGGCTTTACATTTCAGCAACAGTAGTCAGTGTACTGACACAATGATCAACCCCTTGATTAGCCCTCCCTCCATTTCTCCTTCCCTGTACTCAACACTCACCTTCCCCTCTGGATGACTTGATCTAGCCGTGTGTTCCTTCTGGGACTCCTGTCATCCATCGCCCTGTCGAGGTCCGGTATCTCCATCCTTTAACCGCCCGCCTTGCTTTTCCCGATCAACACTGAGTGTGCCTGCGATGCGATGTTCTCTTGGTTCACCTTGATCAAACTGTTGTTCACTTTCAGCCCACCTATAGCGGCCGGTGAATCCCGATTGACGCTGCCAGTGTACTGACCCGGCTTGTCTTTGTCCATCCAAAGGTTGAAGGTGTTGTTTTTGCTAGAGGAGAATCTGCCCTCTGCAAGGCTGCTGTTGTCGTTGGTGTTGGGCAGGACAGTGGTGTCTGGAGTTTCTGTCAGACACACAGAGAGAAACAAGTTGTGTTAATCGCCCTCGCTCACACATAATCACTTCTTTCTCCAAAAAAAATATTTAAAAAAAGGTGTGTGTGTGGGGGGTGGGGATTGGGGAGAAGGGGTGGTTGAGGGAAAGAGAGGGAGGGTAAAGATCAGATCAGTGCATTGCATTTATGTTCACTTTCGCAAACTTAATTTTTTTTTTAAATTTAACCATTGGGCGCAAAGCAATGACGATTTTCTGACGGTCAGATATTATTGGAAATTACCTATTGATTTCCTGATCAATAGTTCTTTTGCCTACACCAAACCCAACCTAATCACTACTAAAGTTAAAGTTTTACTTGCCGATGAGATTTTCTACTAGAATAGTACACAAAACACTCTCAGAGTAGTGTAATGATAAACTGGTGTGCTGCAATTCATGGAGAAAGCAGAAGACTCAGATTAAAAGACAAGGGTATGGCAACAAATAAATTGTGTAAATTGTGATGTGGAAATGCAACATGTCTTACCTTCCATTGAATGTCTTTGTTTTTCCAAAGCCACCTGCACCATTCTATTTCCTCTGTAATAATGGCTTGTATAATTGCTGTCCTGAAAGCAAAACAAAAGTTCAAAACACAACTCTTTTCAAATTAATGTCTTTCACTTGCAATTTTGAAGCAAACAAGAGGTTTTACAATTCTTCATTTGCAATTTGAAGACTCACAAGTTTCAGTTTTGTCTGCTTTCTTTTATTTTTTGTGCCATGAGCCCAAAATGGTGACTGACACAATGCACAATTTAGAAAGACAGAGGCTATTCATGGGGCTCCCTACGAATAGCCTCAGATTCTATTCCTATCCTATCCTGTCCCGTAACTCGGAAGTCGTAGGGGCACCACAGATGATCGTTTAACCAGCATACTCCATCTTTCTCTGTCCTCAGATTCTATTCACAGGGCACTATTATTATTATTATTATTATTATTTTATTATTATTATTATTTATTATTTATTTACTTATTTATATTAAACCCAGCGCTGTGATCATGCTTTTTTTAATGCATTCTTAAATTTTCATTCATTTATTCATTGATTTTTCCCCAAATATGGCTGACTGGTTAATGTGAGCAATAGTGTTGTTTTTTGCAGACAGTAGTCAGTAAGCAACACATCATATCCTGCGTCTTTTATAAATATTGAGGGTGGAGGGGTTAGAGAGGGCGATTTTAATTTGGTAATCTCCGCGTTTGAAGTTGTAGGATAGCAATTTAAGTTATGATCGCTGTGTTGTTGTTAGTAACTTCCTGTTTTCTCTTGAAGATCCCCTGTAACTTGAGATTAAACATTGATTATCCGTACTGGTCCAGTGGTTTAGTGCTTTGGAGAGTGGATTTTGCAAGATGTGGTGTTATGTAAGGGAAGTGGTTCAAATCTGCTCAGGGTTCTTTTTTTTTTCTTGGCTCCTTTTTATGTATTTTATCTTTCTCATTTTATTTTTTTCTAAGAAAATACTAAATGAGCATAAAAAAGAATAGGAAACTCCAAAATATTTAAAATGCATCAGTAATATCATTTTAAGCATTTTATAGCATTATACCATTTTGTACTGAAAAGAACCAGAGAGTATTTGAACTCTCGACCGTCATCTTTTTTTTTTTTTATAGATCTATACCAATGATACAATACCATGCCATGGCAAAGAACTCATTTCCTTTGTCAATTTACAGCACATTTCTGAAGTTACTCTTTTGGTCAGACTGACATCACATTCACACCTAATTGAGGTGTCGTGGTAAATTGTTGATAGTCGGCAACAGTAACAAGACTTACACACGGCTTATGTTCTCATGTAGTATAGCAAGCAACAAACCAAAAATTAACTTCAGCAATAGCGTAAAGCTTGAGGAAAACATTGACACAAGTTAGACTGATGTTTGGCCAGGAATACAGGAGCTGTTTTTCATTAATTTTACAGTACAGTATTTTACATACATTATTTAGAATACATAAATTTGTACAGTATACAGTACAGTATTAGTGTATTGTATTACACATGCAGTACCACTGTATTCTACAATCCTGTTTATCCATTTCGTCATTTTATTCTGAAAAGCGTGTTTGGCGGTATTGATTTGGGTTGTGATAAATTGAAAGCTATTGTGTTGTGCAGTCTCAGTCTTACCAAAGAGCTTATTTACACTGACTGATCGAAACAGTGAAACTGAAAGTCAAGTACATTGGGACGTTCATAGACTTTTGTTTGGAAAGAGGGATTTAATTGATCATTGGAAAGAGCAAAAATTAGGAATCCAATGGTATATAATACTTTTTTGTGAGTCAGTTTTGAAGGAAGTGATAAGGAAGTTGAGAGATACCATCCACATGTCGAAGAAGACCCATCTGACTTGTCGTAAGACGTAATCATGTCGGTTTCCCTTTACCGATTTGATCCATTCTGGTTTGTAAGTGTAAAACATCATAATTCATATCAACATTCACAACTGCAGGTAGGTACCGGCAGCCAAATTTTTGTTTTGAATATCATTGTTATTTTTTGTTGTTTTGTGAAACTGCTTTGTAAAAAAATAAAAACAAACAAAAAATTCAGTCTCTATCTTCGATAGTTTTTGAGATACATCATTTTATCCTTGCAGAACTGCGTCACATAGGAAAAAACTTAATATTTCCCCAACTTTGCAGCCACAGACTGCTCTTTCCTTGCAATATATATATCATCTGTTGCTCTTATCTTGATCTATATGTTATAGACAGTGCATACACATGCAATAAAGTTATTCCTTTAAGTAGTTTTGGAACACCATATTGCTAATTTTGCAAAAAAAAACAGGATTTGCTGTGTGCGAATTTCACCGCGGAGCCAAACTGGAGGCCTGCAAAACCCAAACTAATTATCTGAGACACTTAAAACTTCTTATTTGTGAATAAAACAACATATATTTGAACAGCAATTTTTTTCAGCTACAAGAGATTTTTATATTTTGAAATATTTAGTGCTAATTTTTCATATTTCACTGATTTGCAGGACGGAAAAAGTAAGATTGTAAAGGGTGGTTTATTGAAAAAGGTTATATCTCAATAACCACAGCAGCTGCATGCATAAAATTTTGCAGATGACTCAAAAATACCTGTTGCTGTGCAGGTAAAGCTAAATTACTTGTAAAGTCCAGAAACTTTTTTGTCAGTTGAATTTAAAGAATCAAATATGGCTGCAATTTCATGTCCGTAAAGACACCAACATACACTTAAAAAAACTATAAGTCCAACTGACAGCAA
Source organism: Oncomelania hupensis (assembly GCA_036898135.1). Taxonomy (NCBI): domain Eukaryota; kingdom Metazoa; phylum Mollusca; class Gastropoda; order Littorinimorpha; family Pomatiopsidae; genus Oncomelania; species Oncomelania hupensis. The sequence continues at coordinate 34,684,786 of CM072518.1, read as the reverse complement.
ATTTTGCACACAAACTTATGACAATGTATGTAGTAGTTCAGTATTATGTATTAAAGAGAAATTCCATGCAGAATGAAGATGCAATGTCACTGCAAAATTAAACGACTAGTACTACTTTAGTACTTGCACACACTCGAATGGCTGTGGATAGACGTCGGTCCCCAAATCACCAGTTACTATAAAGTTTTGTTTAACTTTAAGGTCTCATGTTTAAATGCCATAATTATCAACAAGTATAAGCCACAAAAAGTACATTGTAAATATTAATAAATACTGTAATCGGTTTAAGGGAAAGATGGGATAGTGTGGCAGCATGAAGAGTGTTCGGGGTGTAGAGGGGGGCAGCAGAGGGGCACCTGATTTGCTATGCCTGTTGCTATGCTTCCTAATGAATAAATAACTATGATGATTCACTTTCTCACTCCTAAAAATCCCCACTACACTCCAAGATTAAGTATTTATTTTTATATCTTTTCAGAGAGTGATAACTATTTATAAATGTTGTAATTACTATTACTATATTATTAGTTGTAAACATAATCATATCATATCATATAGGCCTACTCACGGTAGCCTACTGTCTTTTATTTTTTAATTGAAATATCATACACATCGCCTCATAAAAATATTTTCTGGTCAGTCAACATCTAAAGGAATCGTTTATAAACTAATCTGACCGTGCGTGTGTAGTTATTTCACAGATCTTGTCCCCGCCAACGAAAAAAAAATAAAAAAAATTCAACCCATGATCGATCAATGTTTTGCCATGCGGCCAATCTCTCCCTTTAAAATATGCAAAATATCACAGCTAATGCACATTCTGTTAAAAAATCTATTAATCTGAATATCTTTAATATATTTGTTTGTTAGCCGCAGGCAGCAGTACGTACCGAATAGTTCTGATAGCTTGGTCATAAATGGATCGAAATCCATGCTTGCCGACTCCATGTTTTGCAAGACAGTGCCTCGCTTTCTGATTGACGCACTCAGAGTTGCTTCCCTGCCATAGTTTCGTATACCATTAAATTCTTCGGAAAATGAGCTTTTTTTCGGTATGCGGTTTATATAGTTGTTTTTTTCTAGGTTCCTGCCAATAGTGCTTTGAAAAAAGGTCAAAATTTTATGCGTTTTCTCTTAAGAAATATCTCTCAAATTTAAAACTGTGCATGCTATTCGAAACTTCGTATGCGCAGTGTTTTCATTTTTCTATCGACTGGGATTGGTTTGTACAGTATGAATGAATTGGTTAGAACGAGGCTTGGAAACTTCTGTGACAGGGGTCACGGCTTTGTAATTTTTTGTTGGTCAGCCATTGTTCTCCAGTCGAGTGATGCGGTAAATCGGTAAGCGTGTTATCGGGACACACACAAACATTCTTGTTCATGATAAAAAAAATAAACAACACGTGTAAATACAGTACAGATTTATCTTTATTTTTCATTAGTTTGTTATGTCCTGAACCACAACATAAATTCAAAAAGCTGGTTTAAAGAGAGCCCAAATTCGGGAATTCCCCATACTTTCCCACATGACTGAATGGAGGCTGCCGGTACCTACTGCAGGCAACTTGCTAATTGAGTTGAAAATGGGTCCTTACAAAAGCTTTTTCAAGCTTTCCCGATGCGCGAGTCAAAAAACTATGAATGATCACTAAACAGTAAACTAAAGTAAAATCATGCCTTTGTCTGCACTGTGACCAACTTTGAACGAAACGCTTCGATTCGATCTTTACTGATCACTTCATACATTTTTAAGAGGATAACCAAGCGTCTAATAATTCATCAATAGGCAAACAGAATCAATGCTAACATAAAATCACATTATTGATTAGATTAAAAATTGCAAACTTACCAATTTACTCCATTTCGAAAACATTGTCAGATGCTTATGTGATCGCCATAGTCCAATCTCGATGAGTTGCGAGTAACGTCCCTTTGACAAGGCGTATATTTTTCACAAAGAGAAAGGGAGACATGGGTTTTTGGCTCTGAACATGTTTCTTCCTTGTAAATAAAATCGTTGATTTTGATCGATTATTTGGTGTTTCTTCAATAATTGTACATGATTTTAAAAGATATATTTACGAAATGAACAATATTTTCCAACTTTTTTCATGGTCACCTGATGTCCTAAATGTTATGTGGTCACCCCAAATACCACAACACAAACTACCCCCTAATAAGAATATTCATGACCACAAACCATTCGCTCCTTGAAATTGTGTTGCCCAATCAAAACAGAACCTTTCAGCGCCGAAATACAGTCTGTCACGTGTTTCATTCTCGCGGCAGAGGAAAAAACTTTTGGGCGACCGATTTCCGGTCACCCTATGACCCAAATACAGTAAAAAGCACTTTTAGGGTGCCCAAAGGTCGCCTGAAGTACTGATTTGTACATATATATATATATATATATATATATATTTTAAATATATATATATAGTTAATAGTAAGTTAGTTTTTTTGCAGGTGTCTGGGACTATGGGCATTTAGCACAAGAATTCGTCATTTAACAACAATGAATTACATGTTGTTGGTGTGTTACGTTGAAACGCGAGCGAAAGTATGTTTGAAACGCGCACGATAGATCTAATCGTTTCGTTTTGCAAAGTATTCAATAATGGAGTTTATTTACCTTTGATTTGAGTTTGCATTGTTGTTAGGAGAGGTTTTGTATAACGTCGATAATTTTCGTTGGTCGATATTGTTGGAGAATTTTCGGGATCTGCATGTTTATTACTGTTGATAGAAATTTCCCGATGGATATCGAAGGTCGTGAATGTTCCCGGAAGTAGAGGAAATGTGTATGACGTAAGCCAGTGATGACGATCTTTAGTTCGATTGGTGGCAGTGCATCATTTCTACCGTGTACCAAATTGTTCGAGAAGAGAGGGAGGTTATTTAATCGTGTGCCGAGTTGCTGTTGAGAGATTGTTGTTGAGAGTTGCTGTGAAAGTTGTTGAGTTGAGTTGAGAATTGTATGCAGTTGTTGGTGTGTGCTGAATAAAAAGTGGAAAACTTCATACGTCGACTTAGTGACTTGTATGCTGCTTGAGCGGGTTGCGTGAATAAACGAATCTGAGTTACACCCTATCAGGAATTCAGCATTGGGGCTGAATCAGATACTGATAGAAAACACCAACATCAAACCGAGTGTAACATGGTGTCAAGTAAGTTTTGCAATGAGCACCTTGATCCAATTTTTTTGGGGGGGTTAGCGGGTTGGGTAAGGGTGAGGCGATGGGGGGTGGGGTGGGGGGGTGGGGAGCGGGTGTGTGGTGCGGACGAGCTTCCGACAAGGAGAGCGGAAGTTGTTGTTTTGTGCTTGTTGTGGTGGTGGTTGCTGTTGTAGAAGTAACAGCTGTAGCAGCAGTTGTAATCGTATTGACTCATGGGGTCCGTTCACGTACTCAAAACGATTGACAAAAATAGGAGCCTCATTAAGACGCTGAATGCGCATGTTTACTATCAAATCTATAAGCATGATTTAATTGTCTACTTTTATCCCTGCAAGAGTATTTTTGCACAGATTTCACATGGAGACTGCAAGATGCTATCGTTTAGGAAAATGTTCGTCCCCGAAAACTGGGATAGCTGAGTTGAGTTCCTTTCTGCCGAATCATGGTTTCTAACTTGTTCTGGCGGCTTGACAAATCCTAAAATTGTTATTTTTGCTTTGCGAAATTTTTCAACTTTGAAGGTGAGAGAATGTTGCAACATGAACAGAGTATTGAAAGTTTAAACATATTTTTTCAGGAATATAGAAGGTTACAACATGTAGAAGAGATACAATCTTCATTCTAATAACATGCTTGAGTAAACAAGCGAGTTAAAACCAGCGGTTCCGATTTAACGCACCATCGATTTGTTTGAAATTCCACCTGCTTGATTAACGTTAGTTGGACTGCCTCGCAACAATACACTTAAATAAACGCAATGGTTAAAAGTTACATAACCGAAATTAATTAATTTAAATGAATGTAAATTAAAGCAATGAATGAAGCTAACTGAACGTAGTAAAGTTAATCGACAAAATAAATTAACTTAAATGAACGTAACGGAGGAACCTGAACGAAAGTAATGAATATATCTTTGAGACAATTCGTTTGTGAAATGCAGCAAGTCGACTGGGGTAATTTACGTAGACCTGGTGGTACTGAACTAGTGTCGATGATTTGACAAAATAGGATACATTTGCTATCAGTGTTGTTTATCGTTTCGTAGTAAATTGGAAGCATCTCTGCAGTTACTTAGCGAGCACTTAACAAAGATTGTCTTACGGCTCGCCACATTACAGTGATGAAACTTGAAAACCAAAAAAATATCACGTTCGAACTGAGTATATATTTATGATATCTACCATTTTGGTTTAAATTTAACCGTGTGTGTGGGTTTTTTTAAAAGTATAGTTTTGTCTCTGGACGACACATTTTGATTTTCCGTGAAGCACAAACTATAGGTTGATAAAGTCAGGATAAGGCCGAATCCATGTTGCCGAGGACTCAAAATTGCTTCCAGCTTACGCACTGTGTAACTTCATGGACCTTTCCAAACTTCCTACAGACAATAAGCAAAATGTTTGTGTGGTTTACTTGGCCCTTCTATCCTATCCAATCCCGTAACTCAAGGTGGTTGGGGCACCACAGATGATCGTTTAACCAGCGTACTCCATCTTTCCCTGTCCTCAGCAACCCTCATGGCTTCGTTCAGTGTCAAACCAGTCCATTCTCAATTGTTGTCCTCCCACCTCTTTTTCGGTCTCCCTCTTCTTCTGCATCCTTGCACTGTGCCTTGCAGGATAATTTTTGAAAGGCCTGATGATCTAGTGACGTGGCCATAGTACTACCATCGGAGTATCCGAGTATCAGAGTAGGAATCTTGGACGTACACCGATTGTTGTTCTGAACCAGTTCTTGATGGCGCTGTTGTAGAGGACTGCACTGGTAGCCTTGTCCTACAGGCTTTTGATGACTTCAATAATTTTAGGGCTGGTGTTGTACACTCTCATTACTTGGCCAAAAATATTCAAATATTGATCGCTCGCTTCGCTGTATTCAGCTATTCTAATCAGAGCGATATTGACTTAAAATACCAGGATTACCGCAACCACCCTTCCGCTGCTTTTGGTCTATTTTATAACCATCAGTGGTTTAATATTAATCGTGTCTTAAGACAGAAAGAAAAGAGATACTCAGATAGACGGACTGGTGGCAATTTGATCCTTTGAATACTGTTTATTGCCTCACAGCGAGAGATGACCCGGATCTTTTCTAAACAGTTCATTAGTTGGACAACAAAATGCGAATAATCTATACTTGTCTCGGTTCACCGAAGTTATATACACCCTACGCAATACGCGCGCATTCACACACACACACACACACACACACACACCTACACCTACATACACACACACTTACACGCACAAAAACACAAACTCACAACACATAGACCTGCGTTTTACTATATAAAAAATCGCATAAGGAAAAATTGTTTAATATTAAGATTATTTGTATGTTAAGTTTAATCCTTGTCATTCTAATTGAACTACACAAACATACCCTTGCAAATAGTCAGTTATTTCACTAGTTCACAATTACGAGTACGAATACTTTATTATGTCAACAGAGAAATTAATCTTAAAAGTAATTAGTAGCGATTGCAGTCCATTCCTTATTTGCAGTAATCGATTAAAATCATATTTTTGCTTATTCCCCCCCCCCTCTCCTCAATCCCTCACCCCTCCCACACACACTTGATTCATAAAGTTTGAGTGATGGATCTGTGTTTACTGTGTGAGAGAAGGATAGTGGATGAAACATATGAGTGTGTATGTTGGTAAAGATCGCCGCACTTTGAGCCTGATTTGTTGATTTGGGGAAAAGCGCTTATAAAGCATCCAGTATTGTATTTTATGTAATGTCGACAGACTTTGCGTTTTGAACTCATCTGTCATTAAAGCGCCATATTATACCCTCTTTTTTAAATCCCTCCTTTGTCAACACGTTAACTGTCTCGGCATTCCTGTTATTTTTAAATACCGCGTTTCCTTCTTATCATTTAGAATCCTTCGCGGTACGAAACTTACATTTGTTAATAGCAAGTATAAGAAATTCTTTTCGAGAATTGAACAATTTTCCTTTTAAGTAACTTTTCATGAACTGCAGTTGCGTGTAAGAAGCTTTCCATTCATAAATTTAACGATTTGTGCGTTATTATTTTTCTGTCGATACATTCCTAACACTTAATGGGAAAGTGATTAGTGTTTAAGGAAGGTGGTGCTCTGATACTAGCTTTTCTTGACAATGAATTTTAACTTTTTTTTTTCTTTGACATTATAAAATTAACTTCGACAAAGACATTATAGCCTCTGTCAAGGATTGCTGCCCAGTCTACAGTAGACTCATTACCATCCGTCTGGGGGCAGCCCCTTTCAGCATCACCATCATCCAGGTCTATGCCCTAGCACTGGACTATGACGATAGCGAAGTCGATGATTTTTAGTAACATCTGCAGGCTGTCCTTGACCAAGTGCGGGAAGGACATAGTCATAGTGCAAGGCGACTGGAGTGCCAAGGTTGGCCAAGTTGCGTACCACAACTGGGGAGACATGTGGACCCCACTGCAACGAGACAAATGACAGAGGTCTAAGACTCTTGGAGTTTGCCAGATACAATAATCTGATACTGGCAAACACATTTGGTCCCCACAAACAATCCAGACGATGGATCTGGAACAGTCCCGGCGGGGATCGTGACAACCAGATTGACTACATCATGGTCAAGAAACGCTTCAGATCAAGCGTCAACATTCGCAGGACACGCACTTTTCCAACAGCAGATATCGGAAGTGACCACGATTTCGTGATGATGTCTTTCCGGCTCCACTTACGAAGACTACAAAATATGGAGATGAGGTGCTACAGAAGACTTCTGGGCATTTCCTATACCATGCACATCGCCAACGACGAAGTCCAACTGACCATCGCACAAGCCATTGGACAACACGATGACATGTTCACAGCGGTGAAGAAACGGAAACTCCGATGCTATGGCCACGTCGCCATATCAGCATCAGGCCTTGTAAAGACCATCCTGCAAGGCACGGTGCAAGGATGCAGAAGAAAAGAGAGACAGGAAAAGGAGTGGGAGGGCAACATTCGAGAATAGACTGGCTTAACACTGAGCGAAGCGATGAGAATTGCTGAGGACAGAAAGATGGATTACGCTGGTTAAGCGATCATCTGTGATGCCGTAACGACTTTCTAGTTACGGGATAGGATAGGATATAAGTGTTGTTTTGTTGTTTCTCTTCTATAATATTATCATCGTCAGTAGCATTAGCTGGTGGTGATCTACTCGAATTTTGCTCAGAAAATTTGTTTTAGGATTTTGAACGAGTTTTTCTTAATGTTTAATAAAAATATTAGCTTACAGATTAATTTGGATTCTGTTAGCGATTACACTATTATATTAGTATCTTGTGTCTTGCAGTTGTATTAAATATGTTGTACTTTTTGATTTTGCGTTATCGTTTACATAGTAGTTTGATTACTTGTACCATTGGGAAAAGGTTAATGTTGTTAGGGAAAAAGATTGATCTTAATTATTGTGGCCTCTACTGAGCAGGAAAACTAGACAAAAATAGGAGTAATCACTTTCTGAGAGAAAAAAAAACGAGCACAATAATTTACTATTTTCAAATTTTAACACTTTTAAAATGAATATTCCAATCGGAATAATTTTAATGTTTTAAAACCTTTTCTGTGAACTATCGATATTCACAACAACATCAAAATTTCGATACTAGTTAATGTCTGAATAACCGGGCACAACAACATGCTATTTCACTGTTGTAACAGGTTGAGTTTTTTAATTTTTATTTTACATTTTAACACCTTTTACAAAGAAGAATCTACAAAATAATTTTGATATCTTTTGGTTTAATTCTATGGATTATCGATATTCATTCAGGTTATTTCGATACGATTTAAGCTTGTACACGGCCCCACTGGAACCTGTCAGCCGGTAGCCTATTTTGCTAATTTCAGCATTTCTAGTTAAAGGAGTTCTTTCATAGTGTTTTTTTCGTTCGTGTCGGAATTCCTTTTGATACACAGTCGGATCAATTGATCTTCAAGCAAGACAAACCCCCTTCTGTCCCGCTGTGATAGTGTGTGCTATACTTTTGACTTCTTTTGTATTGGGCAGTTGCGCATTTTGAGTCTAGCTTTTTATTACAATCACTTCTTTCTTTCTGTCTGTTTTTCTTTTCTTTCTTTTCCTTTGTTTATGTCTTTGTGGAGGCTAGACTTTTTCACTTTAACGGTTTTGTAAGACTTTACATTCTCTTCTTTTGATTTTTTTTTTCGAGGTGCCTTAAGTGGCCTCGGCACAAGCTGTCCACGTGCTGCACGAGACATTATAATACAGCCTCACTTTCACGCCGCACGCGCCATTATTCATGTGGGAGAATGGCGACAGGAATGCCGGGAGGCAGAAAGCACCTGTTTATAAGTTAATACAGACTTCCTACAGTATTTCACTCTTCCATTGTAATAAAAAATTGCACAGCCTACCTTTTCTTTTGGAAGGACAAGCACGCGTGTATAGCTTTCATTACGAATTTTGCATAGAAATTGCTTTGCTTATTGATCTATCTGTACAATGGTTGGCTTTTATCGGATCAAGTAAGGTGTGCGAGTTAATGGACCTGCTCCGGTGTATTTATTAATTTATTAATGTATTTTTCTTTTTTTTTAAAACTAATAATAATACTATACTGATGTGAAATAAAACAGAGAACTGCTGTCAAAATGTACAATAATAACAAAAACAGTGTTGGGATCTTTAATAGCACAAATACGAAAACGTACTTTTAGCTCAAAACTCTTACTTCCCGCCCGTACCATCATTTTCATGCAATTTTTTTTTTCACCTACCACCGTCTTTAACCCCATATTGCGTAGCTGAGATTGAGCCGAGGCTTACGTTCTGTTCTTCACGAGCAGAAAGGGGGACGTGTAAATCTCGGCTAGTCTCCGCTACGCAGTATGCTTTAACCCATTGCTCGAGTTTTAATTAGTTACTTAATCGTTCTTCTATAGCGCTTTCCAGGCTCAAGAGCTGCTCAAGGCGCTGGCCGATACAGGATCTAACTCAAGCCGCCCTGAGGCGCCTACTATCTGCCGTAGGCGCATTATCGGACGCACAGACGACTGAGCATAATCCTGGGTGACCGGGGATGTGGGAGAAGGCACTTAGTGCTTTTCTTTTTGCTGGCCGAGTGTATTTGTGCAACTGACACACACCCATCTTGGACACGAGCGTCAGGATCTTTAAAGTCCGTGCGAAGGAGTGCGTACTAGGCCCTCGGTTTATACTCTCCGCCAAGTTCCTCCGGAGATCAGGTTGTATCTACACTCTTTAAAGCCTTTAATACCTCATTAAAGCTTTATTAAGCTGCGCTTTAATCACACAATGACGGATGCTTATAATCCGAGGTTCTTTGATCAGTTCTTTAACAAGCATCCGAAGATTTTAATGAAACATTTCCTGCAGTGCCGTGGCGTTGCCCTTCAGGAAATCTAGACGCCGTCTTCAATACAATCTGGTGTAAGTAGTTGTATGAAACTGCGTAGTATCTAACGTCTTCAATAAAAAACGGATCTTAAGGAGGGAGATAATCTTCAACTAAGGACGTCTGAAGTCAAGATCAAATTTGCGAGAGGAAAAAAACACACATAAACAAACTCTCACTCACACTTAGAGTTGACTGTTTGTTTTTATGTATTATGTATGCATTTTGTGTGTCTAATATTTGAGAAAATTTAATCAAAACTTAATTTTCGAGCTGTCACAAGGTCGTCTAGTTTCTGTTAGTAAATGGCTTTTCTCTCTTAGAATAGAGGCACATGCATCTAACAGATTAACGCAGTGGTGCGTGACAAACATGCTCCAAAGCATTGTGGGCATTAGTTAAACGGGAGTATTATGTGCGTGTGGTCACTAGCATTGAATGAGGCCTAATGACTATATCAGAGAGCCTCTTTGACCCGCACTGCGTCTTTTTAAGTTGCTAATTTGATATCTTTCACTTCAATAAAGTGGATTACTACACTCTTCTATAATTATACCATCTAGTGTAATGGTTTGGAGAAGAAAAAAAAAGGATGACCTCAGTCTTGCTTTAATTAACCGATGACAAAACTGTAATGAATTGGAACTTATAATGTTGATGTACTTTAAAGCTGTGCCCTAGCGTACGCGCTGTATTCAGCGTACATGCAGGTCTTCCAAGTAACTATCCTCTTCACCTGCTGAGGACTAGGTCTAATGGGAGTTTGGGTACTTTAATTACTTTCTTAAGAGCTTGTGGGAGGGGAGAAAGTGAATCAGAGTTCCTTAAGGACTGGAGAAGTCGAGAAAGTTGTGAAGACATTGCCCAGTGGAGAACATCCCAATAGCCCCACCTATTCATCAACGCCCCTCTCCTAAACCCACCTCAATCCCAGTCCTTCCGTCTTTGTCTGTCTGTCTCTCTCTCTGTCTACCTCTCTCTCTTCTTAAAATAAAAATATAGTTCTGCAGCGACACGCTTTAACGAAGTGAAAGTTCCGCCGTGACAAAAGAGCCGCACTTCTTAACAGTTTGCCTGTACCTGTTTCCGTCTGGGGTGTATCCTACCTATAGACCTAATTAATGCTCAGAGAGTTAACAATAACACATTAGAAATGGAAGAAAGTGGACGGCTTATAGGTCTAATGAAAAAGAGAGGTCATAAGCGGTGTTTGAACGCCTGAATTTCCTAAGCACTTAAAACGAATTACAAGTTGTAGCCCACTTCTAAACTAAATAGGCTGTTATCCGCTACTTCCACCCAACTAGGATGCGGCAATTTATCACACTGCATTTGTCATCGGATTGTGAAAGATTTCTAAGAACTACTATTATCTTCCACAAAAATGAAAGAAGACAAGGAGATGTCGAAAAGCCGTGTCAAGTAACGGGTATCTGCAAAGAATTGCACTAATTAAATTTTATATTATAGTTTAGGTTTAACGGGACTTCTCACTCCCTCCCCCCCCCCTCTTTCACACACACACACACACACCCACACACACACACATTGACTGAAAGTTTGTTATAGCTTCAAGTTAAAACCAAAAAGACTATTTATAATCGTTTGTGTAGAACACGAGAAGTAGGCGTCTCGCCTAAAGACAAAGGATTGTTTTATTAATTGCATATAATCCTCATTAGATGCTCTCCTCCGGCGGAAAACTATAAAGGTCCTCTATTAGAACCACCTACCCTGTCTTACATCAACACTAGTACACCCACTCGTTTCTAATAAATGGTATCTGCCTATGAAAGACAGTATTTGACTCGGCGGTACAATGTTAACTGACGTGTACAAGTTGGTCCGCATATAGATGATTGCGGGAGATTTTGTTAATTATCATTTTAATTTGGCAGGAATCAGTTCAGTTCAAGGTGGCCTCTCAGCGCTCGGGAATGCCCCTACGCGCTTCGACCTTCCCTCAAGGAGAGTTTTCAGAGTTGCACTTGCAGGAATCGACTTCCTGTATTGACTCTGTATAATCGATGGTTCATTCCTCCATGTGTCACCGCACGTTAAAAAAAACAGTCATTCTATCTGTAGGGTAGGTCAAAGACTCCAATAAAAACACACATACACACATCCACACACATTCACGTAGGTAAATCAGGGTGATTCATTAGCTCAGGGCGTTTGACAGGATGCGCTTGTTGCTGGAAGATCACATTTAATGGCGGCTTGAGTTGGACACTGATTTGTACCAGCGCTTTGAGCAGCTATACAAGAACAGTTTACTTTATTATGTGCCTGCTATTTTCTTACAAATTCCTACTGTCCCACTGTAATTCCAATCTAGCATGGAGAAATATAATATTTTGGTCCCCCGGAGAGCCACGAGTATCGTTCCCTATAGTGCACAACCGCTCTGTGCTAGATCTACAATTTCGTCTTTAATCGTTTGATTATTTCGCCCCAAAGTTTAACATTACTGTCTACAGTGTCATTTGTTATTGAATCTTTTGTTGGTGAGCGGATTAGCAAGCTTGTGTTCTTTGGATTCTATTTTTGTTCTCTCATTATATTGTTCAATGGAGGTGTGAGTGTGTGTGTGGGTGGGTGATTGTGTGTGTGTGTGTGTGCGTGCTTTATCTGCACGTAAGCATGAACACTGAATTACACGGCTCGTCGCTTTTGCGAGGATCAGCGGCGAACAGCCACTTCAACATGGATGCGTGCGAGCTGCCCGCAAAAGAGCAAGGGGGTCTAGTTTCCTTCAAAGCCCTTCTACAGCTTTTCTTCACCCTTGATCATTCCGTGTCATGCCCATTGAAACACTTTAATGCTCCGAGCGGTGATACGCATGTAGACACCATAATATTAATATGCACGGTTGATGTTCGTGATCAGTGAGCGTTCATACTATTAGAACGTTGAACTGAAATTGAGTTTTATATGTGTAGTTTAAACAAAATCAAAATGGACGATTACGCTGGGAACAAGCTAAGTAAATCGTGAATCCAGACAACTTCATTGAGGGTGCCGGGAATTTCAGTATAAATATTGTCCCCACTTTCTGGAAATTTAGTGATTTAAATTCCCAATGTCGCTGTCTTTCTCCTTTGTTCTTTTTCATTCCTACTCTGTTCTGTCAATCTACTATACTATCTTCTTCTTCGCTAGAACAGCCACCTACCTGTTTTTTTCTTAAAAACTCTTCCGGGACAAAACTCCTCATTTGTGTGTGGGGTCTGTTGGATCAGCTTGGGAATATTGGACGCTTTCTGTCAGGTGATCACTGGGGCGTCCTATGTTATTATTTGGCAATGTAGGCATTTTATATGTATGTGTTTTGTTGATATTTTATATTCAATGATGTTTATATTCTATTTTGTTTTTGTAAACGGGGGTTCGATAAATTAGAGTATAGCCTCAGCGTCCCATCGGTGGTATGTCTTTATTGTAAAGTGATCGGCTGATGGAGTTCTTTTATTGTTACCAATAGGGTTGTTTCGGCAGATCTTTTATGCGGATTAGGGGCGAGTCCTCTTTCAGCGAAGTTGTGGTCTTGATTTTGTGGTCCTGATTCGGCTCTTTGCAGTCCGCTGGATCCTGTAAGCAATGAATAACTAACTAACTAACCACTTCATTGAGCAATATTTGTAAAAAATTGATTGGCAATTTTAATAAATAATCTGTTACGTGTAGGCCTACATGCTGTTATGTCACTTTGCATCTGGGTGCTAAACACTACATCTTATGATGGGGTGGGAGGAATTGAGAAGGTGATAAGTGTGAGGTGGGGGGGGAGAGGGATGGGTTTAAAAACTTATCCAAAGAAAGTTGCGCACCGTGACTTGGTCGTGTTGAACGGTCAAACAAACCTAATGACGTCATCACGGTCAAACAGGTTCTCTTCCCCCCCCCCCCCCCCCCCAAAAAAAAAAAAAAACGCACCTTCTCCACCATCTATACACTACCCTTATCACTCTCCCCCCCTCCCTTATCTTACCCACTGTATGTCCCCTTTGCCCGTACACACAAACACGCCTACATCCTCCCACCATCCCACCCTAACCCCCACCGCCTACCCCTCTCCACATCCACATCATTTTTAGTGGATTTCTTCCTCCACTACCACCCACACAACACCCTCCCCCCTCTCTTTCCATAGTAGGCGGAGTATCTACTCTTAAACACAACCTTTGTTCCGCTTAGTAGTCTGGGGCGCATCAAGCAACAAGTTGGCGCCTTTGCGCGGCCTGAGTGGGATCTTGTTCTCGACCAGCACATTGGACAGCTCTTTGTGCAAGTAAAGTGCCCTATGTAAGACCAACTCCATAGTCATAATTATACCGAGAATACGTCTGGCCAGTGGCAGGATCTCTGAATGTCATCTCTGGAGTGTGGGAACTGCGTTGCTCAGGTTTAACTCCGCCGCAACTTTCAAAGGAAAATTGTGTGTGCGCGAACTACACAGCCTTGGCTGTTACGGCCAGCGTTTTGTTTGGGTTTTAGCTTTGTGTTTCTGTTCTGTTTTAAAGTTTGAGGCAGGCTAACAAGGTGTCCAGAGGTATAACCGAGTGTCCTGAGTGTCTTGGGGAGAAGTTGCTGAAGGAGTTTGGGTGGTGGTGAGGGTTATAAGCATGAAAGGGGAGTGCGATGGTGACGATGACCATGTTGTTGATAACGCTGATGATGGTTAGGGTGATGGTGATGTCTGAGGTAACGGTGGGGCTGTTGAAGACGATGGTGATGGTAATGGTGGTGGTAATGCTGCTGCTGCTGCCGATGATGATGATAGTGGTGGAGGTGGTGGTGGTGGTGGTGGCGGTGGCGGTGGGGGTGATAATGATTATGATGATGATGATGATGATAATAATAATAATAATAATAATAATAATAATAATAATAATAATAATAATAATAATAATAATAATAATAATAATAATAATAATAATAATAATGAAAACACATTATGTATGTAAACTATTTGTTAGGGATGGTTGATCTTTTATTAAAGTGGAAAATAATGTAATTCCAGCATCCTTTGATGGTGAATCTCAGACTACGACCTTCCTGCTGTTTACATTTGGCACCAAATTTAGACTGAAGAGTGTGAACAGAGGCTAAAAAATAAAGAATTAATTAATTAATTAATTAATTAATTAAAGTTAGAAAGACATTTTTAAAAAAACAACGAAAGGAAGAAGGAAAGAAAAAGTACAAGAAGAAAGGGAATGAGGATGAGGAGGAGCGAGAGAGGAGAGAGAGAAAGAGAGAGAAGAAGAAGAAGGAAAAGGAGGAGGAGGAGGGTGTAGGAGAGACAGAGAAAGACAGACAGAGTCAGTCCCCGTTCTTGCAGGAACTTTTAAAAACAAATCGTTGTTGACGTCATGCACCTTGTTCTAACGACTCGGGGGAAAGTAACGGACAAACGCTAAACGTTCAGTGTTTTCCCCGCCTTTTTACAACACACAGTCAGTACACGGAATGTAAAACCACCGGAATGCTGTGCTTCCTTCGTCACTGTAGCCTTTTCTGTAGCAAATCTGAGCGCAAATCATGATTTATTTATTTATTATGTTAGTGATTGTTTTAGATATTATTTGCTTGTTTGTGTTTGTTGTAGTTATTTTATTTTATTTATTTGTTTATTTGTCGTAGGCTATTTTCTTCTTCTTCTTCTTCTTCTTCTTCTTCTTCTTCTTCTTCTTCTTCTTCTTCTTTCTTTCTTTCTTTCTTTCTTCATCATCTTCTTTTTGTCCCACCGCCGTAGCTTAATTGGTAGAGCGTTCGCCTGGCACACCGTGGACCCATTGTCTGATACAATGGCTGTTAAATATTTGTAGTCCGTGTTGATGCCATTGGTGTTGTTTGTCATTATTTTGGTCTTCTCTGAACTTATTTCCATTCCGAAGGCTCTGAAGGTGGGGTCAAGCTTCTGTACCAGCTGTTCAAGTTCTTGTTTCCCTCCAGCCCCCCTCCCCCCCCCCCCCCATCAATGTCATCCGCAAAACGGAGCTTGGAGATTGGTCTACTCCCTATGCTGATTGTGCCTTCATGATCTGCAAGTGCATCTGAAATGATGCGCTCCAGAAAGATGTTGAAGAGTGTTGGAGCGAGTAGGCATCCTTGACGCACGCCGATTGTTCTTCTGAACCAGTTCTCGATGGCGCTGTTGTGGAGGACTGCTCTGATAGCCTTGCCATACACAGGATTTTGATGACTTCAATAATGTTAGGGCTGATGTTGTACACTCTCACGGTTGCCCACAGAGCTGCATGCCACACTCGGTCAATTGCTTTCTTGAAGTCTACAAACACGTGATATAGATGTTGTTGGTGCTGTAGGTATTTATCGCAAATTATTCCGAGGTTGAAAATCTGCTCAGTGGTACTTCGCCCTGCCATAAATCAATGCATCATGCTTGTTCTTCAGCCATGATTTGTTCAGCTTGGGGCTTCAACCTGTTGAGTATTATTTTCAGGAGGACTTTGCTTGAATGGCTGATGATATTTAACACATGCTTTCCTATCTAAAGAAGGGAATCTAACTTTAATAAATTCTTCATTCAGTTAAAATAAAAAGAACAAACCTATGAACTACACTACACTATTAATGGATAATTCGTCCTTTACGAACATCCACATGCACGCGAAAAGAATAATACTCTGCAAAATGCTAGCGAAGCATTATTTATTTACTTATTCATTCATTCATTTATCAGGCCTGTGTTGTTACCATCAACGGACTTCCCTTGCAAAACAGTATAGTTTGGCTTTCTCGTTTGGTTTGTGGGTCTTATTCTTGCCAAGTCCTGAGAGACGCTGCATTGCAGCTGCCGTTTTTTCCCTGAAAAGGTGATCCTACTTCTTACCTACGTAAGTAACAGGCAGAAAGAGAGAAAATGAAACCAACACAACGAGTCATCAGAACAATACCAAGCTTTCCAGTTTATTCTCAAACTCGTTCTCAAAGTGAAACATTGCTAAATGCCTACGTCAGTACCAAGTATAATCAATTCCATCCCACAACTAGAATAATACCTAGCTATAGAAGTGTAGGAAACGGAGAGGTTA
The DNA here is from genome assembly GCA_036898135.1 of Oncomelania hupensis. Taxonomy (NCBI): domain Eukaryota; kingdom Metazoa; phylum Mollusca; class Gastropoda; order Littorinimorpha; family Pomatiopsidae; genus Oncomelania; species Oncomelania hupensis. Next base: position 34,668,147 of record CM072518.1, on the reverse strand, counting down.
CGTTATGTTAAAACACTGGTTGAAAGCAACCTGCCCTAAGGACACGTACTGCAGTATTAACATCATCTTCAAATACCATATAGCCTATAATTATCGTTGTTTTCGTGGGTGAAATCTGATGAGACTGCTCGTCCACAAAATTGTTTATCCCGAAGGCTGGACAGATATATCGCTGTTTGTTTGCTTATCTGTCCCAGAGCCAGCGATCATTCAACACCATTCTTAAAATACGTGGGTTGTAGTAGTGTACCTTGCGCGTTGGCGTTCATCATCAGGGGGCAGTTTTATGAACGGTTATAAAGAACGAGTAAGGAGAGGTTTTTTACACCTCTGATTTGTATTTAAAGAAACCCACTTTAACCACGCCCTCTTGACAGATCCTTTTAACATTCACAGTGAGTGTTTCTCCACTGACATCCAAGTCCAATCTCTCAACATTATGCATAGCTTCAAATATTTGGGACCCGCCAGGAAGTCCTCTCCAGAATTGCACAAACTACTGCTGCCCTGACAAGGTTGAAGCCCATTTGGAAAGATAGGACCATCAGCCTACACTCCAAGGTAAGACTGCTGCGCTCCCTTGTCATCTCCATCTTCCTATACGCTTGCGATACATGGACCCTCACAGCAGACCTACAACGAAGAATACAAAGCATGGAGATGAGGTGCTACAGAAGACTTCTGGGCATTTCCTATACCCAGCACATCACCAACGATGAAGTCCGACAGACCATCACACAAGCCATTGGACAACACGATGACATGCTCAAAGTGGTGAAAGAACGGAAACTCCGATGGTATGGCCACGTCAACAGAGCTTCAAGCTTTGCAAAGTCCATCCTGCAAGGAACGGTGCAAGGAGGCAGAAGAAGTGGTAGTCCAAAAACGAGGTGGGAGGACAACATTCGAGAATGGACTGGCTTGACGCTGAGCGAAGACATGAGGGTTGCCGAGGACAGAAAGATGGAATAGTATGATTAAACCATCATCTGTGGTGCCCCAACGACCTTCGAGTTACGGGATATAATAGGATTAAATTCCATAGGTTTTCTAATGCCTATTAATAGCAACTCTAGCCAACAGTCTGGCGCCTAAAATAGCATTTACCAAAGCCTGTAAAAGACAGAACCCGTTAAAAACAAATTGCTCGTAAATTTGACTTTTCCCTACCCCAGAAACCGGAAACGCACCCTTCAAGATGCGTGGTTCACTCAAAAACAGGGTCAAAGGTCATACGGCTATGATATTGAAGTACCGTTAAAACAGGGGGAATCACTCCCTGTCAGAACCAAAATGGAAATTTGAAACTTTAGCGGTTGGTTTGAGCAACGAAAGCCCGTGTTATCATTGTGTAATGCAATAACAATGCGAAGTTTAGGGTAAAACCGTTTTCGCTAAAAGTAAACAATGCGTCCTTCGAATTGGAGCCTTTTTAGGTGAACGTCTTCTACTCACTCCACAGAGGGGCCGGGTAGCTCAGTTGGTAGAGCGTCTTACTAGTAACCGAAAGGTACCTGGTTCGAATCCCGGATTGGCCAACGTGTGACCATATTATTTTCCCCTTATCATCAACTGGTTCGCTTGTGTCAGAATAATGTGACCAGTAGTCGCCTATACGCTTCGGTGTCGTGTGACTATAATCTACAGTTACACTCACTCCTCATACCCGTTCATAGACCTGCCTAGCCTCCATGACGAACACTCTAACCTATTACATTCGCACTTTTTGTTGTTTTGGATATTGGAACATATACTACTCAAAATAATACAAGGGCCGCTTGGGCATATGGCTCTCTCTTTAAATCAGATGCATGGTTAGAAAAGCAGCAAAAGCAAAGCACCCCAAAAAAAGCGCCGATTGTTGAACTGAACTCAGAAAATGCATGCCTTTCGCGTGCAAATCACTTTTTAATGTTAAAAATTTTGCTTTATTAGCAAGACAACAGTAAATTAGGGTCATTTTTTTTGTAAAAATTGGGTTTGTTTTTCAACTCAGTGCAGAAAGTTCAAAACTCACACATGTGATTACTTGTCAGAATAAGATTGTCTTGAATGTTACTGTACAAGATAAGTTTTGAAATAAGCCATATAGGCGATATTATTGATAGCAGCAAAAAATAATTAAACTAAATGAAATATGAGAGTGGCCCTTCAATTATTTTGAGTAGTATATTTGCCTTCCACGAAGGTATAATCCGGCTCACTCTCTCATCCACAGCCTATCAGCGGCGTTACCCAGGACGCACGATAATTATAGGCTAGATATTTTATTTTTAAAGAAGCGTGAAAGGAGAACAACTGATGTAGAAATGTCACTCGACGGATGCCAGCCTTTAATAATGCTTTGGGTAGAGCAACCGTAGTGTAAAGATGAAGATTTGCTGCAGCGATACACCAGGAGAAAAGGATCTACTCATCCCCTCCCCATCCCTGCCCTCTCTTATTCGAATCTGAACCTAATTTCCAAGGACTGTGCACTGGCACAGCTATCAGACTGATCGAAAAAGCAAGATGACCTATGCTCAGAACCATTTCAAGTCCCAGGCAATCTGAATCTAACCCAGGACACCTTGGAACACAAACTATGCTGAGATGCTGTAGGATTATGATTTATTTAGTATTGAAGTTTCTTGGACTTATTTTGAGTAAATTATAACTCTGTTTCGTTACAATAGGTAGTATTACGATTAGGCGTGGCAATGATTCCAGCGTTTTGACCAGATATTTGTTGCGGTAAGCGCGCTCTGCATAAGAAAAATATTCTTTGCTTTAATTGCTACAGGCAAACGATGGAAATAGGACAGCATTGTGCACGTGCGCATACATGCATTGCTGGGGTGTTTGTTCAACAATGACGACGTGACCTGTGTCGTCAACATAATCAGGTTTGTTTGTGGCCACTAGATCGATGCGAATGGAACTCCTACTCTTAGTGCCTTCAGCAAGGGTCCTATACATCTGCTTGTGTGTGCGGCGCGCCTGTATGTGTGGGTGTGTGCCCACTACCACTGCCACCATCACCACCCCACCACTACCATCATCATCATCATCATCATCATCATCATCATCATCATCACCATCATTATTATCCTCATCTTATTGTGCTGCAGAAATGAAAGGTTGCTGGATGCATTTGAGTTTGGGGTATATGGCATTACTGGGTGAGGTTTGTGTTAGTATGGGTTTAAGTGACTGGGGATATAATGTGTGTGCATCCGCCTTGCCGTTGCGTTGGCCTCTGGTTTTAATCTCCTAAGTGCCAGAATAAATGTATAGAATTTTCTTACTTTCTGAAATCGCACTTTAGACAAGGTTGCCTTCCTTCCCCTTTCCCTCCCTCCCGCTCTCTTCCCCCAGCATCGCTCGCTTAGACTCACTCTCGCTGTATCTCTCTCTCTCTCTCCCTCTCTCAGTCCCAGAGGTCCTAGTCGCCCACACTTGTTGTGGACCTTCTCTTCCGCCTACTATGCAACGCCACACTTGCCCTTTGGCAACAACTGCACCCATGACTCCGCCGCCGTTTTCTGATCTTATGTATTGGAATGTGATGATAATAATAATAGATTGCATCATTATGGCGAGCGGTATCTGAATGGCAATATATGGGAAACTGTGAAACGTAGTATTGTATCGCCCACACTGCGTAGCTGAGACTAGCCAAGGCATGCATTTGCCATTCACTAGTGAGTGACTCGAAGAGTCTCAGCTACCCTGTGTGTGTCTCGCTTGGCCATGCTGCAGCGTTTGACCGAAACATGAAGGTGTGATGGTCAAGGTAACATGAGCGAGCTTGTGGCCACTGAAATGTGTGAAATTGTACTGCTGTATTAATTTTGTTAATTAATACTTCGTTAGATTGAAAGATTGTCAACGCACGGGAAGATGTTCGTGCGGCCCTTTCCCCAAAATACGTAATGATTTCAGGGGGATGCCGCACTACCTGCCACGGTTGCTTCCGTAGATCTTAATAATAGGTGGTATGTGTAGTTGAAGAGAGAATTACAGCACGAAAGGCGAGAACACGCTCGCACTTGCACTCTATACTGGAACACGCTGATGATGATGACACGGTTCGCTATTCACTCAATGATTATGAATAATAATGGATGATGAGATAATTAAATAATCGGATTTACTGCAGCCTTGTTGATTCTTGTATTGTTCCAATATTTGTTGATGACGCTGTAGACCATGCGAGTGAAACTGAAGTATGTCTTTGGCAATAATATTAAATCTTTTACTTATCTTGAATTCTCGTATTGAAGCGGGGATGAACGTAGATGACCCGCCTTGGCCTCGTTTTCAACGACGATATCACTGGCGACTTTACGTACTCCTCATTGCTGCTGTCTCTGCTATGGATCACACTTAAATGTCTGTCTCTCTTTCTATTATTAGATTATCTTTGATATCGATGCCGACACAGTAAGATCAGTGTTTCAAAAACTGAATGTAAAGAAGGCTGCAGGCCCCGATGGCATTGGAGGGCGGACCTTGAGGTGGTGCGCGGCACAGCTGTGCGTAGTGTTTAGCCAGCTGTTTTCCTGGTCCCTGCGTGACTGTGTCGTGCCCAGTGTGTGGAAGCACTCTGTTATCTCACCCATCCCCAAGATCGCCCGACCCAAGCAGTTAAATGACTATCGCCCCGTAGCCCTAACATCCATAGCCATGAAATGTTTTGAAAAAATTGTTCTCTCTCGTCTACTCTTTCACACTCAGCCATTCTCTGACCCCCTACAGTTTGCCTACAAACCCAATCGCAGCACTGAAGACGCAACTCTTACCATCCTTCACAATGCCTACACCCACCTAGAGACCCCCAGCTCCTTCGTCCGCGTCCTCTTCATCGATTTCAGTTCTGCTTTCAATACTATCCAACCTCATCTCATGGCCCAGAAGCTCCTTTCTTACTCTGTACCCTCCAAACTCGTCCTTTGGATAGTTCAATTTCTTGTCAATAGGTCCCAGGCTGTCCGCTTTCACTCTGCTCTTTCCTCTGTCAAGCAAACCTCTGTCGGTGCGCCCCAGGGCACTGTGATTTCGCCGGTACTTTTTACGTTGTATACCGACGACTGCCATGGCTCTGACACCTGCCCGGTCATTAAGTACTCGGACGACTCGGCCCTGGTGGACATGTCAAACTCAAATTCTCAGTATTTCTCATCTGTCGAAGTTTTCAGCACCTGGTGCAAGGAAAACTACCTCGACTTAAACGTAAAGAAAACAAAAGAGCTAATCGTTGATTTCCGCCGCAACCCCGCCCCCATATCCGCTCTCGTCATTGGCGTTGCTACAGTAGAGAGGGTCACAGAATACAAGTACCTTGGCACCATCATTGACGAGAAGCTGAACTTCTCTTCTAACGTCAATGGTATTCACAAAAAATGCCAATCTAGAATTTATTGCCTCCAGAAACTCCGACGCTTGCATGTTCAAAACCGTATCCTCCAAACCTTTTATGATTCGTTCATCTCTTCCATTCTCACTTTCTCATTTGTATGTTGGTATGGAAGGTTGTCTTTGGACAGTAGGAATGTGTTGGACAGAGTGGTGAGAGTGTGTGGGAAGGTTGTGGGAGTGCAACAAATGAGTATGATAGCGATGTATGAAAGGCGAGTGGCTAGAAAGGCCCGTCGCATACTTCAAGACAGCAGTCACGTGCTCGCGCACCACTTCAATCTCCTGCCCTCGGGTAGGCGCTACAGGACACCAAAGTTCAAAACTGTACGCACTAAAAATAGTTTTATACCCACCGCAATCTCTTTAATAAATGATTGAGAATTTGAACGTATGATGCTTCTATTATGACAGTGTGCGTGGCATGATTTATATAATTAATGTCCAATCCGCATGAGATAGTGAGTATGTGCCCCTGTGATCTTACATTTCCGTTTAGTGTAGGCCTATGTGCTTAGAGATTTTTGTATTCTTTTATGAACATATTATTTTATCTAAAAGTCTTACGTTGTTGTATATTGATGCGATTATTGCTTGCCAACAGTGATTGTTATGTTGCAATACCTTCTATCATGATTATAACACTGAACGTAAATCATGCGATAGTTATTTGTTTTCCCCATGTAACTTCTTATGATTACAGTTTTAAATGGTTAATTCAGTAATGTCTTCTTGATATACTTTTATCCTGTTTTATTGTTTACTGTTTATTGTTGTTATACTGTCCTTTATCGTCTTGTAACATTTATATCTGGCACCATGTGTGAATTTCTCTTTGATTGAGATAATAAAGTGATCGTATTCGTATTCGTATTCGTATTGCCCCTGTCAGTGTGTGCTACTTCTGCATGGTCCATGATGTTGCTGGTGTCTCTGTATTCTGGCCACTTCGGTGCTACTGCTGCTTCTGTGCCGTGGCGGCGTCGGTGCTGTTGCGGCTCCGTATTGTCGCGCCTGACACGATCAGGTCGTGACCTAATGTCTCATATAAAATCCATAACAATACACATGTATAGTTTATGGTACCTCTTTTGTGGAGTATAGATGGCATTAAAATATTATACAACGTTAATATTAGGCTATATAAAGAATGACAGATGGGATGACAGCTGATCTTTTCTTCATGGTTACACTTGCTTGCCTTACATACACAGTCCCCTATACGCTTATGTGTCCGGGGACGGTAATCTACCTACTGAACTTAAATACATTAACATAAAAATAAAACACTTCTGCCAAGTGCTCATCAAACCGGACCCTCTGAAATAGGTCTAAAGCTCAACATAGATTAAATCAATGTTGTGGGATGCTGTCTGAAAGATCTAGGAATCGACCTAGATGCGCAGTGGCTAAATATTTGATTAACAGTGACGGAAGAATGAAACTTATTTAACACAAAAAACAAAACTAAAAAACCTGGAATAAGACACATTGTTATCATTGTTTTCTTTGCCTACGTTGCTAGCTAATGCGAATACCTATATTTATTCAGTCATTTATTCCTCAATTTATTTAAATTAATTGTTCGTTTATAGCGCTCGTTACAGTTCAAACGCCAGTTCAACGCGCTTGCCATTAGATCTAGCATTGTTTGGTTTTCTGAAGTCAGGACCTATTCCCCGTCGTCCCTGTCACACACTTGCTACTAACTTGCGCACGGCATGAAGCGTGAGATCAAGGAACGACTTCAACTGGCCACTTGTTATAACTGAGTAAACACAACTGTTCCATGTAATACGTAGAATAAAACAGTGAGAAAAACTAATAAAACACTCGCTTTTGCCTCAGATAACCTCTAAACGCAGCGATATAACGAACTCGCTATTATTGAAGACAGAAAATAAATGCTCATGATTAATTTTTAAGTTTACATTGACTGCATCAGAAAAACATCAGTACCATTAATGGTACAGCATTTTGCCAGCATTGGTGACGAAAGAAATCCAAAAATGTTCTCCCTCCTACTCCCCCCCCCACCACCACCACCACCACACCAAAAACAATCAGAAAAAAAATAAACAAAAAAAAATTATACTTTTTTTTCAAATAAGGTGAAGTGTTGCAATGGTTTAAAATTACGTGTAAGAAAATTTACTTTAATGAAATAAACTAACGTTGCACGTTGACCTTCAAAGTGTAGCTTCCTCTGAGACTTTTGTCTCCCCGTAATAGACTGTTAGCCTTTATTCCAATGAATAGAATTCTCTTGTGCATAATTAAAACCATGTAGATATACTCTCTTGACACCGTCTGAGCGCGTTACAACAAATTGTGTACAAGGGTATGTGCAAATTGTACGACCTATAGCCTACACAGTTAAATCATGTGTTTTTGCCCTTGGTCTGAGCGAATGCGCGTGAAAAGCTCTTTGAGCAAACACTGTGTCTGATTTTGCGCTATACAAAATAAATTATTTATTATTGTTATTATTATTATTATTATTATTATTATTATTATTATTATTATTATTATTATTATTAGTGTTGTTGTTGTTAATATACATTACTATTCTCTTGTGTAAAATTGTACCGATGTAGATGTAGATCTACTACTTTTATATGGTCTGACCTTTATATTTAAAGTGTACACATGTGTGTTTGTGGGTGTGTGTGTGTGTATGCAAATTGTCCACAAGTAAATCAAGTTGTTATTTTGGCCTTAGTTAGTTCCTGGTTAAAGCTCCACACACGGTAAGCAGCGATCAAATCACGCCACATTGCTCCAGCACAATACTTGGGTATTGCTAGTGAACAGATACAAAGGAGTATTTTCCACTTGAGTGGCAGCCACACCATAGGCTGAGGAGCTGAACTAATATTAATTTAACAAGCAATGGTTGATGCCGCACCCCCTAATTTACCTCTGGTACCAAAGCCTCGCCACAATGAGGCATTGATGTAGAGTTCAATTCCGGACTGGTACGCCTCGCTGACTAATTAATTCTGGAATTAGTCTGAACGCAACATAATTGTACTAGTAAAGTATTAAGAGCAACATAGTTTATGATGATAGGCTTTTTTGGAGCAGTTGCTTGTGTTGGAAAATGCGCTATATGGAGTTGAAATGTCACAATACTACAGTCATGATGATAACAGTTAAAGAAGTAGGAATGAGAGCGTGTGCAAGTGCTTCTAATGCGCTCAAATAGCCATGAGGAGTGTGACTATGTTATACAGACCAGCGGAAGAATCCAAGTTAGAATGACGCAAGATGTCAGACCCGCTAGATTGACTCCATCACTGGAGAACAAGAGACTATTAATGGTATCTTATGATGTGAAAGTTTCGTTATGGTATTGCGTGACAATTGGTTCTATTATCTTTTTTTTAATAGTTTTTCTTTTAAACTCTTTCAGTGTCGTAACTTTTGCGGCTGTGCGACGCCAGTGACGGGTCTTTTGCATGAAGAGAGTCGCATCAGATCGAATCACAAACAGCACAGAAGTAACAATTACCGTTTAATGTGTAGCACATGCCAACAAAACAAAACACGCAAAAATTGCGGTTTATTGTGCTGGAAACCAATCATCACAGCACTAGGACTGATCCAATCTTTCCTTAAAATCTGTACGGTAGGTCGGCCGCACCGAAAAGTAAAACAGACTGACACAGTCAACGGGTCTCTTCTCTAAAAGTGATTAACGGAATGGTGTTGACCATTCAGCGGGAACAAGCTCCAGAACAATGCCAAGCATGTTAAATACGTTAAACATGGCTTCTGTAACCGTTGCCCAGTTTGTATTGCGCACTGACCCGTGGCCGGCTTAAGCCACAAAGACCACAACTGACATAAAATGATCAAACTATTATTTTATTTTATTTTTTTAAAGTGAGCACGCTGACATAGGTCGGTCGTAGACACCCTGAGTATTTGAGGAGTTTAAGGAAGTCTTGAAGTAATTCAAGTCTTCTGCACAAGTAAGCGAGTTCCTGGGTGGAGTCGCAGGTTGCAGGTGCCTCGGGAAACGAAGAAATAGTTGATTTGTAATTGCTGTAAACCAGATAATTCAATAACTGTAATATAATATAAGAAGAAAAATAAAATGAAGAAGAAGAAGGGTGGAGTGCAATGAGGGGATGGGAGGGGAGGGGAGAGGTGGGAAATCACTTTCAGTACCAATGAAAGGCAAGAGTGATGTTTCATTTTATCCCTGCGATGGAAACAAGGATTGTGGCGTGAAGGTTCTAGATGTAACCACGCTCGGTAGCGATTAAATATTAATGGGGCAGACTCCGCATTCTTTCATTGTTCTGGAGCGCGGCCGAATCAGATCAAAAAGATGAAAACCGCTTTAGTCTGGTTTGTCTAACATTTTCATGTGAATTTTATTTTTAATCTTATAGGCTTAATGACGTTTGTGTTCTGTGCAATTTTCACGTCTGAAAATCGATGCAGACTTCAAAGAAACACATTTTTTGAAAGTATATAATGTATAAGAACATGATTAAAAGGAATGTGCCTTATAAAGGGTATGGTAATTTAGTTGTTAAAGATTTTTATTCTTAAAAGAAATACATCACATAGGAACATACTTTTTGTGGCCTTAATATTGAAGTGCACTGCTTGACATTTAGCATTCTCTTGCAACGTTGGCGTAACCGTTAAGTCTTCTGGTAATTCCTTAACGAAAGCAAGGCATTTACAGTAATTTAGTTAATTCTGAGACTAATAACATTGCTGCGTGTGTGAATTAAAAATAAAACCACCATGAACCAGCAACTTTAACTCCTATTTATGCATTTACGCGAACCACCCAACACACACACACACACACACACACACACACACACACACACACACACACACACACACATACTTGCACAGACACCGTTATTTGGACTTTTCTCAAACGCCACATACGTTGTATGGACAATGGTTCGTGCTACGACACCCTTTTTAAGTACTTTTAAGTGTTCTAACCCTAACCCTAACCCTAGCCCTAACCCTAACGGATCATTAAATGGACGTCCCAACAAGGAGGTCTGTCCAAAGAACGTATGTAGATGTGCACTAGTTTGTCCAAATAACGCCGTGTAAACATGCGCACCCCCCCTCACACACACACACACACACACACACACACACACAGATCAGTCCCAACTCGTTTCTTGTTGCACTCTGTTGTTACTTTCATGAATGGAATTCCTTCAAGGGGAAAAAAAAACACCCAACAACAACAGTGGTGTTGATGTTGACTTGATATCTTATCGCTCTGCTGCCTATAGCTGTCTGGGGGAAAGCATGTAACACGTAGGACGTCTCTTACTCAAGGCTGCACGCAAGTACACGCTGACATATTCCTCAAGAGGAGTTTCCTTCTCCTCACCAACCCCTTGGGGTCATGAGCAATCTTGCCACTGTAGATTGTTCTAACCTATAAAGGGAACAGTGAAAGCCCCAGTTGAAAACCTGTCTTGCCTTTGTAGGCATGACAGATTCACTGCGGCAACAGTACCCCCGTTGGAGTGCCGGGGGTTTCAGTATAAATAGTATCCCCACTTTATGGAAATTTAGTGCTTTAAATTCCCACTGTTGCTATCTTCCTCATATACTCTTTCCCATTCCTGGTCCGTCCTATCACTCTGCTATACTATCTTCTTCTTCGCTAGATCAATGACCTACCTTTTTTCTTGAAAACTCTTCCTGGACAAGACTCCTTGTTTGTGTATGAGGTCTGTTGGATCAGCTTGGGAGTGTTGGACGCTTTCTGCTGGGTGGTCACTAGGGCTTCCTATGATGTTAGTATTTAGCAATATAGGCATTTTATATGTATATGTTTCGTTGATGATTTGTAATGATGGTTGTATTCTATTTCGTTTTTGTAACCGGGGGTTCGCGTAGTTGAGGTAAACCCTCAGCCGTCCCCCGCGTGGGATGTCTTTATTGTAAAGTGACTGGCCGGTGGAGGGCGTTCAATTTTCCCACTAGGGTTGTTTCAGCAGATCTTTTATGCGGATCGGGGGTTGTCCGGTCCTTATTTGGCTCGGAGGAGTCCGCTGGACCTAAAGCAACAATAAATCAATCAATTCTCCTCACCAGAGAATAGAAAGTCTGGATAGAAATTCCCCGACTTGCTGAAACTACTAGTGTTTACCTTTTTAGTGTGTAGGTCACACACGTAAATATCTTTTATTAAGCCTCCTACTACTGCCGCTAGGAATAAGAACCCGATCTACCACCGTAGCTCAGAGGTAGAGCGCTCGCCGGGCACACCGGTGACCCTGGTTCGATTCCCCCCGTGGTGGGCCAGATAAAACTGGCAATTTTCGCTGCCCATCTTAGCAGTATGAATTGTCAGATGGTTCAGTATTGATTTGCATGGGCACCTACCCCTTGTTCCCTGGGATGGTTATCCCCGTCTGCCATATCGCCAATGGTGGGTTTAGACGTTAAACTCCAATGTTAATTCATTAAAAACACGTCTATTTTATTCTTTCCTACTCCTTAAACTTAATCTGACGTGAAATAAATAAATTGATTGAATTGAATCGAATTCCTTCTGCTTCCACCTACTTCTCTCCCCTTCTTTCTATTCTTTTCCACCAACAACTATCTTCTTCTAATCCAAGTTTAGTTCCGTTATTTTATTTTCACGTCTGTTCACACATTGGTGTTTTTACACAACAAACAAACAAATAAACTAACAAAAATAATTAATTCAATTTTAACTCAAAATTTTTAAAACGATACCACTAGTGAGGGCACTAACAATTTTAACGATAAATAATCCTAATAATTCCTAATGGAAGGAACTTGAGTATCATATTGTATCATCGCTGTTTTTGTTCCTTCTTTCCTAGCTTAAAAAAGACAATACACATAGTTACTAATAACAACCCGTAGTTGCACTTGAGGTATATGCATGATTGCTGGACTGGTGGACTGTATTTATTTTTAGCTTGAAACTGATTGGTGTTGCCATACTAATACGATTTACAAGTTTTACATACCTCTTATTTTGGTGTGTCCACATTTATTCATATTTACTTCTTGTCGTTCAGCTTTCTGTGTCCGAAATCTCTTGGCAAGCTATGAATAACATTGGTATAATTAATGTTATTGACATTACTACTGCTTTTTGCAAGTTAGGAACTGTGGAATGAGAAATGGAATCAGGTGAACCACGGACCCGGACATATAGAAGTGAATATGATGATGATGATTATGATGATGATGATGATGATGATGATGATGATGATGATGATGATGATGATGATGATGATGATGATGATGAGAGATGATAATGATTATGATGATGATAATAGTGATACTACTACTACTACTACTACTACTACTACTACTACTACTACTACTACTACTACTACTACTACTACTACTACTACTACTACTACTACTACTAATAATAATAATAATAATAATAATAATAATAATAATAATAATAATAATAATAATAATAAATGCTACAATATACGCGCTTTTCCCCCTCAAAATCTCCCAAACGCGGCGATCTTTAGCAACATACACGTTCCCGGTGTAGCAGGCCAGATTATACCCCGCCTCAAGTATACCCAGGGTATAAACTGGCCTAGCCCAGACTATGCCCCCGTATAAACTGGCCTAGCCCAGACTATACCCCTGGGTATTATCTGGCCTAGGCTCGTTTAACCCTCTCCTGCCCATTATAACCCCCCCCCCCCCGCCCCCCACTACGGAAGACCTTATCCTTCACGTTACTCTTTAATTTATGTGTTGTAATTGTTCTGATGAACTCAGATAGATAGATAGATAGATAGATAGATAGATAGATAGATAGATAGATAGATAGATAGATAGATAGATAGATAGATAGATAGATAGATAGATAGATAGATAGATAGATAGATAGATAGATATATAGATAGATAGATAGATAGATAGATAGATAGATAGATAGATAGATAGATAGATAGATAGATAGATAGATAGATAGATAGATAGATAGGATTAGGGTTATGGTTAGGGTTTTTTAGTTGCTTTTTTACACGCAAGATAAAAGCTGTTAGCTGAGATAACTCAGTTTTTTTTGTTGTTTTTTTTTAACACGCAAGCAAAAGGCTGTTACTTGAGAGTTGGTCACGCAAACGGTCATGTACAACAAACCCATGAGTGAAATCTCTTTAGGTGGGGGTATATTCCGGGCGCGAGGGGTATGACCTGGCCTAGGCTGATCTATACCCAGGGGGTTAAACCCGCCTAGGCTACATTATACCCAGGGTATAAAGCAGCCAGGGGTATATTCCGGCCTGTTACACCGGGCTTGTTTAAGACACCCTCACTTACACAACAGACGCACATTTATCACTCACACAAGAGTGGTAGGAGAGGATTAAAGGAGCGGTGTGGACGTGCAGAAACGTTCCCTACACAACAAGAAAAAAACTAGGATTGGGGTAGGGAGGACTGGAGGATTGCAAGTCGGAGGTCCGATAGGAGTGGACAGTTATAGTCTGTGGACGACATTAATTTAACGGTAAGGTGCTTAGGACGAGGTCATAATTCTTAAGGATCAACTGGACCCCAACCGAGATCTTCTTCACACACACACACACACACACACACACACACACATACACGCACAAACACACACACAGAGTCATATCTCGACGATAAAACTAATAATAATAATAATAATAATAATAATAATAATAATAATAATAATAATAATAATAATAATAATAATAATAATGTTCGTCATTCGTGTAAGGCGTTTTAGCCTAAGAATAAAGGCGCTGGCAGATACAGTATCTAACTTGTTACCGGCACTCACCCGTCTAGGACATGAGCGTCAGGATCTTTAAAGTCCGTTATGATGGAATGTATGCGACACACAGACTAGACCTCGGTTTATACTCTCATCCAAAGGAGTAGGAAAACAGGAGTAAAGTGACTTTCCCAGAGACACAACACAATGGCCCGGCCAGGGCTCGAACCCGGGTCCTTCAGATCCGCAAGCCGAAGCACTACCACAGTGCCTCTTATGAAAGACATCAATCAACAGAGCCGTTTCTGTGCTGCATAAAAGAATGGGTTAGAACATGTTTGTGAATATCTGAGTGATCATAGGATATGATAGGGAGTGAATACTTCTACAAGCGTTTGTGAATGTATGGAGAAGTATATAAAAGAATTATGACATCATCTAGGCCATACTTATCTCTCCCTCCTGCACACACCTTTCCTTTTTTCTCCTTTTTTTTCTTTTTCCTCGGCGTCCTCTAAAGATAGTTTGAGATTTAGAGTCTAAGTGTATGTAGTAATGGGGTGTTCAAATTATTAGCTGTTGACGTATACGAATATGAAGTTTATCTTCTCCAAGAAGAAGAAGAAAAAGAAGAGGAGGGGGTGGGAAGAAATGATGTGAAGAATTAAGAAGAAGGAACGCAGCAAGAAGAAAGAAAGAAAAAAAAGAAAGAAAGAAAGAATAAAACAGAGAATGAAAGAAAGAAATAAAACAGAGAATGAAAGAAAGAAATAAAGAGGTTGATGAAGAAAAAGAAGAAGAAGAAGAAGATGATGATGATGATGACGATGATGATGACGATGATGACGATGACGATGATGATGACGATGATGATGATGATGATGATGATGATGATGATGATGATGATGATGATGATGATGATGATGATGATGATGATGATGATGATGAAGAAAAAAAGAAGACGAAGAAGAAGTAGAACAACAACAACAACAACAACAATAAGAATAAGAAGAATTATAATACTATTAATCTATATATATAAATTGCTTAGCCGGAAGTCCTTCTTTGCCTCTACTATAAAGTTTGTCTCCTATGGACGCTGATCTGGGCAGGTGCTGGAGGCCGCGGATCGGCCTGCTGTGTGCTCAAAACCCACCAAATCGTTATAGCCGACATTTCCTTACCGAACATGTAACCGTTTCTGAGATAAATAAATAAACAAAATGTCCACAAACTGCAATAGCCTCATTCCGCGCGCTTCCATTAAAAATCAAATTGAGGGTTCAGGATGTTTTCCCATATAGACCAAAAAATTTATCTTTTTTGTACGAAGCATTGATAGCTCAGTTGGTAACACTTTCGCCTACCGTTTAGGGCGACCCAAGTTCGAATCCGACGCGGCCCATATTTTTTTTTTTATGTTTTTTTTTTTCCACTACAATATGGATATTTTTCTTTTTAATTTAGGCTTTTGACCTTTATTATTATTATTATTATTATTACTATTATTAATATTATATCTTATATCAAATTTTCTTTTAAAACCTTGGTGTTTATGATTTCTATTTGTATTATTCTGTATTCAATATTATTATTATTATTATTATTATTATTATTATTATTATTATTATTATTATTATTATTATTATTATTATTATTATTACCAAGGATCGGGATGGGGTGGTACGTTATTATTATTATTATTATTATTATTATTATTATTATTATTATTATTATTATTATTATTATTATTATTATTATTATTATTTATAAACTAATAATAATAATTATTATTATTATAATTATAATATCTTATATCAAATTTTATTTTAAAACCTTGGTGTTTTTTATGATTTCTATTTGTATTATTATTATTATTATTATTATTATTATTATTATTATTATTATTATTATTATTATTATTATTATTATTATTATTATTATTATTATCAAGGATCGGGATGGGGTGGTACGTGTAGGTAAAAGGGGGCTACGGGTAGGTTTAAAGGGGCATGGGTAGGAATAACGGGGATACGGGTATATATAAGGGGGTATGGTGATGGTCGATTCCTTTCATCCATACCTGCGAAACGATCAACGGGGAAGTATCAAGGAGGGTACAGGTAGGTTACAAGGGGGGTACGAAAGGTATCAAGGGGTTATGGGGAGGTATCAAGTGGGTTCGGGGAGGTATCAAGGGGGTATGATGAGGCATCATGGGGGGGGATGGGGAGATATCAGAGGGGGGGGGTATGGTGAGGTATCAAGGGGGATATGGGGAGGTATCATCGTCCAAATGAAACTCGCAGACAACAGTTGTCTCTCTGTCTACATTTTAAACAGCAACCTGTGTACCCTGGCTTGCCAGGGTACAAAAACCACTAGTACGGAATAAATATGTAAGCCTACATAAGCCAAAGAAATGCTAATTTCGATTCGACAAAAACAAGACAAAACGACACAATGCCGACAAAAAAAACAAGACAAAACAGTTAACTTTGGCGTATGTACATACTTGTTTCTTGTTATTGCAACTTGTGAATGCTAGCAGTCCTCTGGGGTTTTTTTCCATCCTATTATTAATGAAGCAGTTTTGACAATGTTAAAGAACAAGGACTAATAACAGTACAAGCAGAAGAACGGGAAACATAGAGAAGAAAACTTATCTACGGTTTAATGCTATTAATAAGATGACTTTGAAGGTTACTGATCTGCATTAGAAGGGAGGGCAGACGTATCTATCCACTAAAACAGTTAATGGGATGTTTTTTTTTGGCGGCTTTTGCTCTTAAAGTGAGTCTGAGGTCTAGGTTAAAATGTGCGAGAAATAGTTGGGATATATCTGTTCCTTAATACAGCTAATGATATGGGCTTTAGGTCTACTGATCTTACGGTTAAACACCTTCATATCACATTGATAAAATGAGAGGCTCTTTACTAGGGTTGGACGGTTTTACCGATACGTAACTGTATTCAGGTTCGGAAACGCGACGATACGGTATACCGGTGCAGGTGTCCAAGGTCCGGTTTACTGGGAAATCTCGACAACACATAACGCGACAGTGGGCGACATCTTGTCCGCCCAGAGAGCGAGCCTAAAGCCCAAACGCGTGGATAGGCAGCTGTTCTTGAAGAAGAACTTATAAGAACAGCAGCTTATCCACGTGTTTGAGCATGGTACCAGTCGCCAATCCTTCTGAACTCTTAAAGTTTTTAAAGACCTTTCCCGTTGAATGTTTTTGTTTTATTTTGATTTTGTGGTTTAGAGTTTGTTGATGTTCTAAACAGTGATTTATCATAATTTGTTTTGAGGGCGTTCAAGCAAAAATAAAGCTTCAGTTTCTATGGAAATGTGGTTCTTTGAAACTGTTTTGAAGTGTATGACAATCTTTCTTTTGCGTCGGTCACTACTGTCAGTGCCATTTCCCATTTGATTGTAACACTTAAAATCGCGGTATACCGGTACGAAATACCGATACGACCTAAAAATACCGCGGTAATACCGGTACGACTTTGACCCACGGTAGCCAGCTCTACTCTTTACAGTGCTTTAATCGGGAAGACATTGATATATTCCAATGTTATTATATGCGGAACTTTGACCTATCATAAGCCTATATCGTTTAGATTTAGGGGAAGATAACATGTTCGTACTTACGCGGTTTGGGAATAAACCGTAGAGCGGCGAAATCGTTTCGCCACAGACGCAGTGTGGCCTCACCCTTCCTATTTTTTATACACAATTAATTGCTGCGTGTTGCCTATCGAGGCGAGATCGAGGATCTACATTCGTTTTGCTATCGCAGATCCAATCTTCTTCTCAATGCCTCTGTGCTCTCTCACCCAGCTATGTAAATGCTGCTTGGTATGGATGACGCTGAGGAAGTAAATATTACATAACACTAAACAAATAAACAAACAAACAAAAACCAAACACCAAACACAAAACACACACATACACCTACACACAACCGCGTAGAAACGTCGTTGTGATGACTTTCATGAAACTCTACATGCGTTACTATGACATTTTTTACAAATTTGTCCATTTTTTTAAGCTAACCCTAACCCTAACTCTAACCCAAACCCAAATCCTAATCCCAACCCTTAACCTAACCCTAACACAGCCCTAACCCTAAGGGAACACTGTTTTGACGTCAAAATAACGGGGTACGTCAAAAGTACGTAGAGGTTCAAGTGTATGTCAGAATAAAGGCGTTTCTACCTAGCAACACACACGCACACACACGCGCGTACACACACACACATCTACACCCACCTATACACACTATTTATGTAATCCTTCTTATATAGCGCTTTTCCAGCTCAAGGACTGCTCAAGGTGCTGGCCGATACAGGTTTTAAGTCAAGCCGCCGGAGGCGCCGTTCCCACTTGCAGCCTTTGGGCGCATAGTCTGACGTCCAGACGACTGAGCACAATCCTGGGCGACCGGGGATGGGAGAGGAGGGACCTAGTGCATGCTGGGTGTGTTTGTGTAGCTAGCACTCACCCGTCTAGGTCATGAGTGTCAGGATCTTTATAGTCCGTGCGTTGTGATGCGTGCATGCACTGATTAAACCTCGGCTTATACTCTCATCCGAAGGAGTAACATTGCCATGTTTGTTTACTCTGGTTACCTAAAGGATCTTTTAGCGCCGAAGATGGCAGGATATTTCCTTGTACTTCAAGGATATTTCCTTGTACTTCAGGGTTCCTTCAAACGGAATAAACAGTGACTTGCAGGCAGCAGGGATAGCTCAGTGGTCAGAGTGCACGACTTGTGTGAGTGCGTCTTGGGCGACGTGAGTTCGAATCTTGACTTCAGCAAACTATTTTGTGATTGCTGGATATTACGGGCCAGCGCCTCGATAAGCTCTCTTTGTAAGTGCGCTATATAAGAGAAATCTTTTTTTCTTTCTTGCTACTGAGAAAACACTGTAGGTGATTTTTTTAAATTTCTGGCAGACTGCATGCGGTAGGTGATGCTGATAAGAATCACACTATTTTGCCAAGTTATTTAGATATTCCAAAACACCTTTTCCGTTTTTACACGAAAGAAGATGTCGTACAAAGAAGATGTCGTACAAAGAAGATGTCGTACAAAGAAGATGTCGTACAAAGAAGATGTCGTACGGGTTAAATCTGATGTGTAAAACATTGCTGCACGTCCAATATTGATTCCGCCCCGAGACTTAAGTCTGTGTAACTGGAGTACGTACCCACGCAGCCCGTTCACTCAATAACAAAGCAGAGCCGTCGTTATATAGTTTCTCCAACTTCATTCAGCATCAACTGCATTTAAAACTGAACACTAACACCAAGACAAGCGCCTTGTTGATACCAACTTACATTGCAGAAAACCTGGAATTGAAGAATGACGTAATAAACAACCAATCAGAATAAAGATCGTCACAGAAAACGTCACATTGTGTTACGTCATAGAATGTTCTACAAATCTGATGATTTGTCTGCTTTCTGCTAGATAGATCTCGAACCTTCCGTCAGTGGTAAACAAACAATTCTAGAAAGATCTCAATATTGCTACAAAATACCGCCTGCAGGAAACAAACTAACATTATACAAAGCTTTTCCAGCAGTAAATGAATGCTGTCATTCCACACTTCGTGCACAAAACACAATGTTAGTAATTATCCGGTGCGTCCCAATCGTAGCAAGCATCATACAAGAACATCAGGAATTGTGCCACATTTTCTTATAGAGACAGTACTTATGAATAATTTCGACACATTTAACGCAAATAGTCTACTTTATTTGACATCACGAGCAGCTAAAACAGCGGTAGCGGAGGCGGTGTCGTCCACACCGGTTCGTCGTCGACGTCGTCGTTCTCCTGCTCCTCCTCCTCCTCCTCATCGTCGTCGGTGTCATCATCATCATCATCATCATCATCATCATCATCATCATCATCATCATCATCATCTTAAACATTGTTCTATGTCCACGGTTTTGCTGTAGCTCTTGTTGTTGGTCTTCTTGTTTTTCTTCTTCCTCCTCATCCCCTTTTTTCCTTCTCCTTTTCCTGCCTCTTTTCCCCCTCCTCCTCTTCTTCTTTTCCTTATTTTTCCCTTCCTCCTCCTCATACTCCTTGATCTTCTTCTTCTTTGTGTCAAGTATGAGGTGGTCATTTATCATTAAATCCGTTTTTGCCAAGTTAGAAGTATCGGAAGGCTGCGGACAACTTCATTCGTACTCAGTTTAAACTAAATTTAGACAATAAAAATCTTTCATTCTTGCAATTTAAATTGCAGAAGAAGAAGAAGAAAAAAGAAGAGGAAGAAGAAAGAATTGATGCTATAAGAGAAGAATTGTATGCGCGCTTTATTCCTAAGCGCGGCGATCTGTAACCAGCATGCACGCTCACATGTTAACACAAAACTAACAACCTTTATAACTCGTTATTGACTGATTGCATCCAATGACAGAAGGGAGGAAACCGGAGTAACCGGATAAAACCCTCGGTGACCTCAAAAGTCTCGTTCCTTAATCACACAAATTCGCACCGCCCTCTACGGGATTGGAACTCGCAACGTTTGGCATAGAAAATCGGCACCCTAGCCATCCTGGCATCAGGACATTCACTCCAAGTGAGCATGTCGCAATTTATCCTACAAGGAAACCTGCCTACACAATTTAAAAAAAAATCTGACTCAAATCATTTATTCGTAGAAAACACAAATAATGCCAGACAGTGATACAGTATCTGGAAAGTGTAAACGAACGTTCTGCGTCATTGAAATGAACGACAAGATGAACGAGTAATCATTAAAATACTGTTGCAAAGAATGTAAATGGTAAGAGAGAAAAAAAGAAAACTAATAATGTAGCAACGGTAGTTGGGAGAAAAAAAGGTAAAGGTGGATTAAAGAAGTCTGGACATCGTAAATCACTCCAGTAGAACCAATTTGTAGCAATTACTCAGAGAACGAGCAGGTCACGCCAGCTCACTTCTAACTAAAACCTCAGAGTATTCAAGGACTGTGGGGCGTCCCTAAACCTTGGTAAGCTTCTAGCTTCATTCTGGTACGGTCTGATAGTAGTGTGCCAGCTTGCCGTGGCGGTGCTGACGCTGAGTGTAAGCACAGGGTTAAAATGAAGAGGGTTGATGAGGTACTCGTAAATGAATAAACATTGAGGTTTAAAGTCCACACCCGACATTGGCCATATGGCAACGGGGATTATTATCCCAGGGAAGAAGGGGCAGGAACCTAAAAGCCACACTGAGCCACCAGATCAGTCATACTGCTAAGATGGACAGTAAGGGTAAAGGGTAATTGTAGATTATAGTCGCACGACACCGGAGCGTATAGGCGACTACTGGTCACATTATTCTGACACCAGCGAACCAGTTGATGGTAAGGGGAAAATAATATGGTCACACATTGGCCAATCCGGGATTCGAACCAGGTACCTTTCGGTTACTAGTAAGCCGCTCTACCAACTGAGCTACCCGGCCCCACTAAGATGGACAGTAAAAAAAATAGCCACTTTTATCTTGCCCACCTCGGGAATCGAACTCGGGTTAATCAGATGTCAGGCGAACGCTCTATCACGGAGCTACGCCGGTAAGACTTTCAGCTAATGCTCTGGTTAAAGGTCCTGATGGTTGGTTGAGACTGTCTGTATGTATGTATTTATTCGTGTATGAGTGCGTGAGGTGTGTGTGTGTGTGTGTGCGTGTGTGTCTCGTCTGTGTGTGATGGTGGGTCTGTGTGTGTGTATGTGTGAGAGAGAGAGTGTGTGTGTGTATGTGTGTGTGTTTACGCGTGTTGTCTGTTCGCGCATTGTGTGTGCGCACGCTTGTGATTTAATTACCATGGAGAAAGATTCCGGGGAAGAGCGTCGGATATACTGCGGGTGTGTGTGTGTATGCGCGTCTGTATGTGTGTGTTTGTGTGTGTGTGCGGGCGTCTGTGTGTATGTTCGTCTGGGTGCGTTTGTGTGTATTTGCGCCTGTGTGTGTGCGTGAGTGTGTAGGTGGGGTGATTTACGTAAAATGTACAGTACCTGCCACTGTTTCCATTCGTGCTATTAAACACAGACGTCTGCTACGGCGATGACTGCACCTGTAAAACACACACACACACACACATACAAAAGCACCCTGACGCTGAGTGTAGTCTGACTTATTATAATCATATGAATGCGAATACCAACAATTTTATTATTTCACAGATAAGTTATCACATGTGGGTTTCCGTATCGCTTGTGTGTTACGTAACCTGACTTAAGATAAGCACTTAAATGAAGTCGCTAGAACAATTTAAAGTGCCATATTTATCCAAGCTTCACCTAATTTGTTCTGTTCTTAGCACAGTTAATTCATTAAGAAATTTAACTTTTCTGGTCTGATAAGGTTAGGCTTCACTTTTAAGTACATTCAATGCGTTAAGACATCCTGACTTACATTTGTTTCGTTCTAAGCACAGTTAAAATCCCAAAGAAAATGTTCTCCAAGGACATTGTTTTATTTCAACTTTAACTTATTCTTTATAAACCGTGCTTTATTTAAACTTTAACTGGTTCATTATAAACACTGTTTATTTTAACTTTAACTTGTTCAGTATAAACACTGTTTTATTTTTACCTTAAGTGGGTTATTATAGGCACGGTTTAATCTATCAAAAACAGTTTCACTCGCGTTTAAATTCCGAGATTTAAATGACTCCGTTGATCGACGCGTTACACAGTGTCAAATCTTGTGTCGTGTGCGCGTCTTTTGTGAACTGCAAGAACTGTTAAATTTTCATTTATGTATTGTTTGCATTGGCTCAGGTAAACATAGTAAACTAGCTAACAGGCCATTTGTGTCTTGTTTTTCCTGGTCTAGATGGGTCAGTGGCATGTGCGCATGGGTGATGATAGGCTAGCCTGGTAGCTCAGTTGATAGGGCGCTGGTTTTTCAATGCCGAAGGTCGCGGATTCGAACCCTGCGTGGGTACGAGACTTTTCAGGACACCGCGGGATTTCTCCGGGTACTCCGCTTTCATCCATCCCATCAATAATGGTATTGGAGCGATTTTTCTTCCGCCTTTTGTAATAGCAATGCCTTCAAATCGCCGCGCTTTGTGGTCGATTGAAGAAAAAGCGCGCGATAGCTTGTAGTAGTAGTAGTAGTAGTAGTAGTAGTAGTAGTAGTAGTAGTAGTAGTAGTAGTAGTAGTAGTAGTAGTAGTAGTAGTAGTAGTAGTAGTAGTAGTTGCAGCAGAAGCAACAGCAGCAGCAGCAGCAGTAGTAGTAGTAGTAGTAGTAGTAGTAGCATGAAGAGGGAAGAGAGTTATTGACTTCTCATCCCTTCGGTGGCCAGGGTCTTGAGAATTCTTTAGAGGTTTTTAAGAACACTTTTTTTGTCGCAGTAGTTCTCTAAAATCAATTTTAACCATTGCTGGCGGTGATAATGCATTGACAAATGACTGAAAATATGAGAATTCACAATATGGTACAGCTTGAGCAGGTGGCACAATACCCGATTAAAGAAAACTGATGAACTGGTCTTTGGCCTTCATTCAACGCCGCACCCTATGTGGACTAACTATAGATAATTTTGGAATTCGTAATTTGGATTTTTTGAAACATGTTTGTCACTCAAGGTGTACTATTCAGGCTTTAAAATGTTTCACAAAGACCGATTGTTAGTGAATGTATTGCTGATATCGTCTTACTGTCAATATCAGAAATATTCAAGGTCTTGAAACCTGTAGTCGGGATTATTATATCCGTTGTTCGAATACAAATTTGTTTCCAACAACTGCAAGTAACCGAAACAACATCGTCTGAATTTTAGCGGATTTGCAAATAAGATGATGATAATATTTATGAACGTCCTTGCCTAAGCTTTCAGGATTTGTAAATAACCAATCTTTACTGAACTAGTCGTCGGAGTGACTGATATACCGTTGCAGGCACTGTACAGATCTGAGTCTACCTGGCTACCTGCCGTGCCAGACTATACGACCTTGTAAACCTGTTCCGCCCTCTTTCTTCATCCCTCATCTGCCTTGGCCATATGGCCCACCTAGCTGATTGTTGCTCCCTTGCCCTGACCCCTTACCAACGTCTCCCCATCCTCCTTCCACCCCCACCCCCAACCAACCCCTCCAATAATCCCTCACCACCGGCTCCTCTTGCCCCTCTCCTCTTCCCCACTCCTCTTCCCATTTCCCACCCAACTACTGCCTGCCTCTCCTCCCGTTTTTCACCAACCCAGTAGAATCCCTACATCCATCCTCCAACATCCTCAATCTTTTTTAAACCAACCCCCAACCGCATCTCCTTATCTGCACTACTATCACCATAATTATCAGCACCATCCCAGCGCACCAACGTTTCTTCCCTTAATATATTTTGCCAGACTTCTTTTTCAAGCACTGACCAAACGAACTTCTTGGTCTGACATACAATATTTTTTCCATCGCTTGGTATTAATTTCATTTCGAATGATTTCATTCTCAGTAACCCACTTTTCAGTACACTTTTGTTATGCATATTATTGTTTCTTCCCCTTCTCTCACCCCTCCCATCTCCACCCCTCCCCCCATGTAAAAGTTAATTTTATTTCTCTTTTTTTTCATGTTCAGTGCTCCTCTGTTTTCACTCATTATTTCAAACATATCTTGCAAGGAATATTTATGTTCACATTAAACATCAGTTTTGTATCACCACCTTCCATGTTCCTTGCTACTCTTTTTTTTCCACAGATTAAAAATAAATATATCTTCTTGGATGGAATATTTATTTCCCAAGATGAATATCAATTTAATTTCCCTTTCATTACAGCAACCACCTGCTCCATAATTTATCTACCTGATCCTCACTGCGTGATGACGACAACGCTCTTGCAAATCGGCATAACCTGATTGTTTTTGTGTGTGTTTTTTTTTTTACATATTATTTTGTGCCATAACCACTGTCTGGTCCGATTATGATGATGATATGATGATGATAATGATGAGTAGGAGGAGGAGGAGAATGATGAAGATGCTGCTGATGATGAGGAGGAGAAGGAGGAGGAGGAAGAGGTTGAAGAGATGGTTATTTTAATGCTGATGATGCTGCCGATGCTGCTGCTGAATAAGTGATGATGATGTTGACGACGAGTAGCAATACTAGTAATAGTAGTAGTAATAGCCGTAGTAATAGCAACAAAGTAGTAGTAATAGCAACAGTAGTAGTAATAGCAACAGTAGTAGTAATAGCAACCGTAGTAGTAACTTAGTAAGCCTAACATTAACATTGCAGCAGCATGAATCGTGATTTACCTTTGCTATCATGAAATCTGCAGTCGTTAACAAACTAACTTACCTTATACCCCTCTCTCTGTCTCTCCTTCCCACCTGTTCTGTTTGACCCTATAGTTAATGGTGCACTGTGTTTCTCCGCTGCAGTCCCTGTCAGGAACAAGGCGGTAAATATTATGTCTGGCCCAGGGAAGGAGGAGCAGGAGACTGAGAGAGAGGGAGAGAGAGACAGAGGCCCGAGAGAGAGAGAGAGAGAGAGAGAGAGAGAGAGAGAGAGAGAGAGAGAGATTAGACTGAGACTGAAAAGAGGGAGGAGGAAGAGAAGCTGCAACAGCAGCAGTAACAGCAGCAGCAGCAGCAGCAGCAGAAGAAGAAGAAGAAGAAGAAGAAGAAGAAGAAGAAGAAGAAGAAGAAGAAGAAGAAGAAGAAGAAGAAGAAGAAGAAGAAGAAGAAGAAGAAGAAGAAGAAGAAGAAAGAGAAGCAGAAAGAAAGAAAGAAAGATGTGAAAAGAGGAGGAGAGAGAACGAACGAAAGTGGGGGAAGGAGATACAAGGAGAGTGGAAAGGAGAAGGTGGGGGGAAATCGGTATAGAAGGCTAATGGCCGGTCTTAATTGAAAAGTTCGTGGAGTTTCAACAACTTGTTTTTTTTTCTTTTCTTCGAGGTTCCCAGATCCCGGACCTAGATTCTTGAACCTTCTGGACAAACAAAAAAGGTTCAAGAATCTGGGTTCTGGATTTGAGAACCTTGTTTGAACCTCTACAAATGTTCCAGTTAAGACAAGACCTTGAGGACAAGGCCTAAGGAAAGAAAACTCTTTTTCCGATAGTGGCTAGGGGAGAGAGAGAGAGAGAGAGGAAGAGAGAGAGAGACAGAGTGGAATAAGTGAGAGGGGGGAGTGAGCATATAATATAATGAATATTATACAGATAATGTAGTTTTTCTTTTTTAAATTTATACCTTGAATAAAACTTGCGTAACATTTAGTTCCCGACTCCTCTCAACTTCAGTTGTTGTTGCTGTTCTTGTATAGTTATTGTTGTTGTTCTAGTTGATGATGATGATGATTCTCCGAGAAGAAGTTAAGGGAGAAATGCAATCGCTGAAAAAGGGAAAGTCAGCTGGAGTGGACAACATACCCCAAAACTCCTTCAAGCATGAGGAGAAGCGATGATTGCAGCTTAAATAAGAAATATCACGTACTTTTGGTATCAAATAATGATAACTAATCAGTATTATAATTATAGAGAAAGTAATTATTAAAAACTGTTTGATAATTTTTATTTTTTTATTTCATTGTTCTTATATAGCGCTTTTCCAGCTCAAGAGCTGCTCAAGGCGCTGGCCGATACAGGATCTAACTCAAGCCGCCCGAGACGCCCACCCGCAGCCTTTGGGCGCATGGTCTGACGCCCGGACAACTGAGCACATTCCTGGGCAGCCAGGGATGGGGGAGAAGGACCTAGGTGCATGCTGGGTGTGTTCTTGTCACCGGCACTCACCCGTCTAGGACATGAGCGTATACACGAATAAAGAAATGTGTTGAAAAAGGTACAATTATACATGACACTCATTCTGTTTGATAATCGCTAAACAATTAAATTTATCAAAACAATGAATGCTACATTATGTTTTGAGAAAACATTCACAGCACCAAACTTTAAATACAGATGACCTAAAGACGAACCACAAAATTCTGAACAAATGGTCCAAAAGCTAGGTGGGTGGGCTACCTGCAGAGGACCCTTACGTTTACCAATAATATTTCTATATGGCTAATAAAGATAAAACTCGACCCGAATGCATCTAACCTTAGTTGCCCTGAACACAGTGCCTGCTTTAAAGCTCATCTTCAAATCTGTTCACATACAGATTTTCACCCGTAAGCTATTACTAAACATGGACTCTCTTCATATATCGATTTTCAGTCTGTTTATAAATACATTTTCATTTGTGGTCTGTTCATATAACGATTTTTACATGTACTCTATTCAAATAGATTTTCGCCTGTACTCTGTTTATTTATGAATTTTTACATGCAATCTGTATATATCTATATATTGACATTGAGCGAAGACATCAGGGTTGCTGAGCACAGAATAAGATAAGATAGGATAGGATAGGATAAGATAGGATAGGATAGGATAGGATATAGCCTATATATATATAAAGACTGTATGAAATGAACGAATGTCTATCTGTCTGTCTCTCCCTCTCCCTCTCTCTCTCACTCTCTCTTTTTTTCCTTTCTTTCTTTCTTTCTTTCTCTCTTCGTTTGTTTCTCTCCCTCCTCTTATCTCCATTATAGTGCTGCCTATACCACTGGGGGTTGTTTTGCCGGCGATGTAGAGCAAAGAAAGATATAGAGTGGCGTCTGAGATCGAGACGCAGGGGGCACCGGTGTCTTCCGTTTCTGAAGGTACCGACCAGTAGACTGTGCAAATCGCTCATGCTCTCGTCGATCTAACCCGCAACGCAATCCTCAGTCTTCCTCTTCTTCTTCTTCTTCTTCTTCTTCTTCTTGTTCTTCTTCTTCTTCTTCTTCTTCTTCTTCTTCTTCTTCTTCTTCTTCTTCTTCTTCTTCTTCCTCTCCTTCTTCTTCTTGATCTTGTTTCTTTTGTATTGTTGTTTTGTTGTTGTTGTTATTGTTGTTGTTGATGTTGTTGTTGTTGTTGTTGTTCTTCTTCTTCTTCTTCTTCTTCTTCTTCTTTTTCTTCTTCTTCTTCTTCTTCTTCTTCTTCTTCTTCTTCTTCTTCTTCTTCTTCTTCTTCTTCTTCTTCTTCTTCGTCGTCGTCGTCGTCGTCGTCTTCATCGGTGTATACCGTCCTTTTTGGCATGTTGTCACAATCGCTAATCAATCATGGCTCCCTATACACTTAGTCCTATCCTATAGTACATTCTCGAATGTTGTCCTCCCACCTCTTTTTCGGTCGCCCTCTTCTTCTGCCTCCTTGCACTGTGCCTTGCAGTATGGTCTTTGCAAGACCTGATGATCTGGTGACGTGGCCATACTATCGGAGTTTCCGGTTTTTCACCACTGTGAGCGTGTCATCGTGTTGTCCAATGGCTTGTGGTCCTTCACTTCGTCTTGTGATGTGCTGGGCACAGGAAATGCCCAGAAGTTTCTGTAGCACCACATCTCCATGCTTTGTATTCTTCGTTGTATCTGCTGTGAGGGCCATGTTTCGCAAGCGTAAAAGATGGAAGACAAACCAGCAGTCTTACCTTAAATGTAGGCGATACCTCACTTTTTAATTGGCTTCAACCTCGCCACAAGTTGTTTTATGCTATCCTATAGTACTTCCTGTCACCCATGTCTGATACAATGGCTCATTCTTGAAGCTTGCACTGTGTTGAGGGTGGCCTTGGACTTTGATCCTGTGATGCCATTGGTGATTGGTCATCATTTTTGGTCTTCCTTCACTTTTTTCCACCATAGGCTCTGGAGGTGTCAAGCCTCTGTACCAGCTTTTCGTTCGTGTTCCTCTCCAGCCAATCTATCAATGTCATCCCAGAAGTTGAGATTCTTCTAGCCCCTCTGATGCTTTGTCTTCGTGTAGATCTGCTGTGCGTCAATGTTTCGCAAGCGTATAGGAGATGGAGATGGCATCCCTGACGCAAGTCGTTGTTCTGAACCAGTTTACCTGTGTGATGCATGTCTTGTCTTAAGGCTTTATGATTCTGTAAGGGCTGATGTTTGTGCTATCCTGGAGAGGTTGCCCACAGTCTGCATGCCAGAATCAAAGCTCCTAAATATTTGAAGCTATGCACTGTGTTAAGGGATTGGTGCTTTGATGTCCGTGTTGATGAGGTTGTTGGTTCATTTTGGTCTTCTCTGCACTTATTTCCATTCCATAGGCTCTGGAAGTGGTTTCAAGCCTCTGTACCAGCTGTTCAATTTCCTCTCCAGCCAATCTAAATCATCCGCAAATCGAAGGTTGAGATTGCTCTTAAAGATGATGATGTGATCGATCATCATCACCATCTAGGAAAAACATGGAAGATGTTGAAAGGGCATCCCTGACGCACACCGATTGTTGTTCTGAGCCAGTTTCCCCAAATAAACACATAGAGAAAGTCCAAAAGTCAGGTTTTCCATCTCTGTTTGCACACAGAATGACGGATCAACTGAGACCAACCTATCGCCTACAATTATACATTACACGTTTAGCGGCGATATAAAAAAAAACCACAACAACAAGAACAACAACAACAACAACAACAACAATAATAATAATAATCATAATAATAATAATAATAATAATAACAACAACAACAACAACAACAATAATCATCATCATCATCATCATCATAATTGCACCATCATATCATCATCATCATAATTGCAACAACCCGAGACGTAAAACAGAGAAAGGTAAAAAGAGTACGTCGTTGCCAAATCTTTATTGTTCTCAGCCAGAGTTCGGAACATGCAACGTCTTCTTCTTACCCCCATCGAGTGCGGTGCAGCGAACGTAGTTGTAATCGGCCAGGTGAAACGGTTCCAACAGGTTTATACATCTTCACTCAGCCACTACCCTCTGCCCCCTAACCACCAGCACTCTCCTCCACCCTTCCTTGTCTCCCATCCTCCCAACCCCCCACCCAATAACCCGATCTCAGCTATCTTGTTCCCCTTCTCCCATTTTCCTCAGTCTCGTTCTTCTTTCTCTTTCCTTGGCCACGTACAATGCTAGTCATAGGGCGAACTGTTAGTATTATGGTGATCTTAACTCGTCGAACTCTCCCCCTGGCGCCTCTTTACAAGTTTGAACAGCAGTAAATTTATATTAAGGACACCATTCTGCTTCCCGTCTTTTACGTTTCTTATATAGTAATACATTACTTTCTGTTACAAGTGCGTCCGCAAATTAGCCCCTTCCTACCTCACCCAGGACATTCACTTATACAAGCCATCTAGAAATTTTCGTTCTTCCTCTGACACCATCATGTTACAAATATCCCGTTACAAACTCTCCTCTGCAGGCTGTCGATCCTTCTCACTTGGAACTCTCTTCCCCTCTCTCTTCGCAGCTCTCCGAACATAGCCACTTTCAAGTCCAACTTGAAAACTCATTTCTTTCTTAAAAATGTCTGATCTCGCCTCCCATCATTCCTTCTTTTCTGGTTCAGACCATCGCCGCCACAGCGTACGCCCCTAGCCCCCTCACTCCTTAGCTGCTCTCCTTCCCCTCCCTCCCCTCGTCTTTTATATTTTGCTCGTATATTTTTTTTCCATGTTTATATAAGGTCTTTTCATAATTTATTAGTGTCTCGTTTTATTTCACTTCTTTTCGTATGTATTTCGATGTTAACGTTAGTAAGTATAAATATAAATAAAGTAAATAAATAAATCAATAAGTAAATTAAAGTATAAATGGGTGAGAACTGCGCTTTGAGCTCATGTCATTAGGAAAAAGCCCTATATAAATACCCCTTTTTAAAATTAAAATAATAATAATAATAATAATAATAATAATATTATTATTATTATTATTATTATTATTATTATTATTATTATTATTATTATTATTATTATTATACATTACGTTTGCGTCATTTATGACTTCAAAAAATGTTAGTGGGCTAACAATACATTAAAGTTTGCGTCATCAATGGCGTTAAAAATTGTTGGCGGGTTAGTGATTAACCTACCTACCACACATGTTACAAATGTTTAATAATTTCGCTGTTGTTATTCTTACTATGCAACACCTACTACTGTTGCAGATGCTGCCGGTACTAGTATTTCTAATACAACTACTACTATTACCGCTGCTTCTGATGATGATACTACTAGTACTGCTACTACTATTACTACTGCTACTACTACTACTGCTACTACTACTGCTGCTGCGGCTGCTACTACTGTACTACCTGTCACTACTACTGTTCGCTATAACTCACACATACACGCAAACACACACGCGCGCGAGAATACCTCACCTCCACCCCCACACCGACACCCAAACACCCCCACACACGCACATACACACGTCCCCCCCTCTCTCTCTCTCTCTCTCTCTCTCTCTCTCTCTCTCTCTCTCTCTCTCTTCCTTCTCTCCCAGCTCCACTGATAGGCAGAAGGCCGTAGGGTCAGGGGTATAAGTGTGAAAACATTTTGCACGTGCCGCTGCGGGTTGCCCAGACGGTAGCGGGGAGAACTGTGAATATAGCAGAAAGATAGAACTTTTTTTGCCCCGATACATGTGCGGCATCAACACTCTGGATGTAATTAAAGGAAAGTTGAGACGTTTTCTATGATACTTATAAGATTCTAGACCCTCGAGGTATGTGTGTGTGTGGGGGGGGGGTGAGTGTGTGTGTGTGGGTGTGTACGTGTGTGTGTGGATGTAGAAACGACGTTATTGCTTTATACTCTAGTAAGTTCTTGTGACGGCCCCGTAATTTTGAGTTCCGTTAGGATGAAGGCTGTGTTAGGCTTAGGGTAAGATTAAGGGTTAGGGTTTGGATTAGGATTAGAGTAAGGGTTAGCTTCAAAAAATGGACAAATTAAAACCAGTTGTCAAAACAAAGTATGTGTCATTTCATAAAAGTCATACCAACGGCATTTGTGTGTGTGTTTGTGTGTGTGTGTGGGGGGGAGGGGGTGTATTGGTGTACGTTTAGGGTGAGGTCGAAGAGAGACTAGAAATTGTATTCAAACCATAATTGTTCGATCTAGACCCGAGAAGTGTGTGCTTGTGGGGGATGTGGCCGGGGATCCTATCCTATCCTATCCTATCCTATCTCGTAACTCGAAAGGGGCACCACATATGCTCGTTTAACCAGCGTACTCCATCTGTCTCTGTTCCCAGCAACCCTCATGGCTTCGCTCGAATGTTGTCCTCCCACCTCTATTTTTGTCTCCCTCTTCTTCTGCATGATGGTTTTTGCAAGGCCTGATGCTCTGGTGACGTGGCCATACCATCAAAATTTCCGTTTCTTCACCACTGTGAGCATGTCATCGTGTTGTCTAATGGCTTGTGTGATGGTCTGCCGGACTTCGTCATTGGTGATGTGCTCGATATAGGAAACGCCCAAAAGTCTTCTGTAGCACCTCATCTCCATGCTTTGTTTTCTTCGTTGTAGGTCAGCTGTGAGTATGGGAAGATGGAGATGACAAGGGAGTGCAGCAACCTTACCTTGGAGTGTAGACTGATGGTCCTGTCTTTACAAATTGGCTTCAACTTTGTCAGGGTAGCAGTTGTTTGTGCTACCCTGGAGAGACCTTCGTGTCGTATTTGAAGCTGTGCACCGTGTTGAGGGATTAGCCTTGGACTTTGATATCTGTGTTGATGTCATTGGTGTTGTTTGTCACCATTTTGGTCTTCTCTGCACTTATTTCCATTCCGAAGGCTCTGGAGGTGGTGTCAAGTCTCTGTACCAGTTGTTCAAGTTCTTGTTCCTCTCGAGCCAATCCATTAATGTTATCCGCAAAATGGAGATGGGAGATTGCTTTACCCCCAATGCTGACTGTTCCTTTATGATCTGCAAGAGTATCTGACATGATGCGCTCCAGAAAGATGTTGAAGAGTGTCGGAGAGAGTATGCATCCTTCATGCACGTCGATTGTTGTTCTGAACCAGTCGAACTTCAGCCTGGTGCACTTTCCTTTTTTACTTTCTTAAAGTGGAGCCAATAAGACATCATCACGAGATCGTGATCACTTCCGATGTCTGTTCCTGGAAAGTGTTGTTAAATGCTTGATCTGAAGCGTTTTTGACCGTGATGTAGTCAATCTGGTTGTGGTGCTCCCCCGCTGGGACTGTGCCAGTTCCATCATCTGGATTTGGGGGTGGGGTGGGGGAACCAAGTGTGTTTGTGAGTATCACATTGTTGTATCTGAAAAACTCCAAGAGTCTCAGAACTCTGTCATTTATCTCGTTGTTGCAATGGGGTCCACCTGTGTCTCCCCAGTTGTGGGATGCCTCTTGGCCAACCTTGGCATTCCAGTCGGCTTGCAATATGTCTATGTTCTTCCTCGGCACTTGGTCAAGGATAGCCTGCAGAAGTTCATAGAAATCCTCGGTCTCACTGTCTTCATAATCTGATGTTGAGGCATAGGCCCGGATGTGATGATGATGTTAAAAGGGGCTGTTCCCAGACGGAGGGTAATAAGCCTACAGGCAGAAACCCATGTGCCTGTCATCTCTTCCGCTGTCGGTCGCTGTTTCACCTAGGCCTTTCCAGCGCAGTTCGATGAAACCTGAACTGTTCCATCGACGGTGGTCTAGCTCGTGGGCCAGTTCTTCTAATTTTCCCTACGCCGTTAGGGTCCTGACATTCCAGGTTCCTATGACGATGTTGTCTCTCGATCATGCGTAGCTTGCTAAGTTGTCCATCAATAACCCACTTATCACCTTCGTGCTGGTGGCCAACGAAAGGCCCGGTCGTTGGTGACCCGGGCGATGACCGATTCGGTATGGAGTGAGCGGTTCTTTTCATCATTCGGTATGTCTTGGGCAGAAAAGACCTGGCGGGGCCCAATCCTCTCCCTGCTGTTGGCCACAGCCAAAATGCACGAGTACGGTGTGGCTCGCCTTAGCCCCGAGCACGTGGTCGTTGAACCTATAGTAAAGAGAGGTTCCTGCGCCCTGGCCGGTGCCTTCTGTGTAGAAGACTTTCGCCCAGTGATGCCGTGCTGATATCACCCCTTTAAGTCTTACGACATGCCTGGAAACGTTGGGTTTATTCTAATCAGTGCCCGAACTCACAGGGATGGATAGTGTGGTGGTATAAAACACACGATTTCTGTTATACAAACCTATTCGAGACTTTTGCAGGAAGACAGGTTAGTGTGATTGGGAGGTTGAAAGATATTCAATCCTGGACCTAGGCATGTTATTTAAAGTATTGTATGATATACGACGTGAAAATACAAAACAAGAATGAGAATCCTAACTAAAAGAATAAGTCTGGTAGTCAGAGAGAAGGTTGTGGAGAAAGAGAAAGTGTATTGAAGCTGGGGATGAGGAGGGGTAAGCGTTGGGATTCCGAGAATAGAAGGAGGATGGATTCAAGAGGGAGAGAGAGAGAAAATGTGTTAGTTTCCATAAAGGGCTCATATTCTTTCTTCTCTTCCAGATCTGAACACTTCGGGGAGATTCGAGTCCTTTTACAGCTATCTGACTTAGGATGCCGCACAGGAAAACCAGGGTTACTCAACAACGGCAATATAAAATTATCAGGAACCGGGGGAAAGGAAACAAGAGGACATCAGAACTGATTTCTCGTATCCTAATGTCCTACGGTGTGCGTGCACTGTTAATATTACAAAGCACGTATATCTATTAAACCCTATTTATTTTTTAAGTAGTTGACTTTGGCATAGCATCAAGTTTACTCTGTTGTATAATTTTAGAGTCTGCTTGGATCGATTGATAAATGCAAAATTAAATGTGTGCCATAAAAACGAAGCAAATGGCATCCGCGTGAAGCAAATTAGAGTTCAGTGCAGTTAGTTATTTCATTTATGTCTATTCATTTTTGGGACACTTATTTATTGTGAGTCACTACAGAAAACTACAGGTAAAAAAAAAAGGCAAAGGTGGTCTTATAGCCTTGTGGCCGTGGGGGAACGTGATGTTGGAGATCACACTTAACTTGGGCCAGCGTAAACTAATGACGGTGATGCCCATCTCTATCCCTCGCTGCTTTACATTCCCCACCCTTAAGAGAATAGGTACTCAGTCACAGTTGAGTCAACTGGGGGCGTTGTTATTTGTCGCTTCACGTTTTGCGGTCACGCATCCAACCGCACTGGACGGTGCTTAACTTGCGACACGGTAGCGAGTGCTCCAACCACTGCGCTATCCGACACCCCAAACTACAGGGACTGTGCTTATATGACGCTGATCCAAAGTCAGGGGGGAACGCACAATCTCTCAGGCGCAAGTTTGCTACGGCCCTGAGCTCTGTTCCACGCTATGGAGCACTGAGCCACCCTGATCAGATGTGAGTCTCAATATCGCCAGTCTATGACTACGTACTGCAAAGGCAACTCAGGGAAAATGGGACTCCATTCAAGAATCTTTAAAAATATATATATATATATATATATATATATATATATATATATATATATATATATATATATATATATATATATATATATATATATATATATATATATATATATATATATATATATATATATATATATAAAATCGGCTCCTGTGGAAACTAAATGCCATTGGTGGGGATTGAACTACCGACCCCACTGCCATACCGTCACGCCACTGCCCTCTCGGCCTGTTCCCGTACAAAGCAATAAGACAAGAAAAATGTTGGGTTTGGTTATAAGGAGTAATAAACACACACACACACCATATACACACACCATATACACGCACATTCACACACACATACGCGCACACAACACACGCACAGACACGCACACACAAAACATCACACACAAACACACACACAAACAAACAAATCGCTGTGAATAATCATAACACAAAGCCGTTGTATAGTCTGCGTCCGTGTGAATTGGTAGTACATGCTACCTCTAACTTCTTTGCCTTCAAAGAATAATGCATATGTTTCACTGTATCATATAGTAAATACGGAAAACTCGGAAACGTGTGTAAAATAATGTATAACAGAGACCATTCATCAGACTAATAGTTTGGACCTCGTATAGATAACGAAATGATCAAAATAGGAACACACTACGAAAAACTTGACAGTCCTTTTTTACGCAAAAAGACAATTAACGACAATATGAGTATTACATTTGCCACAATTTCAGGAACAGCTAACTAATAAGTACAGCACAAGAAAAGAGCCGGTTAATTAAAAATGCCGTAGAAACAAAATGGAAATGTTCGGAAGGGAAAACCGTCGAGCTACGAATACGGGATACATGTTTGTCCTCATCATGATACACAAGAACTTTTTTTGGCACTATCCTCGTTCTCTTCAACACTAGCGGCAGAAACAGTAGCACCAGCAGTGTCATCAGCACCGGCAGCCGCAAAGTTCAGGAAGAGATGAACTGCAACAACAGAATTATCGTCATTATCTTCAGCGGCAGCAGGTGCTGTAGGAGTGTCATCGTAAATCAAATTATCGTCGTCTTTTCCATTACTGCCAATGTTACAAGTCACAACATCAGCACTACATTTGATAGCGTTATCTTCGTAGTCGTTATTCAATACAATACAACATAATACAATACATTACATTACAATACAACAGTCTCGTTAAAACCCAGAAATCTGCCTTTGGCACGGCGTCCATGCATGGAACAATATAAATAGACAACAACAATAACATGTCAGATCTGATCACAAGTGACCATTATAGCAAACATCATATCGTTATTTTTTTTTCAAAAATCATCATAACCAAGGACAGCAATAGTACAATCACAACCGGGGAAAATAAAGTACTGCGGCAGATCTGTTTTACTTTAAAATATATTACACGACTCTACTTCATTGCGCGCTCAGAAGTCAGAACGCAAAGATCCAGATGCGAGCGACGCACTGTTGCGAGGTAGGGAGAGTTTAAGTGAGTGCGCAAGTGTGGGTAGCTTCGCCAATGTAGCCACTGTCTCTCATGTGCGAGCCTTTGTTGTCGTAACCAGAAGCAGCTTGTCTACCTGAGGCTTCCAATGCCGTCCACGTGATCAAACAAACCCTTGCACGGGAACTTTGGGTTTACCTGTCGCTCAAACTGAGTAGCAGAGTCTGCCTTTATCTAGCTAGGCCAGATCTGCGCTGCCTGCAATTGTTCCATTGAAGCGCAATCTGTTGCAGAATTCACGTAGGAAGTACGTCTCTCGCTGTGCCTATTGAGTCTTACACCGTCTCTCTGAATTTGTGCTGTCCCCTTTACCTTAAGTACTTCTCTAGACCCACCCCCACCCCCATCCTTAACCCCCATTCGTCACCTCTCTCGCTAAGTTCCTTACTCGCCTTAAGGCGAGGTTGTTGTATGGGATATTAAAAGTAAAGGTAATGGAAGAGGAACAGAGCTCGGCATGACTCAGCTGGATGACTGCTTTGAACGCCGCAGGTAGGGGTAAGCTGGTGATTTGTGCCCTGTTCTTCCTGGCAGACCTTCGTCCGTCCTCAGCTACCTCGTTTTCTTTTCACGCCATGGAGCTACGACATTATGCGCTATGGTTATAGGCTAGCCCCCTCAGCTGTAATTACCTAGCCATTGTTATTGTCGTCGTCGTCGTTATTGTTGTTGTTGTTGTTGTCGTTGTTATTGTCGTATTTACAGTGACAGTAATTGTTCCTCGTGTGCTTACACACAATGTCAATGGCACAGTGTTTCACGGGATTACATGTTGAGCCGGCGACAGTCTGACAGTTTAGATTAGCCTTGTAGTCATTTCATATCAGGGCAAGCAGCGCCCAAAACTATAAAGAATTAAAAAAATATGTATAAAAAGCTCAATCAACTTACCTTTACATTCATATTGTTTCGGGGTGTCCAGCAATAATTATTACGACGGACCAACGTATTCCTGATTCTAAAAAAAAGAATCACCTTGAATTGGAGATTTGGTGTGCAGAGGCCTTACTATTGGGCCACACGTTGTCTCCCATAGTGCCTTTAGAAGAGGACAGAGTTGTAGCGTATCTTCTGGAGTCTGGCCTTCATTCGAAGAATGCAGGAGCAGGTGGATTATAGTCTCAGCTTTCGGTTACTTAAAAGGTCCCAATTCGAAGGCTTTGTTTAATTTTTTCAAAAAAGGGTTTATCCTAAAAATGTGCATTGTTAATGATTAAACTTGATAAAGTAGACTTTCGTTGCTCAAACCAACCTCTAACGTTTGAATTTTCAAGTGACCTTTGGTCCTATACCTGATTGAACCACTCGGCTTGAAGTGCGGCTTAGGTGTCTGGGATAGGGTAGAGTCTATTTTATTAATTTTATCAAAACGAAAAAACGTTACGAGCAATTGTTTTTACGAATTCTGTTTCTTACGGGCTTTGGTAAAAAAAAAAAAAAAGGTAAAGGTAGTCGCATAGCCTTGTGGCCGTAGGGGAGCGTGATGTTGGAGACCACACTTATCTTGGGCCAGCGTAATGAGGGTGATGCCCATCTCTCTCCCTCGCTGCTTTACCTTCCCCACCCTTAAGAGAGTAGGTATACTCAGTCACAGTTGGGCTTTGTAGATGCTATTTTTTAGCTCCAGAATGTTGGCTGACTTGCCAACGGCTGTTGCTATTTAAATGAAAAACAAACTACATAATTTATTCATTTAAAATATTCATACACTTTCGAAAGAGTTTTCATTCAGATTCTGGGTAAACTTATTTTTTCAGTGGGACAACACTCATTGTGATGGTTAAAAAGATCTGCCGATGGGGCGTGGTCAAAGTGGGCCCATTTAACATTATGCAGTAAGGCCGCGCCACTAGTACGTATTGTTATTCAAAGGTCAGCCACAGGGCCTGATGTCCCAAGAAGAGATGATGGTCTGTCAGGAAAGTCCGAAAGCAATCATACATGTATGTACTTCGCTTAAATACAGAACTCTGACTCTATCTTGCCTGTCCCTATTGCATTTTTTTCACCTTTTTCCTCCTGCCACATCACCAATGGTGGGTGTAGAGTAAGTTAAACTTCAATGCTCATTCTTCATTCATTCTTCACCTAAACTTCTAACTTGGCAACCGTTTAATCCTGGCGTCATTTATTTAGATCCAGGAGCGTTAATCGCCTTTTCCTTCCCCCGATTCTTAGCTTCCCCTCCCCTCTCCCCCATCCCCCAACCATATTCTTATCACCAACACAAAGATGTTGGTCAACTTCACTTCCTCGCCATACTCCTCACACCAATACTATCAAATGCAACGGACAAAATGGATCCGCTGATGCATGGACGGTTATTTTGTTGCGCATGCCGACCTCTGACCTCCTCCTGCCCTCTTGCTGCTGATGTTGATGGTGATGATGGAGATGGTGGTGGTGGTGGTAATGACGGTGAAAGTAGTAATTGTATTGGGCGCAGTAGTAACTGCGGTGGTGAAGATGCTTGCTACTAATAGTGATGGTGAAGCGGGTAGTTCTAGTAATAGTAGCAGTAGCAGTAGCAGCAGCAGCAGCAGTAATAGTAGTAGCAGTAGTAGTAACAATAGTAGTCGCAGTAGGGGATGTGGCGGTGGCGGTGGTGATGTTAGCTCCTGTTGCTGTTGCTAATGGTAATGGTGGTTGAGGTGGTGATTGTGGCTGAGGTGTACTAGTTTAGTAATATTTGTATTAGTAGCTAGCTGTGATTGTGCTTGATCCTGGTGGTGGTAATGATTATGATAGTAGTAGTAGTAGTAGTAGTAGTAGTAGTAGTAGTAGTAGTAGTAGTAGTAGTAGTAGTAGTAGTAATAGCAGCAGCAGCAGCAACAACAACAGCAGCAATAGTAACGCTGCAGACTTAGACCATCAACATTTACTAACACCACGTCTACAGAATATAACAAACTCCTTATCCTGTGACCTTCGTGACCCCCAGGTAGGCTAAAGGTTAAAACATTATCCTTATTTTTTTTTTTAAAAACCACACATCTCAATTCATCATCTTTCTTTCCATGCTGATGATCCTGGAGATTGCTTTCGTTCTCAATCATCCTTTATGCTAATTCAACCTGTCGTGAACTTCGTAGCTCTAAAGACATGATTTTGTAAAGACACCTCTCAATTCATCGTCTTCATGGGGTTGGCCTGGTTCGGTTCGCTGGTGTTCTGTGCCGAAGGTGGCGGTTCGATTCCCGTTACGGGCGAATTTTTATGTGACTTAGGTACGAGATTATTCCGGTCACCGAGGCGTTCCCCCTCTCCATTATCCCCTCCACACGCCCCCCCCCCACCCCCACCACCCCTCCAGGTTTTCCGGT
>CM072518.1:34560377-34625377 GCA_036898135.1 Oncomelania hupensis | reverse complement strand
TAATATCTTTTTTTTTAAAACAAACACATTCGTGTACTTATTTACCGCCTGGAGTTAAAAATTGTTTGTGGGAACATCGTGTCCAGAATACTGTTTCGCGATCTCTGAATGATGATACTTCCCCCAGACACATAGACTACCAAAAAGGTCCGCCAAGTTCAGAATAATTGTTGTTGTTCTTTGCAGGATAGTGTGGTAGATTGTTCATGCTCTACGCTAATGAGGAAAAGGAGGAGAATAATAATAATAATAATAATAATAATAATAATAATAATAATAATAATAAGAAGAAGAAGAAGAAGAAGAAGAAGAAGATGATGATGATGATAATAATGATAATGATGATGATGATGATGATGATGATGATGATGATGATGATGATGATGATGATGATGATGATGATGATGATGATGATGAAGAAAAAGAAGAAGAAGATGATGATGATGATGATAATGATGATGATGATGATGATGATGATGATGATGATGATGATGATGATGATGATGAAGAAGAAGAAGAAAAAAAAAAGAAGAAGAACAACAGCAACAACAATAACAACAACAAGCACAAAAAAACTAAGAAGAAGAAGAACAACAACAACAACAATAACAACAACAACAACAACAACAAACACAAAAGAACTAGAACAAAAGAAAGCTTTTAATGCAGACGAATGAAGAACAAAGAAGAAGACGACGACGAATTAGAAGAGGAAGAAGAAGAAGACGAAGACGAAGAAGAAGAAGAAGAAGAAGAAGAAGAAGAAGAAGAAGAAGAAGAAGAAGAAGAAGAAGAAGAAGAAGAAGAAGAAGAAGAAGAAGAAGAAATAACAAAGAAGAAAAAGAAGAAGAAGAATTCGTGAATGCAGACCCCATATTTACCTGAGATTGGCAGATAACGAGTACCGGGCAATTCAGCATCAGATTAATAATAGACAGGCAAATGCAAGCACTGCATGCTCTGCCAGATTGCAAAACAGCTAGAGTGCTGTGTTTATAGTCAGAGGTTGTATATTCACAAATCGAAAAATGAAAAGATCAATCCCACTTTAGCGACCGATTGAATAACAGACTTGACAGGAAAAAGCAAACACTGCAAGGCATATAAAATAGTTTGGATTTAAGATTGCCCAGCGTCATCTTAATGGATGAATGACGTGCCAAATACAGAGGCTGCTGCATACGGCACACGTCAACTCATACAAGAAAACGGCACGCGCATCACGTTAAAAAAAAAAACCCGTGATTCACAAAAAGGGCAGGTTGCAGGATCATGTACCAACGAACATCAAAGTTTAAACGTCTGTAACACCCACCATTGGCAATTTGGCAATTAACCATCCTAGGGAAATGGAGGATAGGGACCTATATTTATACTGAACCACCAGAGCAAGCATACTCAGAGTTAGAATTTGGCATGCGCCCGAGCGCCTGGGGAGCCATAAGTTCTTGTTTGGGTACCAAGATCTTAGTTGACAGTGCGCCTATCGGGCGCGTGTAA
This sequence comes from Oncomelania hupensis, assembly GCA_036898135.1. Taxonomy (NCBI): domain Eukaryota; kingdom Metazoa; phylum Mollusca; class Gastropoda; order Littorinimorpha; family Pomatiopsidae; genus Oncomelania; species Oncomelania hupensis. Next base: position 34,623,877 of record CM072518.1, on the reverse strand, counting down.
AATCCTAAAAGAAAGTTAAGTCATTGAAGCTCCCTTCGAATAGTTAACATCGTAATTTAAGATCGGAGGAAAACTTCAGAGTGACAGCAACAGAAATGTTCTGTTGCATGCACATTGTAATCTTATTTTCTCCATTCGCTTTTGGTTGCGATGGATCGGGAATAGTGTCCTTTTACGCATGAAAGACGAGCTTTCTGATTGGCCAGTAATTTATTCAATGACCAATCAGGGAGTCAGTTGTTATCTCGCGCGTGCAAAATAAATCATGAAGTTACTCTGAAACAAGTGTAGCTGAGAGGAAGTATTTGACTCCCGCCTATCGGCCATCACCTTGAGAACACGGCCCAACCAGAGCTGTTATTTTTATTTTATCCCTTGTAAAAGTGACATACAAATATTTGCCCTGTAAGGCGGGGAATCGTGGTTGGTAGTAAACCGGGTTGCAGGCTACTAGTGCCACGACACTCTTCTGCAAAGTCGCTGCCACAGACCTGCATAAAATGCCTGCCGACAATGTAGTCCCGCTCACCACCAAAAGCAGAAGACGAATGGTCAGTCGGGGAGAACAAATGTCATGTCGCCTTGTCCCGCATTACCCAATGGCCATACCAAAGGATTCTGCACAGCAGGAGCCACCCGAGGCCAGCAGTCTAACCAAGAAATATAAGGTAGACAACTTCTCGCTCAAACCTGAACCAGTCTCCTCCCTTTCCGCTTCACAAGCATGTCGAGTAAAGTGTTTGACCTCTTCAGAAAACGTTCTTTCAACCAAAAATGTGAGATTTACTCGTGTATTTCAAGTTATTTGTCTTTGGGCACTCAAAATACTTGGGGGGGGGGAGGGGGCATCCAAAAGTTTCAAGTTAGGCACCCAAAGGGCACCCTTGTAAAAAAAAAAGTTAATTTCTAACCCTGATATCGCAAATAAGAACAGGGGAAAATGGCCACTTGTACCTTACCCACCACGGGATTCGAACCTGTGTGTCATCGGTGTGCCAGAGGAACGCTGTGTCACAGAACTACGGGCGGTGGGGCGCAGTCTCATATAAAGACGCATACATCTAGGTCGTTCAGGATCAGATGGCTCAGTTGTCAGTTGTTGGACAGTACGCTTGTTGCTACATGTTGACGACTTGGGTGGCTTGAGTGAGATCCTGATTTTGGCCAGTGCCCCCGAGCATCTCTTTGAGCCGGTAATCGCGTTACCCTGCTAGCTATCGATGAGACTGTCCGGTTCTTGTGAATAGCAGCGGACGACAAGAATTATCGGTCCGAGAGCTAGCAGACCCATAGGCTCTTGTGGTACGACAAGCAGTCGCACTGTCATGCATATGGCCTCTGGTCAGTTATCCATTCCCAGGATGGACTGGTAGTTGATAGGGTGCTGGTTTCCCATGCTGAGAGGTCGCGGGTTCCTATTCCGCATAGGACGATCTTACCGACTTAGGTACGGGACGTTTACGGACACCGAGGGTTTTCTCCGGCTACTCCAGTTTCCTCCTTCCCTGCAATAATGGTATTGGATGCTGTCTATCAAAAATTTCCCAAATAAAATTCGATTTCCAGTTCCGTCTTCTAATAGGGACTTGCCTTCCCACAACATGTTTGAATGAAGATTATGTGGCTGTAATAAGTGAGCGTGCACGTTGGTTACAGATCGCCGCGTTTTGAATCTGATTTATGAATAAGGCATGCATTCTTCTTCTTCTTCTTCTTCTTCTTCTTCTTCTTCTTCTTCTTCTTCTTCTTCTTATTATTATTATTATTATTATTATTGAGTGGTCTCGCTTTTGTCTATAGCTATAAGGCTGATATACACGTATCAACGAGGATCAACGGCGGACAGCCTCTGCACATAGACGACTATTCTATTTACCTCATTCTTCCACGTCCTTCCACAGCGTAAAAGTGAAGTCACCGAACAACGTTGATGAATCATCCCATGTCAAACCCATTGAATAGTTTTAATGTCCGAGCCGTTATACGTGTGCGAACGCCTTAATCTGGCCATGGCTGTTGGCAGTCTGACTTAAGAGTCGATCGTTCAGAAAAGCGGAGGCATCGAAGAGTGTTTCCAAATGCCTTGGCGGAACCCGGTTCTGGGTGGTCTTCAGTAGAGGCGATCTTATTCAGCCAGCTTACGTTCTCGAGTAGGAAGAGGAGAAGATGGTGATGTGGAAGGAGAAAGAGAAGGAGGACGAGGAGCTGGAGAAATAGAAAAGGAAAAGGGGAGAAAGAGGTAAGAAGATCTTGGAATGAACTTTTCTGGCTATACAGCCCACAGGGCTATGAGCCTATTGTCATTTTTGTATATATTTAAATCATGTTATGTGAAATAAAACGACAAAGTTCCAAAATGTATCTTGTTGTCTCCAATTCGTGCGTTTGGTTTTATTTTGTGAAATGTTTCTTATTTAAGTTGTTTACTTCCAAAATTGAAATATTCGGGAATCAGAACGAGCAAAATGTCTGTCTGTGGGTCGGTCCGTTTCACGCCATGAACCATTGAAGGAGTTTGACCAAACTTCAGAAGATACGTTACCTGGGTTAGAGCTGTGCCCTCCGTGTACTCATATGTGCTGTCTCGCAGAGGTCGAGGTCGCTAGGGTCAATTTATTTACTAAACACGTTTTGCTCTACATATATAAAAACCTGAACCGATTTGTAAAAAAAAAAATGAAATAAAGGTATTTCAACTCCTAGCTCAAAATACAGTAGCAATGACGCAATGTTAGGTCAATCGGTCGGTCGACCATAGCTCCAATATTTCTTTTGTTTTCATGCTTAAAGTTTTATTCCATTATTTTAAGAATAACTTAACCGATTAGTGATTCTTGTTACTATTCAGACATATTAACTGCTGCTAGATAGGCTGAACATTTTATGTCGTTCATATTTGCTTTTTCTCGGAGATCAAGGTCACTGTAGGTCATCATTTTCTGAACACGTTTTGCGCCGTATACCAAAATTAGCTAAACAGATTTTATTTGTTTTTAAACAGATAATTCAGATATGATGGCCAATCATTCTATGGTTTACTTTTTCTTCTTTAGAATGAAGCCGAGTCACAACACCTCTAAGATTAACACTTTTGAAAACAATTAACCAGTAACACTTTTAAAAATACAGACTTTTCGGCTATAACGTGTGTGTCTGGAAATACATTTGAATGGCTTGCTATCGTATTCATCCTCAACTCTTTTGAAGAAGTAAACTTTTAACGAAAATAGCAGCAATGCTGGAGGAGGAAGAGAAAAAGAAGAAGAAGAAGTCATTGATTTAAATAACCAAATTAACACCTCAACTAGTGAGTAGAAGAAATTTTGATCATAAGCTTTAAAGGAAACGCAACTCAAACGAATTGTTACGTCATCTTCCGACAGGCTTATCTCTCTAGGTCCTTGTCTATTGAAGTTGGCGGGAAATCTATTGCTCTCAGCGCCGTTCCTTGTTGGTTAGGAGATTTCAAGGTAAAGCAAGTGAGTTGCAGAGATAATCACAGTTATATAATAAACGGGAAAACTGTCTGGGCTGTAGGTGTCCTAAGCGTAATAATTAACCTAGAAGCCATTGACGTAATATTAGTTTGGCTTCAAACACGTCATCATGTTAGAAGTTGGGTTGTGTTTATCGTCACATTTTTTGCACTTTTAACAAACATGATCGATCGGAAAGTAGACTAATTAATATGTGTTTGTGTGTGTGTGTGTGTGTGTGTGTGTGTGTGTGTGTGGGAGGGGGGTGTGCGTGCGTGTGTGTGTAGGTGTGTGTGTGGTTTTTTTCTTCTCGTACTTGTTAAGCATGTGTTACGGAAAATAACATCAAAATGAGCAAGAGGCCAGTTTTCTTCTCAAACATTTTACGCTAGATAAACTGAAAGAGATACTCATACTGGAAAGAAAGATATTTCTGCTGTAAACATTTAGTAGTATAAAATGTGTTACGACCTGCTGAAATAATCTAAACCAAATGGATTTGCAAATGGATTAACTGTGATCGTAGCCGAGTAGTATTGATGTAAAGCCCTGAAATAAGTGTGAAAGTGTATAGTATATCCTCGACATCACCTTGCGATCCTGGCAAAAGGGTCATTGCTACAGTAATCAAACGTCACTCTATACCTCAGACACCACTTTAATCCACAGTTCACGCGCTAACGCATTTTTGTCACGCTCAGCTAATTCGTTTTTGTGTCTAAACAGGTCTTCTAAGCGAGATACTCCGTGTAGTGTTTCTAGCAGATGAACTTTAGAAACAGAAGAAACGGAAACTTCGATGGTATGGCCACGTCACCAGAGCATCAGGCCTTGCAAAGACCATCCTGCACGGCACGGTGCAAGGAGATAGAAGAAGAGGGAGACAGAAAAAGAGGTTGGAGAACAACATTCGAGAATGGACTGCCTTGACACTGAGCGAAGAAGCTATGAGGGTTGCCGAGGACAAAGAAAGATGGAATACGCTGTTTAAACGACTATCTGTGGTGTCCCACCGACTTTCGATTTACGGGATAGGATAGGAATAGGATAGAAGCTTTAGAACGCTCAAACGGAACGTTTAGATTGAAATTTCGTGACTATCAGACACCTCCACATCCCCCAACTCGCCACGCCCCTATATAAGCAAATAGTCACCCCTGACGGTCTAATTCACGCAAAGAGATGACCTCATAAAATGTAACTAGCTGTAACTAATCATATATATGTTAGCGTGAATTAGACCTTTTTTTCCCCACAATGTTGATCACGGCCTTAGACGCACTTTAATGAAGATAAAGATCCGGTTCGTCATTTAATTCTTAAACAAAATAGGTAGGCTGTGTTTAAACATCAACAGCAGAATTTCCTCTTTTTTTCTCTCAAAATTTCATTTCACTAGCATCTCACACATACCTACTTCCTAAACAGGGACATGAACATGGGTAAGTGAATGATTGATCAATTCGTTGAAATTAAATAAGTTTATTTATTGTTTGTTCACAACGCACTTTTAACAAATATTACAGTGATTTTGTGTGTGTGTGCGTGTGTGTGTGTGTAAGTGTGGGTGTGTCCGTGCGTGCGTGTGTGTCTGTACCTGTTTGTGTACACGTGTGTTAGTGTATGTGAGCGCGAGTGTTTGTATGTTTGCGCACACGCATGCTAGTAACTGTTATCTTACGTCTAGACACACGCATTCTATCGCCAGATAAGAAGGACTACAGTAGCTCTTTTTGTTTTAAAGGAACCTAAGTCTGCTTTGGTCGTACCTACGTGATTCGATTTCTAAGTTGAGCATCAAGGTAGCTCATTTTACCCCTAGATGAAATGAAAGGGAATCAGCGGCTGGCCCATTGCAACATGGCCAATCAGGACAAAAAGGGCAAAATCAATCATGAAACAGGATTTTAAGCAATAGAAAATAAATTTGCACAATGATACGCTAGTTCCTCTCTAGAATCGGTAACCAAGTCCTACCAATTTTCACTCCACTGCTTTAGTCGGGAGAGTTAACAGAAGAAAATTGGAATAAGGAGGACAAAGAAGAAACTGACGAAAAAGAAGAAGGAGAAGAAGAAGAAAAAGAAAGAAAGAGATTACTCTTATATAGCGCACTTAGAAGACGAAGAAGGAGAAGAATAAAAAGTAAAAGAAGAATGAGAAGAACTAAAGTATCCCTTAAGGCTTGCACCGTTTATCCTATATTTTGCTATGTCTCTGTTATCATTTGATTATAGCCGATTTTATTTCGACCATTTTGTCTTATTATATGTAACATCTAATTTTAACAGTTGACCTCATTTATTGCAAATCCATTTGATTTAGACTTCAGCAGGCGGTGGTAACGCATTTTATACTATTGAATGTATTTAGCAGAAGTAGTATGAAAATGCATTAAACAAGAATAATTTTATTATTTAAATTCAGTGTGGTATATCTATTTCGTGGCACCGTTTCCAACACAAAATTGTAAAAACAGAGAGAGAGAGAGAGAGAGAGAGAGAGAGAGAGAGAGAGAGAGAGAGAGAGAGAGAGAGAGAGAGAGAGAGAGAGAGAGAGAGACAGACAGACAGACAGAGAGACAGAGAGAGACAGAGAGAGAGACAGAGGCTTTCAGATGTACTCTTGCACTCAGCAGACAGACACAACTGTCAATTGTAAAGTCATCTTACAATTATTTTATTATAAATGGCAAATATCATTGCAATTTCGGAATAGAATACTGTTTTAACGTTATAAACATGAGATTTCTAAAACACAAAACATGACCACCAAAAAAAAAAAAATAATAAAATAAAATAAAACCCATCTTACTGCGTGAAAAAATATATGCCAACAATAATGAATCATGACTTCAATAAAACGTCACATTACACAAATGATACGACTCAGCACAACATCGTAACACAATAATGCGATCAAATATCAGTAGAAAGTTGTACGGCGTGACGCAATGGTAACGTGCGTTTACACGGTGACGCAATTCACTATGTTTTACACTGGAAACAAGAGTTCACGACATCATAATCAAACAGAAGAACTCCAGTGAATTACTTTTTTTTTAAATCTCCGAATTACGAACTTACTATAAAACGTTTTCTGTTATAAGTGTTTTGTTAATGTTGTGTGTGCGTTTGTGTTTGGCCAAAGCGTGTTAAAACAGTAAATTGTTTCCCTTAAAATTGTACATAGTTTCTCGTTTAAAAAAAACCCACACAACCAATATACATGACTAGGGGGAATCTTTAACTGATACATAGGAAGGGTTCACGTTAATTCATTATCTTGTCCACATGATTTTGTTCAATTTCATTATCTTTTGTGGATAAGTGGGGGAAAACGCAGAAAAGGCAATGTTTCTGCGTTTTCTTGTTGAAAACAAAAATTCACTGAATAAATTATAGTAATAGGCGTTTTATTGGCCTATGACGGTAAGTCATATGAATAAATTACAGAACGTGAAACAAAGTTGCAAATCGTGAAAAACAAACATGTTTGTGGACAATTTTTGTACAAAACCTTTCCTCCATCTCGCATTCTCGCGTTAACACATACACCACTCTGCATTAATAAATGTAGTATCTTGCGTTAACACATTCACGGCGCCGAACAAACAGTTAAGCTTTCATCTGCCATTCTTTGGTTTAACACTGGTCAGAAATGTGCAACAAAACTGTTCATAATGTTCTCGGAATCTTTGCCTTGGTTGTGCTGTTATTGCAGAAGGGTAAAGATTCTATGTTGTATCGGTTTTTAGATTTCAATTTCAGCTTTTCTCTGAAAATTAAAGACAAGAGTAAAAGACATTGCACTAGCAAAATTGCTTCAGATATAATTAATTTTAAGACTAACACAATAAAACAGTTGAAAGATTATAAAAACCGTTTGTTTCGTAAAACAAATAATTGGAAAATACAGTTTCCATAACCTATGTTGTTTAAAAATATATTTAATATTACAATTGGAGAAATGACACAGTGCGATCACACACAGGTTCATTCGTTCGACGTCATAATCGCCCAATGACGTAATTGTAATATTGCACATCAACAAGAAACACACAGCACGCAAACAACCATCCATGCCGTCATTGGTGAGGTAAAAACAGAAGTCAATTCATGAGTCACTGATGTCGGCACACTAACTGGTGATATCAGTGAAAGTCAGCATAAAACAGGAAACTTTGCAGTGAAAAAACATCAACAAGCAGCAAAGGTATGAAACATTCAAGATTTACTATATCCATGATTTACATTTCTTGGGAAATAAAGACAACAAAGCCGCTTGCATGTTGTAAATGCATTCAAATATTAACTTTACTCGTAAGAAATGTTTCAAAGACTGTATTGTAAAAGGTATCTCGTGAAAAACAAGTGATACTTCCCTCGTTTGTTTTTGTGGGTTTTTTTACGCTACGGACAACGTATACTATAGTCCACAGAGGTGCAATAGGGTTAATTTAAAAACAAATAAAGCAAGTGTTTTGTTTTTGTTCTTTGTTTCCAAACGTTTAAACGCTTCGTTTTCCTTTAGTTTAAGAGAATTTCTTTTGTCTGTCTGGAAAACAACGCAGTTAACAAAGAAACCAGGACGTGCTGATTCCAGAAACGGTGTGATAGTAAAATATGTTAGATCTAAGAAGGACGTTAAGGAGTGACAATAAAAGTGGGAAGAAACAACTGACCATGGAAACTGTCAACAATAATAGACGTAATGATGTATGATAAACACTAATATTTAAAGACAAGTGTACGACACGTTTGATTTTTGTGGATATAAATGGTTTGTGAATGTGTTGAAAAGTTTTTATTTTCAAACTGATGTCATTTGGGAAAGTAAACCCACTTAGAAAGTTGCTAATGTATTCAAAACAACGCATGGTAATGGACAACATATTTTTTTGAACAATACAAGTATGTGCATACAAAAATCATGTGACCTTGCAGTGATGTCGTTTTCGTCGGCAAATCGGCCGGCCATTTACCGATAGAATTCCAAAATGTCCGAAATAGTCATGTTCTGATCGGCCCGCTGTCCAAAGATTTTACGCCTCAGTCGGCCACCCTTTGTCCGTTTTTTGTTTGCTTGTCTCATGTCTGTTTCGTTGTTATTGCTTCTGGCCATATTAATTTCCTATCGGATAAATAAAGGTGTTATGAGTTATTGTCGAACATCGCGTATCGGAAGCGCCAAGCAGACAACACATGAATCACCAGAGTGAGTTAGAGTAACTCCACTTGTTGCGAACGGCAATAACACTTTTCGTTTTCGAAATGCCGCCGAAAAAGAAGCCGAAACTTACAGCGGCCAGCGCTTCCTCTCGTTTGGTGTTGGAAAGAAGTCAAAATGATGGCCGAAAGATTTTCAAAATGTCCTAAAGGTTTGTGACTGAATCAGCCAAATGGCTTATGCTGAAAATTTCTAGCAACATCACTGCCTTGTTACACCAAAAACGTCACTATATAAAACAAAGCTTTGTATCCATGCGACGCGCCAGAGGGTCGAGAATTCCCTTGTGTAAACACAAAGATAGTTATACCACAATTCGAAACAACAAAAAGTTAAAGAAACATCACTGACATTGTAAACTGACAGTCTTTGTTCGAGAAATAAATAGTGTACACTAGGCCAATATATACAGTAGCCGCTTCTCTTAAAGCGGTATTGCGTCAAAAACCTAGGCTAGCAAGTATCATGTAATATATATTTACATACCACTTTGTGTTCTTGCAGTCACTTCATTCAAATTTACTTCCAGGTCTAGACTCTACCGGAAACAGGCTACCTCACTAACACTGCATGTAAAGCTCCTAAATATGTGAATGATTCTGAACGCACTCGCAAGCATGCAAGGCTCACACACATGTACCTTTCATATCCCTTCACTCACATATATGCGTACACTAACGCATCCTCTCTCCCCCTTACACACACGCAAACTCTTCGTATCACACAGCCGTAATAATAATAATAATAAAAAAAACTAAATATAATAATGAAGAATATTTGGCAAAAATAACTTTCGTCCTCTTTGACTCGGTTTTGAAACAAACCCCAGCATCAGACTAAGAAGCGGTAGTAAAATACTTCGTAGTACTATTCATAGCTTAGATCTGACAAGAGCTGAACCAAAACGGACACGCTTAACAAAAAGACCACTGACAAGAAGCAAGACAGTTTACATTCATGGATAAGATACAGACTTGCAGACACAACAAACACCTTGTATAATTCATCTTCTGTCCGCACAGCTTTAAAGAGCGATGAACTTTCAAAACTCATTATCATCAGCTCAGCTTTCTATTCATCTACAGAAGAATGCACTCTCTTTCTTTAGCCTGTAAGTGCTTTGCCTCTCTCTGTCTCTCTCTCTCTCTCTCTGTCTCCGTCTCTCTTGTCTGAAAGCGGTTTAGTTTCCTTTTCATTCAAGGTTTATACTCCAGTCCTCCTACTCTCTCTCTCTCTCTCTCTCTCTCTCTCTCTCTCTCTCTCTCTCTCTCTCTCTCTCTCTCTCTGTCTCTCTCTCTCTCTAACCGTATCATCATTATTTTCTTAACAGGCGCACAGAATCGTTCTCGATTTCGGTGTATCCCCGTTTTTCCTTCCGTTCTTCCATCCGCTAAAAACTGTTTTTCCATGAATCAAATTTATGGGGAAAAAACACAATCTGTTTTGTTATACACTGCCAGTCATTTATACATGTACAAGTCATATCGTAAACACATGCAGATATAAATAAGTACATCAATGTTTTTTTTAGAACACGCGTCCTTTTGTTGGTACACGTTTAGGTACACATGCACCTTAGTAGGTACACGCTTCCTTCCTTAAGTAGGCTACATGTTTTTGTGTTCTTAAAGTGCATTGTCATTTCCATTCAGTCGTATGTACTCTTTGTGCAAAACAACACTTCCTATATGACACTGAACAGATTTTCTGTAGTGTACAACTTAACCACGTACAATTATTGCTTTGAAAACAACATACATTAACTCGGGGCAGCTTTCAAAACTGCAATAAATCATTTACTTGCAACTTCTGGTTTCCCTTCCGCGATGCTACTTAAATATTTCGTACGAAGCAAACACAAGTCGAATGATAGACATAAATAAACACATCCCCTAAAACAGTTTGTGATTGCAAATGGCACACTCCTCAAGCGGTGTTATTCTCAAACAGTGCAGTAAAGATGATAATGCCATGTTACAAATGGCACAGTCAAGATGTGATTAGAGTGCCAAGTTTAGCAATGGCACGGCTGAAAGTGCGAGATGTTAAATTTTAAACCATTTCTCAAAGACAAATGGCAAGTCAGTGTCTAGTTCCCACGTTACACTAATGTGGTCTTTTGCCCAAGTCGGTTTTATCATACTTTGCGCGTTGTCATGCCTCGCTGTAGGCTATTTAGGTATTAGCACAGTGCAATCAAAACTGAATACAAATCAAGACTATAAGTACTATGTATTACTATCAACACACTGAACATTCAATGAGCACATAAGAAACATAAGAACAGGTATTGGAGTAATGTAAGCCCAGTTCTAGAGTACTTAATGCACAACAATCCAGTACATGTATCATATCTTACAATGGAGTTTGAACGTACGTTTTGTTTTCCATTGTGAATCCAGTTTTATTTGTCCGACCTTTCCCTGACAAGATTGAATACATTCTACAGGCTGGTGAATTCTAAAGCATCGTCTTTCAAACAGACTCGAATAATACATTTAAGTTTTGTCCACAATCGCTTCTTGCTACAACACCATTGAACTACTACAGCAAGAAGCGAACAAGACAATCAAAACACATTGACGTAGACATAAGATTTAGTCTAAGTAGTATAAACAACATCCTGCTTTGTTAAAACGTCTGAAAACGATACAACACAGAAAAAAACAACATGTGCAGACAATAATTTATACAAAACGGTATGTGAATAATTACATTCAAAAGAACAACATAGCTCCTTCGCATCCGTAAATGTGCATATCACTTTGCAGAAATACAAAGCTGTCATTGAGGTCACCAAGAGTGCAAAAAAACAGAAAGCCAACTGCTGGAAAATTGTAACAATGTGAGGATTTGTCCATGATGAGTGATGCCGGTATCTACAGTGTACACCCTGTTGGTTACTAACACACACGTAAAATAAAACACACATATAATTAAGGTGGATCTCACCTTGCAGTCAATGTTTCCAAAAGCGTTCTTTTTGATTTGGGGTTTATGTTTTGCACGAAGTCCTTTTTGAATAACGTTTGAGGACCTTGCCTGTGACCGGCAAAGCCAACGTCTCGCGAGCGTCTCACTGTCAAGTTATCGGCCAGCCAGTCACTGACAGCTTTCGGCCTATCAACACTCACTTTCAGCTTCGAATGACTCAGTCTCACCTCTGTCTCACTAGCGTCTCGCCTCTGCCGCACTACACTAGCAGAAGACGATTCTGGCACTGTCCGCACGCTCTCGCTTATTTTCTTTTTCGAATGCCGAATCCTGTGCGGCGCGTCTGGCCTTGACCGTGTTCTTGACCTTTTTCTTGGTCTCGGTGTGGAGGTCACGGTAGAGTTCGTGGAAGAATGAGAGTTTCTGCCTTTCTGGCGGATCTCGGCTCTTTGGCGCATCATGCGCCTGACGTCACGGCGGCTGCAGCGCTTCTTGCCTTTCTCTTGCCGTCGTTTATTGCAGCGCCGCAAATGCCGCTGCCACTGGAAAAACTCCTCGTGCTGCGGCCACAGTTCCTGCACCTCTGCTCTTATTTTCTTCGTGTTCACTTTCACCCTCTTCAGTGTCTTCCCGCTCTTTGCGGCTTCTTTGATCTTTCGGTTGCGCTCCCGCCGCCGCACGAAATTAAAGAGACAACGACGGAATGAACGCTCGGGTTTCTCCAGCATCGTCTTCAGGGCGTCGCAGTCGTTCTTGCAGCGCCCCAGAAACTTGTTGGGTTTGCGGACGATGACGCTGAGGTTCCTGCACCACCTCCTCACGCGCTTGCGCCGCTGTTCTTTTCTGTCCACGGGTTTGGGAGTGGTGGGTGGCGGGGTGGCCGGACTCCAACCCCCGTGTTTTTCGTACTCCTCCTTCAACTTATCAGCCTTCAGCACCTCTGCGGCCGGCGCCTCCACCATCAGCCACTGCGACCTATCCTGCGACTGACGGGCGGTATTTCCGGGCCGCATCGTGCCGTTCTCAAACAGCCCCAGGTAACAGCGCTTGCCCTCCGCAGTCCGGCATTTGCTGAAGTCGTACAGTAGGTCGTTGTGTCTCAGCGACTCCCGAAGGTAGCACTCCTCGTGAACGTCTTCCTGCACACACAAAAACCGACACCGCTTAGTAACAGTGGAACCTCATGTACACATCACAGACTTCTATTTCTCCCTGACCCTCCCTTCTCTCGTAATTCAAAGTTTTTCAACAATGTAACAGTCTTCTACTGTTGAATAGAAACGAAGGATGAAAACGTACAACTGATTAACATTATTATATCCACTGAAGCAAGAAAGTTAAAGTTGACTAAACGACAGCTCATTTTCCATTAAGACAAAACTGTAAGACCCAAAATTGTCTTGCGTCAAGAATAAAATGTCCTAACAAAACAACAGCATTCCTATACATTTTACCCCTCAGCGTAAATAAGTATACTATACAAGGTTTTTTAATTATGGTGTTGAATAAATGTAATCTGACATGAAAGAAAGAAATTAAATGAAAAGAACGGCGGCAGGAAAGAAAGGAAAAGAAATGGAAAGGGTGAAGAAAAGTTAACATGAACATGACAGTTTAAAAAGTGAAAACAAACATTAAAATGTGACCTTCAACTCGGTAATTACAGAAAGTGTCAACATAGTTGTAAGGAGAGTAGAATTTCATTCATTGCATTATAAAGATGTCAGTGAAACCAGGCGTATCGTCGTTACCTGATCGGTATAACATGATACCTGGTACAGAGAAGCCCAAGATTTTTTTTTGAAATTTTGCCTCTACGCTTTTTATTGTTCGCGATGATCGCTACTACTGGAAAACAAACCTTTCGTCCAAACCTGCTCGCAACTATTAACGAATAAGTATCATGGCGCCCATTTTCTGTAATTAATTTTTTTTAATGGGTAGCAAAATATTTATAATATTTCCTTCAAGTATTTGTACACGTATAGCAAGCGTTGGGTACCTGTTATTTAAAAATGGCTTTCAAGTGCGCGTGGATTTTTTAGCATAGGCCTAGCGCCTACGACTGAATACTGATATATGTTAGGGAAGAAGCTGGATAAGTATGCGATCTTTTATGGTTGATAACTTTTGGATGTATTATAGACTATATTACGTAAAATAATTATTGCACTAAGCAAAGAGACAAACTTCTTAATCAATCATAATGACAACTTCTTTTCTCTTTCTTTCTTTCTTTCTTTCTTTCTTTGTTTTTCGTGTGCCGATCAGACAGAATCACAAACCCGTATTTAATTTAAATCGCTTTTTGAGAACAAAAGCAGACTGACAAAAGATTATTAAAAAAACACACTGCGTTATAAAAGCTTACGACGATGAAGAAGGCACACATCGAGATGAGAAAAGTTAAAATATGGGTATTTAAATGTATGACAAGGTGTGCAACTATATACTTTTGTACAAGTTAAAGCATTATTAAGACGAAACAATACAATTGATTCAATTGAATTGGATTATAAACAGATGAAAGAATGGGTAAATGGTAAGGACACATGTTATAGAACAACTATTATATATTACAATATAATAAAGGACAATGTGAGAGAGAAATACGACTGGGGGAGGGGGAGGTGTGAGGGAAAGCGTGTGTGGTGAGGCAAGTCACACACCTTAATATGGCGCTGTAAGTTCTTGTACACAACATGAACACAAATATTTGACCTCCTCCCAATAATCTTTTCATACTTTCTTTTGCTTGTCAATGCAAAGTTACCTATGGGCTCTTGCCTAGAATGCCATGAATGGGACGAAAGTGTTGATGAATTAAATACAATGGTATAATTCTTAATATCCACGACTTTCGACCGTAATGTGTCTGCATTTAACTAGCTGCCCTAACTTTTCTTAAGGCACCCTCGTAACACAGCTTCCTTAACCAATAGCATAACACCATCTTTTGTTGTGGTTGTTGTTTTCTCTCTCTCTCTCTCTCTCTCTCTCTCTCTCTCTCTCTCTCTCTCTTCTCTCTCTCTTCCCTCTTCCTTTTCTTTTCTCCTTCTCTTTCTTCCTCATTTTCAAACGTCATGTTCATTCAGTACATATCGGGTGACAGAATCTTAAGTCTCGCGTAGACATACACTCACCCTACCCAACCTCCACACACACATATATACCCACACACTCACACTCACACAGACACACAAACAGATCTCTCTCTCTCTCTCTCTCTCTCTCGCCATATATATACACGCGCGCGCACTCGCACACGCATCCTAGTGGGTGCAACACTTTCGATTTCATTATTTCAAACTTTACTGTTAGTGCTGTGTAAGTGAAGAGCAATCCTGTAGTGAAATATTGTCGATGGATCATGTCGTCGTATTTAATCTGACGAGAGTAATTAAACTATTTCATCTTATTAATCTTACAGCAGTAACTGACATTTAAACTGGTCCGTAATACTCTAACACGGAAAGAAGAGTTTAAAATTAAAGCGTTTAATTTTTAAAGAGAAGACTTGTTAAAAAGGTTTAAGGAGGTGAAAATGACTGCATTAAACTGCACTGCATTTAACTCACAGGCTTTTTGATAGATTTTTAAGAGATTAAATGGACTGCATTTTAACAGATTAAAATAAAACGATTTGAAAGTTACATTAACAGCGTATAACATAAATACTTAAACAAGATTTACGTTTGAAATTGCCCTGACAATGACAGACAATATTACAAATCGATTATTCAGTTCTGTTTTGTACAACTGGAGATCTGAATGTAGGCTTCATTATTAGGACTACTACTACTACTATTTATATAACGCACACATATCTCACGGTATATGGTAATTAAGAGCGGGCTAATTTGTTTGGCCATGCTTCCCTATCCTCTCCATCCCCCCTCCCCCAACCTGCCCACCCTCAATTTTTTAAAAAAAAACTGTAGTTGCACAGCGATGTTTATGCTTTCGCAGAAATACGACGACTCATTCAGTTTCGCGTCTCGAGAATAATGACTGTCAAATTGGAACGTTCAATCACGTCTACGATAAGATACATAGTTGAATACCATGGACAAATCAAACACTGCAGACAGGCTGCAAGTGAATGAAGCCAAAATAAGCAGAATCTAGAAGGAGGAAGGAGGTGGGGGAAACACGCGTGAAAATAGTAGTACTAATAATTATTATTAAACGAGTCTCAGAGCGAAGAAGCTTATGGCATAGAACAAACCTTTCCTCTGGTATATATAAAAAGCATGGATAATGAGGAGGGGGAGAGAAATAGGGGGGGAGAGGGAGAGAGGAGGGAAGGGAGATGGCGGGATGGAGAGAGGGAGAAGGTAGGTATGAGTGGGTTGAGGCTGAAGAAGAGATGAGGTTGAGGGAACACCCAAAAGACGATCCAATCGAACACCAAATTTCTATCCACTGAAGTGTCTTTCACGGACAGCATTATAGTTGAAGTGTTTGAGTGCTGCAGGCATTTGAACCACGCAAATGTCCCCTTTGTGTATTATTGCCGACACTAGTCTGAAATAGTTTTTAAATAGGGAAAGGCGACTGACATGAAAAAAAAAGGGGGGAAAGGCGGAAGAAGAGAAATTGGGGCTATAACGGACTTTTGACGGCGGTGCGATACACGTAGAAAGCTATGGATGGAGTAGGTAGGTTCACAAACGAGGCTGAGGGCTAGAAGCTTGATCTAGAAACAAGACAGGTTTGATACACACACACAGATAAGTAAAGAACTTCGCATACCGAAAGAAAATTCCGTTCATTTTCGTCACTCGTTTATAGCTAATTCCGAGGTCTATTCCTAACAGTCACGATCACTTTTTATATCGGCATTCTGCACTTGGCTGCATACACAGCGTGCATTCGATTCGCCTCTAATAGTATGCGAGTTGAATGGTGATTGGGCTAAAGGGGTTATTTGGGAAAGGGGGTTAGGGAGAGGGAGGTTTGGTATAGGCGAAAGTGAATTTTCGGCCTGTCTTTCTCTCTTTCTCCTTTCCTCTAGAGTTAGAAGCTGTTAAAAGAAGATGTACAAGGAGCATGCATGTTTTATAAGGTCACCGAGAGCACGACGTTTCCCTCCATGGCCATCCTTTTTAACGCTCGCCATTAACAGTTTATGGTAAGCACGCAACGCCGTTACTTGTTTTGGGAACATCATAGACGTGGACTCTCGATCTTCGCCTTTATTTACATCTTCTTTCTTATCCCTCTCCTCCTTAATAAGAATAACACTACTACTACTACTACTACTACTACTACTACTACTACTACTACTACTACTACTACTACCACTACTACTACACCTACTACTACTACTACCACTACTACTACTACGGCAGGGATAGCTCAGTGGCCAGAGTGCACGACTTGTGTACTACTACTACTACTACTACTACTACTACTACTACTACTACTACTACTACTACTACTACTACTACTACTACGGCAGGGATAGCACTACTACTACTACTACTACTACTACTACTACTACTACTACTACTACTACCACTACTACTACTACGGCAGGGATAGCTCAGTGGTCAGAGCGCACGACTTGTGTGAGTCGTCTTTGGCGACGTGGGTTCGAATCCTGAATTCAGCAAAGTATTACGTGATTGCCGAATATTACGGGCCAGCGCTTTGAGAAGCTCTCTGAGCTTGTAAGTGCGCTATATAAGAGAAATCTCTTTTTTTTATTTCTTCTACGACTACGACTACTACTACTACTACTACTACTACTACTACTACTTACTACTTACTACTTACTACTACTACTATTACTACTACTACTACTACTACTACTACTACTACTACTACTACTACTACTACTACTACTACTACTTTAATTCATCTTCTACGAAGTAATCTCAAAACATCTCTAATAACTGTCTGTATCTTTCTGAATCTTCATCTGCACTCCCCCCCCCCCCCCTTTACAAATCATTTAGATGTCTCCTCCTCCTTCTTCTCCTATCGTCGTGTTTTCCTTCTCTGAACCTTTATTATTTTCTCTCAAATCTTTTCCTACTTTTGGAAAATAATTCGATTTTACTTCTACTATCATTACTACTTCTACTACAACTAATACTTCTTCCACCTCGTCCTCTTTCTTCGGTACATCCCTTTGTCACTTTCAATCAAAAATTCAATGAGAAATACTGAAAGGTGCACAATGCCCAACATTGCCATTAACAATGGCATTTTGATGAACTTGTAACTTCAGAGTTGGGACATGCTTGCCACTTGCTTGATTGAAGTCCTATCCTACCTATCCTATCCCGTAACTCGGAGGTCGCAGGGGCACCACAGATGATCGTTTAACCAGCGCACTCCATCTTTCCCTGTCCTCAGCAATCCTCATGGCCTCGCTCAGTGTCAAACCAGTCCCTACTCTAATGTTGTCCTCCCACCTCTTTTCGGTCTCCCTCTTCTTCTACCTCCTTGCACCGTGCCTTGCAGCATGGTCTTTGCAAGGCCCGATGATCTGATGACGTGGCCGTACCATCGGAGTTTCCGTTTCTTCACCACGGTGAGCAGGTCATCATGTTGTCCAATGGCTTGTGTGATGGTCTGTCGGACTTCGTCGTTGGTGATGTGCTGGGTATAGGAAATGCCCAGAAGTCTTCTGTAGCACCTCATCTCCATGCTTTGCATTCTTCGTTGATTGCAGTGGTAATTAGAAATATTACGACTTGGAATGTTACAATAAGGGAAAGGAACTATAGGAAAGGGAGGAACGAAAGGAAAGGATGGATGAACTACAAATGTATTATTTTCAGACATACGCACGGACAAGCTCACATACAGATAGGGCGGATATGTAGACCTGAACGGATGAATGAACTACAAATACTTACCCCAGTTGATCTCCTTTCACAGGTATTTCTTACTACAAATACTAACATTCAGGCAAACAAACTGACATAGGGACACAGCGGAATTTGGGTGGACAGGATCGCCTTATGCTAGTGGACAAGCTACATACACGCATAGTCACTTAACTTTAAATAAACACGTAGGCCGAAACCGTGCACATAAAGTAGTAAACTGGCTGAGAATTAGATGTATAAATGGATACGCAGACATTCTCAAGCCTTGAATAACAGGAGACAGGCAGACTGGTTGAGACTAGTTTCAAGAGGGGAAAACACACCACATGAAAGACCTAAGACTGCGACAAAGATTCACTCCCGAACTGCCCTATTCTTAACGCAACCAGCTCTGGGCTTTTAATACCCTGTCGCTCCGTAAGACTAGGACAACGTCTGTACTCATTAAACTGGTTGGTTGTCTTCTTCTTCCTCTCAGTCGCACGTTGTCACCAATGTCAGTCCAGCCTTGGAGATGAAGGACGTCGTGGCTTCCAGGTCGTCCATACAGCCATAGAATTTGGTGTGTAGAGGGGTTCGTCATAAAGTCAATTGATACATCCGTAAATAGACCTAAGGAAAGACCTAAGACTTGGTTAAAGTCAGTACTGTTTTTAATATTAAGAATTTAGCTTGGTGATTTGTACTCACCCTCGTGTAGATGTGTGTAGTGGTGCAGTTCATGCAGACGTAGCGCCCACTCAGGTATCCTTTCATCACCACATTGCTTATATGGGACAGCAAGACGAAGATGCCTGCACACAGATCGATGTATACATGCGATCAAAACAGGTGTGCAAATCGGTTATACAGTTACAAATGATTTATCACATAGAAGAATGTATAACTGAAGCAGCAAGTGAATCAACGCACTGATTGTGGCCGCTCAACCTAAAAAAAAAGAAGAAGAACAATGTTCACCGTACAAAAAAAGTGATTAAGACAAGGGTGCAGAAACCGTATCAATACAGGTAAAATTGCACGATACATTGTTTAAGGTAAGCAGCGAGACATCTATATATATAAATTGCTTAGCCGGAAGTCCTTCTTCGCCACTACTATAAAGTTTGTCCGGTATGGACGCTGATCTGGGCAGGTGCTGGCCGCTGGGAATCGGCCTGTTATGTGCTCAAAACCAGCAAGGCAAGGCAAGGCAAGGCAAATTTTATTCCAGAAAAACCCATTAAGGGCACATGGACATGGTTAAAATAATATACACAAAAATGCAAAATAATTAATTAACATTTTAGATTTAAAAATAAAATAAAAATTTTAAACTATTTATTTATACAGCGGGATAGCGTGGAGTGGGGGGAGGTGGCAGAGGGAGGTATGGAGTGGGGGAAAGGAAAAAAAAAGAATTTGATTGGGGACAACAACTATGAATCATAACTAACAATACAATTCAACCTATACACATCAATGACAAACTATTGAAATAATTTTTATTACACATAACCTGTCAACATCAGAACTATATTAATTTTTGACATGGGATAAAAACGTTACATTTGTTTAATTATTAATTTCATTAGACTTACAAGCTTTAATAATTCTGACTTTTTGTTAGATGACAATAATTCTTGAAATTTGATGGCATTGGGATATCTATAATAGTATGATTTTAATAAATCTCTTCTCGAGTTACAAAAATGTGAACACAAAAATAAATAATGAAACTCATCACCAAGATCGCCACTATCACATTTATGACATACACGTTCGTGTCTAGGAATGTTAAAATATCGGCCTCTCTGCACTGGCATTCTGTGGTTAAGTGTCCTAAACTTTAGAACAGATATTGCAAGATTTGTTGGTAGAACATGCAAATATTTTTCAAATTCAAAATGTAGCTTAAACATTCGATAATTATAGTAAAATTCATTATTGTTTATTTCCTCGAACCAGCCTTGAATAAACTGATCATGTAGGCGTTGTTTAATTGTACACTTAAAAACTGACGCAGAAGGCATAACATTGGTTAGCCCCTGATTTAACCAAAAATTACCAAGTCCTAGATTATTTAACTCTTTCCGCACTGAATCGAGGAATGAAGATTTATAACCTTTATGCAAATCAATGTGAAACAAAAAAGTGTACATAACGCTGGACAATTTATTACTGTTATCAGGGTGAACAAGCTTATACCAAAAATTTAACATTCTTTGCTTTGCCTGTAACTCCAGAGGAACTTGCCCTAATTCACCAAAAATCATTTGAGAAGGAGTAGACTTACCCAGCTTTAAAATTTAATTTATAAAAACGCAGTTGCAGTTTAGTGGCAAGGTCACTCATTTGAGGACACCATATCTCTGAACCATATAACAGAATAGGAACTATAGTTTTCTCAAACAGGTCAATTTGAATTTCTATTGGTAACATAAGCTTTCTAATTTTTCTTAAAAGAGAAAACATAGCTTTGGAGGCACGATCATATAAATTTTTCTGGGCTGGTTTAAAGCTACCATTATAGCTAATTTTAATTCCTAGATACTGAAAATCATAGACCACGTCCAATTTAACACCATTGTAAAATACATTAGGTAGATTTCTGACTTTGCCTTTTGAAAAAACAACGACCTTAGTTTTAGCAGCATTGACTTTTAATTTGTATTTAGTGCAATATTGATGCATGGCATCTAAAGAAGACTGTAATTCAGCAGAAGATTCACAAAAAATTACGGTGTCATCGGCATAAAGCAAAATAAACATTTTATACAGAGTCTCAATATAGTCATCATCAAGAAAAATATCCGATGCTGCAAGCTTAACAGTTCTTAGACCAATTAGTTTTTCACCAAGAAAACTTTTTAAATCATTCAAAAATACAGCAAACAATAACGGAGACAGATTTTCACCTTGTCTGACACCTGTTTTACAAGAAAAATAATCAGAAAGAGTATCATTCCACTGTACCTGTGATTTTGCTTTATTATACAAGTCTTTTATTATACGGAGTATATTTCCGTTTACATTAGAATTTAATAATTTCTGCCATAACAAAGAACGATTAACAAAATCAAATGCCTTTTCATAATCAATAAAAACACAGTACAAACGCTTTTTCTTTGATAGGAAGAATTCTACAAGAGAGTGTAAAGTGAATATATGATCAGAAACAGAGTATCCACCCCTAAATCCAGCCTGTTCTTCACCCAGAACATTATTAGACTCCAAGAAAGAACCTAGTCTTTTGTTAATTAAGCTTGTAAACAATTTACCAAAACAGCTCAAGATAGATATTCCACGATAATTATTTGCATTGTCTTTGTCCCCCTTCTGCTTATAAAGAGGCTTAATAATCCCTATAGTCCAATCCTCGGGCACTTTACCAGATTGTAGTACAATATTATAGTATTTAGTTATCAACTTAATGACTTCATAAGGGACTGACTTCAAAAATTCATTAGTTATATAATCTATACCACAAGCTTTGTTATTTTTTAAAGTACGTATAGCTTCTTTAACCTCCTCTTCATTGAAGGGTTGATCAAGGAGAAAATGTGTTTTGGTGTCGTGCATGCTTGTATTCTGGTCAAGAGTGTCATTCTCAACATCGGAATCAGAAATTTTCTTAAAATGTTCAAAAAACGTTTCACATGTTTTACATGAAATCGTTATAGCCGACATTTCCTTACCGAACGTTTAACCGTTTCTGAGATAAATAAATAAACAAAATGTCCACAAACTGCAATAGCCTCATTCCGCGCGCTTCCATTAAAAATCAAATTGAGGTTTCAGCATGTTTTCCCATATAGACCAAAAAATTTATTGTTTTTGTACGAAGCATTGATAGCTCAGTTGGTAACACCTTCGCCTAATGTTTAGGGCGACCCA
The DNA here is from genome assembly GCA_036898135.1 of Oncomelania hupensis. NCBI lineage: Eukaryota > Metazoa > Mollusca > Gastropoda > Littorinimorpha > Pomatiopsidae > Oncomelania > Oncomelania hupensis. The sequence goes on along the minus strand of CM072518.1, from coordinate 34,601,517 downwards.
AGTTCGAATCCGTCGCGGGCCATATTATTTTTAATGTTTTTTTTTTCCCACTACAATATGGATATTTTTCTTTTTAATTTAGGCTTTTTACCTTTATTATTATTATTATTATTATTATTATTATTATTATTATTATTATTATTATTATTATTATTACTATTATTATTACTATTATTATTATTATTATTATTATTATTATTATTATTTATAATATTATATCTTATATCAAATTTTCTTTTAAAACCTTGGTGTTTATGATTTCTATTTGTATTATTCTATATTCAATATTATTATTATTATTATTATTATTATTATTATTATTATTATTATTATTATTATTATTACCAAGGATCGGGATGGGGTGGTACGTTATTATTATTATTATTATTATTATTATTATTATTATTATTATTATTATTATTATTATTTTTATTATTTTTATTATTATTATTTATAAACTAATAATAATAATTATTATTTACTATAATTATAATATCTTATATCAAATTTTATTTTAAAACCTTGGCTTTTTTACATGAAGACTGCTGCGATCTCTGGTCATCTCCATCTTCCTATATGCTTGCGAAGCATGGACCCTCACAGCAGATCTCCAACGAAGAATACAAAGCATGGAGATGAGGTGCTACAGAAGACTTCTGTGCATTTCCTATACCCAACACATCACCAACGTTGAAGTCCGACAGACCATCACACAAGCCATTGGACAACACGATGACCTGCTCACAGTGGTGAAGAAACGGAAACTCCGATGGTATGGCCACGTCACCAGATCATCAGGCCTTGCAAAGACCATTCTGCAAGGCACAGTGCAAGGAGGTAGAAGAAGGGGGAGACCGAAAAAGAGGTGGGAGGACAACATTCGAGAATGGACTGGTTTGACACTGAGCGAAGCCACGAGGGCTGCTGAGGACAGAGAAAGATGGAGTATGCTGGTTAAGCGATCATCTGTGGTGCCCCTACGACCTTCGGGTTATGGGACAGGATAGGATAGGATAGGGCTTTTTTATGATTTCTATTTGTATTATTCAATATTATTATTATTATTATTATTATTATTATTATTATTATTATTATTATTATCAAGGATCGGGATGAGGTGGTACGTGTAGGTAAAAGGGGGCTACGGGTAGGTTTAAAGGGGCATGGGTAGGCATAACGGGGATACGGGTATATATAAGGGGGTATGGTGATGGTCGGAAAAAAAAAAGAAAAAAAAAAAAGGTCGATTCCTTTCATCCATACCTGCGAAACGATCCGATCAACGGGGAAGTATCAAGGAGGGTACAGGTAGGTTACAAGGGGGGTACGAAAGGTATCAAGGGGTTATGGGGAGGTATCAAGTGGGTTCGGGGAGGTATCAAAGGGGTATGATGAGGCATCATGGGGGGGGGGGACGGGGAGATATCAGAGGGGGGGGGGGGGGTATGGTGAGGTATCAAGGGGGATATGGGGAGGTATCATCGTCCAAATGAAACTCGCAGACAACAGTTGTCTCTCTGTCTACATTTTAAACAGCAACCTGTGTACCCTGGCTTGCCAGGGTACAAAAACCACTAGTATAAACATAAGACACGTAAAAGACAGGAGGAAGCATTAGAAACAATAGGCAACTGCTTTACATGGGCACAGAGAGATAGAATATATACAATGATGGGGAATGTGAAGAAAAAACAAACAAAACAATAGACGGCTGGCTGCTTGACATGGACGACCTCGGTTTTCCAGTGATTAATGAAACAGGTGCACCCAAACAACAGCACGGGCAAAAATGCATGAGCAATTGTGTTAGATAAATCGCGATAAAAGATATAGATGAGGGGTGTACACAGACTGATAAAGATTGTCAGAGTCTCCTCTCTGAAAATCCTTACGGGAAGAGAGGGGACTATAAACTGATAAACATAACATAACAGACTGATAAAAATAAACACCCGGACTTGAAAAAAAAACCACCAACAATAACATGAAAACACAGTTTCCAAAACGAGGGAAAGTGTTAAGAACAAAATAATTGATTGTGGTGTGAATAATACTTTTGGAAATTTTTCAAACACCGTGACCGCTGACACAACTCCATACACTTAACAGTGATGAACATCACTTTCTCTAAAATATATTTTATCTTAATGTTGTCAATCCACCGGAGTTTTCCATCTTATTCCAAACGAGCGCCACTTACTTTAAAATGCAGTTTGCGCTCCAACTCCAATAAAACACAATTTTGCCAAATCATCACACTACAAGGCGTGTTGCGTTAAACAGACACAACGACATTCATGTTGGGGCAATGCAATTAAGTCATATAAATTCATTTGGGACGAGGCAGTCAAGACGTGCAAGATAAAAAGCAAACTGCAGCTGCAGCCTCAAATCAAGACAAGTTGGCTGATAAAGAACACGGCATCTTTTCAAAAGACCGATTACGATAAGGATCAAGGGCAAAACACAATCGTTATCATCGATCATTTGTTATCATCGATCAATGGTTATCGTCAAAGGTGTTCTGTATGCAGTAACGAACAACAATGCACACATAATATTATCAGTTGCTTTAAAGAAGGGATCGACGTCGACTGAATACCTTATATATGTAGTCACCAAATTGAACAAAGCACTCTTCCGATATAAAGCAACAGACAAGAGTGTCAAATAAGTTCTACACTGTTCAAGCCCCATAATTCAGTTGCACTGTTTTAATGTGTTCATTGAATGTCTCTAGTAAGGTAAGTAAATTGCGGAAGTAAGATCCGAAGAGCTTCGCGCATCGCATGAAGTTCAAATGGTACCAGCAGTATTTCCTACAGGACGAAAGAGCTTCAGTCTTTAATTGCGACCAATTCAAATATGAGACTGAACAGACTTTTACATTATTTTGTGGAGAGTAGACCGAGGCCATCAATTCAACTCGATAACTAACTGATACTATAAAAATTACTACTGAATGGAACGGAAGGCTAATTATTGCTGAAGGTAAAGAGAGGTTGATTAACTAGCATGCCACTCAACCTAATCGTCATTAGAGCAATCTGAATTTTCAAGGGCCGGCCTTTCCGACAGACGCATCAAAGGCACACCCATCACCCACAGCCGTAGTAGGTTATCGGGACAGCTACAAAACCAGGTGATCATTTCCACCCGTAGGGAAGATGTGGCTAGCAACTGATGCTAGAACGTGGAGGTGGGAGGGGAGGGTTGAGGGCTTTCTCTCCTTCTCATATATTCCCAAAAGCAGAACAAAAGAGTTAAAGACGATAATGTTAGAATTCAAAAAGTTATCTCGCATCATAATAATTTAGCTTGCAATATAACCACAGGACCAAAGTTGGATTCATTACAAGTGCGAGTAGTCCGGATTACTATACACACCTTAGTAACGTAGCGTGATTAATGAAGTTTCAAACATTAAAAGAGGTATTGATAATAAGACCCAGCACTCTAAAAGCCTTCTTAAACTCTTATTTATAGCATCCTTAGCGTTAGACCCAGAAACGTAAAACGCAAGGCCAAAGATGTCAAGATCATTATCAAGACATAGACATGATACAGACATCAGACTGTACTATACAAATGGAAGCCATGTGAGGCACAGAGTCGGTAACGCTAGTGTTAATGTTAGCTACCACAAAACAAAAGCTTGGGACCCGCCAGGAAGCTCCAAACATGCTGATTCGACAATCTGCGGACGTTTAGCATTTTTCGACCTCATCGTCGGTGGCGGAGGATCGCTCGTCTGACCCCGTGATGGCGTTCATCTGAAGCTCATCATTACTTCGGCGCTGATCTAGCCACCCGGAGTATCGAAGACAGAGGAATTTTCTGTGTTTTCTCTGCTTAAAGTCCAAGACAATCTTCCTTTGCTGCTCAGTCCAATAGTCTCTTAGAAAAAAGAGCAACTAATACAGTCTAGAACAGGATCCAGGTAGAAACTGACAGGCATAAAAGACTCCACTTGGATGAAATAATATAAAATAATATAAGCACTTGTTTAGGAGCAAGTCAATTACTTATCACCGTCTCAACTAAATATGCTGAAAACATTGGCAGATTGCAAGCCTAAATAGAGGAGTGAACTTAAACCAGAACACCGCAGACACATATAATAACTATACGAACACAGGACAAACTATAATATCTATATTCCAAGGTTATCTCGCAGTACAAACTATAATATTTATATTCCTAGGTTATCTCAAAAGGTCTTAAGTGTGCCCCCATCCTATAATCAGAAGCTGTCGCTTTTTAAATTTTGAAACATGCTAGTTACGCCGCAGATGACACAATACAGGCAATAGATCTTTATTTGTTCCCAATATAATAACAAGGAAGACTTTATAAACACAAACACACACACACACACACACACACACAGGGCTTCGAGCAGCCTCTGATACTATGGGTAAAGTAGATCTAACTAGCCCCATCTAATCTGCAGATCTACAGCCGATGGTTTTAGCCGTGTCTTGGCTAACAAATCAGGCCATGGTTGCCACCCAGGTCTAACGTTCCGCACCCGTCATAAGGCCTGCTGCTTGAATATCTATCTTAACCAGGTACATACCATGTTACCTTCATAGCAGTACTTGTTAATCTTTGCCTAATCTCAACAGGTTTATAGAAGGATGAGAGAAAACACAAAACAGAACAAAACCAAACAATCGACCATACAACTACCACGGACCACCGGTCAAAACCTGCTAAATGCATGGGAAAGGCTGTCTGATTTTAACCAGCACCCTTTTTAAGTGTCGTACGGCTTACAGGCCTGTCTAGATTACACAAAGACAGAAAGTAACCTACCTAGCATGAAAAAACATTTTACACAGATTTGTCAAAAGCACAGCTTAAGTAAATCCACTGGACCCTGTGACCAGGTTGTCATGGGTGGAAGGTGGTGTTGGTACGATGTTGTCGGCAGAAGGTGAGAGGTACAACGGGTGCATCGCCATGTGAGGTTTGTAGCCGGGTAGGTCTCTTGTTCGGTCGTGAGGTCTCTACCTACGGCGTTACTCCGCGATGTTTGACTTTACGGCAGCAGCGTGACTTGCTTTAGGTTAGATTTGGCTTCACTTGGAATTTAGCTTTTGCTCCGGAAATGAGAGCGTTTCTGGAGATGTGGATTCGATCCGGACGCAGTATAGTATAGTATAGTATAGTATAGTATAGTATAGTATAGTATAGTATAGTATAGTATAGTATAGTATAGTATAGTATAGTATAGAGTGCTATAGGCTTTAGCAAACATTTTTTTTGCACAGGATTTGAGTGGCTAGTACTACGTTCTCACCAAGATCGCAGCACTGCAAAGATTAATATTTAGGTTTGTCCTTTTCAGCTTTCGGACTGGCTGCGAGACAAATCAAATCAAGAAGAAGAAGAAGAGGAAGGCTACATGAATGAACACACACACACACACACACACACACACACAAAACACAAACAAAGCGTGGGTAGAGAAACAATTAAATTAGCATGTTCGTTTATACAGGAGTGGTTTTTAAAAAAAAACAGAACTAAACTGTAAACAATCACTCGAACAGCATGATACAAATCACTGCAGCTCCAAACAGCAAGTCTTAAACCCAAAGCAAAGTCCACGCACATACGTCCTAAATTTTTTGATATACAGTCATGTAATTATAAACTCATGTTTCTGATTTCGTAACATATTAAATAACAGCTGATACAGTCTTCCAACGCATAAACACTTCCTAGTGGAATCTAGCTGTTTTTCCCTTAAGACTGCTGATCCTTCCGTTTATCCCAAATTAATTTATGTCTGATTTCATAGCATCTTGTCATAGAAGCAATTAGCCTCAAGCTCGTTCAAAACAAATCTAATAATTAAGTCATCACTAACTATAGAAAAACGACTTAATTGCTAACCTGCTTTTGCACTTAAACGACCCCTGCCTGGTCAGAGAGAGAGAGGAGATTCAGAGAGAGAGAAATAGAGAGAGAGAGGAGATTGAGAGAGAGAGAGAGAGAGAGAGAGAGAGAAGGTGTAGGAGGCGGGGATATAGCGGGGAGGGAGTGGGGGCAAAATAGATCGCAGCATCCTTTGGCCGCATCGTTTTGGAGCAACTCGCGAGAGCAGCGATCTCACGTAAAAGCCAATAACCCTACAGAACAGCGGGCATTGGCAATGAAACCAAACCTGGCTTTTGTGTAATAGTCGGTCTTCATTAGCTTAATAATCACCACAAGACCCTAAGTCGCGCGGAATATACGAAAAAAAAAAATATTAAAAAAGAATAAAACCAAGATAAAGATAGAAAAAAGAAATAGGAGAGAACTGAAGTCTCCTTATGGTTTACAAACATAACTCGTTTTTTGTTCTCGCTATTATGAAGCAAATCTGACCTTCAAATCAACTCTCCCTTTTAAATCTGGGGGCAGAAGGGAGGAAAAGTGATGAAAAAAAAACAACCGCGCCTAGGTACACGCGAACGGGGAAAGGGATAAAAGAGATAAGCCGCATTGACAGTGTGTACGAGTTCTTGAATACACGGAAGCCGTACCGTACATATTATAACTGTTAGCGATGACCGATTCAAGTGTTCGAGCATGTGTTTGTAAGCATGCAGCAGAAGGATGTTGGTTCTTACCCTAAGACAATTCATTTAAATAATCTTTCTTATTCTAAAAGATAACACTCCCTCTTTTCTAACACGTTCCACACACTTTGCTCTTGTCAATATAATGTTCAAGCTCTAAAGAAACGCACCCAAGCAGCAGGAGTTGGCAAATGGACAAAAAGTTACTTCGCGAACAGCAATGTCCATCGAGAAGCTGCGCCAGACTTAGCTACGCCATAAGACGTCTTTGTCTAACAGCAATAAGAAAATAAGGACCCCCAGCGCACATCGTCTGATCTGGCTCTAGGCTATTGGGAAACTGTGTCGGCGCCTGTCTGCCTCGTTACCAACGACAATACTGCGAAATAGTTCTTGGCGCCGGAAAATGAACAGGATATTATTTAACAAAGCACTGTATGGGGGAAAAAAACAACTTTTCCTGAATGTGCAATTCCAACAGAATCAAAGATTTGACTTGTAAATAAGAAGGACATAACAGAATTATCGGAGCTAATAACGACAATTCTGCCATAACAACCTGGGGAAAAAAGGCGCACAAGTGGATACGTTAAATCCAATGTTTACATAATAAATAAACGCCTACAAAATAAGTAACGATAATAATAACTGTGGAAGCTTGCTGATGCTTATTTTTCGAATATTCTGAGTATCTAGAAGAAGGAGCAGAAGAAGAAGAAGAAGAAGAAGAAGAAGAAGAAGAAGAAGAAGAAGAAGAAGAAGAAAGTCTTCACAACCTAATAAATACATCATTGATGCAAGAAAGGGTCCACTCCCACGCTGCTGAAATGGAAAATTTACGAAGGAAAGATGAGAATAACAAAAGGCTTGAACTCTTGCGGCTGATAAAAACAAAACCACAGAAATCTCGTTTTAAAGCAGAACCAGGAGCGATGGGTTTTTAATGAGGACAACCACAGGCTCCCTCTCTCACCATCAAAGACAAATCAGCCACTGATGAAATCACAGGTCACTCAACCCGATGCTGTTGCAGCTTCTCTGCCATCTATTTCGCTCTCATTCAGATTATCTGCTACTTAATGTCTGCAATACAGGGTATCTGAAACTGCGGGGCTAAAGCTTTTTGCATCTTTCTCACTGTTATACAGAATATCCGACATCTACTACTTACAATACAGTGAACCTAAACTTGAAAACAGCGCACAAACATCTATTACATTTGCCCTTGCGCTCAACCCCACAACGCCAGTTTTCGTGTAAAAAAATGCAGTTGTGACATACCTGTATTATCAGTTGCGGTTACTGGGTTCAAGTATATAATATATAATTAAATTACATTATAAATATGAAAAAAAATTAAAGGCACTACATTTTAAGGGTCAGGCGGTAAAAGGATGGACTATGAACGAATGAATGAATGAATGAATGAAGAAGAAGAAGAAGAAGAAGGGGATGATGATGATGACGATGATGATGATGTTGATAATGATTGATGATGATGATGATGATGATGATGATGATGATGATGATGATGATGATGATGATGATGATGATGATGATGATGATGATGACCTGCGCACAAATCCACGCAGCACAGCACTCTCAGGGCAGCAAGGTAGGAGGTAGTCTAATAACTGAAAGCGAAAGAGCTCAGAGTTAAGTGAGCTTGGAAAAGGACAAGGAAAAACAAAGTCTTATCATCATCACATCGGGATTTGTTTTCTCTTTGCTATAGATGGAACAGTGCCAATAAGGCCAGGCAGTGTCTGTGTCACGATCTCAGGCTGATCCAGCAAGCCAAACACCTGGTGCTTTTCACCCTCTGAACCCGGGCACTCGCACTCAAGGCCACCGACCATCAATCAGTTCCACCAGCTCGTTGTTGTGTTTGTGTGTGGAGCTTGTGCACGCTGCTGTGCTGTACCACGGCCAGCTCTGGTGTTCCCAATTTGCACTTACATCGAGCTCCGCTCTGATCTTCATCTCCGGTTCATGGAGCTCTTGTTTGCACATCAGTGTTTGTTTGGTCTCTTCACTCCCTCCCTCTGTTGTCTGTATCAGTGCGCTCCTCTGGGGCCAATTTAGCTTAATCAGCCAGAAAATAAACATCGATTTCCAACATATACGTCATAGGAACCGAACGACTGAGGCACGTGAAGGCCAGGCAGCACTAGACATTGCACTGGCAACATTTGTATCCCAGTGAGAACAGCGTCATTCAGTATATTCTCTCCTTTCACTTCTTCTTCGTCTTCTTCCTTACCCCTCTCCTCTCATAGGATTTTCCATACCCCTGACCCCTTTTCGTTTCTAGGCCCTCACGCCCCATCCCCCTTCGGTTTTTTGTATTTCTAAATAATTTATATTCTTCTTTACATCTCATGTCTTTTCTCTTTCTCTCTGTCTCTGCTCCTTCCCTTTCCTAACCTCTTCTGTCTTCATCTAGAGCTCTTTCTTCTCCATAGCCTGACATCCTCATCTCATTTCCCTCACCTCCCCCTTCTATTTTCTCTTGCCCCAGACCCTTTTGACTGTAATAGTGGCGTTGAAATAAAACCTACAAAATATCACAGCAAATCTGAGTGTTAGTGCAACATTAACGTCATGACATGTCATCGCATTTCTCCACTTTGGATGCTGCAGGAATACGATTTCATATTAAAAGATGTCTGCGTGCAATTTGGCCATACCCGAAACTGCGCCTTAAACCTAAAAAATATATACTCGTCACTTGATAGATGTAACTGTAGTTCGCAACAACAACAAATTAAAATAAAAACCTTCAATCCTTAAGAATTTTTTTAATTTAAAAACAAAAATTAAATCTTTAAAGTGTGAAAGGAGAAGATCTGGAGTTTAAAATGAAATCTGTGTCACTCAACTAAGCTGTTGCTGCCAGGCACTTAAATCCAACGACGAACAATATGTTTGTATCAAGATGCCTTAATCTTAAGTCCTAACGGCACCTATCAGGTGATGAAAGCTTTATACTGCCCCGCCCGCTCTTGTGGCATCAGTACTGGGGTGCAGGGGTAAAAGAAAAGACGGTTCCAGGATAAAAAATAGTCTACAGGTGAGAGAGAAACACAATCTCTAGGAGCTCTGATAATTTGAAAAGTGGAGAGATTAGATTTTTTTTTTTCATAACGCACCCAGCCCGACCTTTCACCTAAGTAAACTAAACGCTCTTATTCTGTTCACACGCGTTTTGCTCACTATTTTGTATAATCGACTCGTTCTTCTTCTTCTTCTTCTTCTTCTTCTTCTTCTGCTTCTTCTTCTTCTTCTTCTTCTTCTTCTTCTTCTTCTTCTTCTTCTTCTTCTTCTTCTCTATCCCTCACTCTCTCTCATTACCGCATTCTCCCTAGGCCCTCTCTATCTCCTATCAGAGCATACATCCCCTTCATTTCGCATTCTTTTTCATACTGTCCCTTAGATTCCGATCTATAGCTGCAAAGGTTACATAGGGGATTTGTTCTTAAAAATCAGTTACGGTTTCGATTTACTGAATAGAAAACACTTGGCATCCATTGGATTTCATCCGCTTATTTACGATCTGCCCTTACATCCACCCACTCCTTTAGTGTAGTAGTTTAAAAAGCAAAAATAAACAGTTAAAAAAATGAAAAAATGGAAGAAACAAGAAAATAAATAGTAGCAAAAGCAGCATGAGTTGTGTAATATTTCTTCAGCTATACATGCCATTTATATGCAGTAGTGGTAGTGGCTGTGGTATTAGCAGCAGTAGTAATAGTAATAGTAGAAGGAATAAAAATAGAACTACTGTACCGTATTGCACTGAGAGCAACACGTGTCACCTGTAGCAAGACAAGTGCAGAAGAACTACAACAGTACATACAAGTTCTGCACCGGCACCACTGACAGAGCTAGCGGTACAGTCAAACGATGGTGGTGTGACAATATTAATTAGATCGTAATTAATTGAACATGTTTGCGCCTTAGGCGCCCAGGCCAAGCGACGACGATCGTTAGTATGTCACTACGTTTCGAACAGTGCTGTTTTCCGTTGACTGTGAATAAAACTACCTGTTTCTTAGAAAACGGGTCTGACGTTTTAGATAAGGAAATAATGAATAAATTAGGTACCAGAATCAAATCTCTTTTTGGGAGAGACACAAACGTACAAGAAGGCAAAGTCTACAGATGGATAGTCTCAGCCAAACTGTATGAATACATAAATCTGCTTATGGTTTATATTATGTTGGCCTCAACTTCTCAAACAGAGCCCATTTAATGATCGATGTGTAGCAAGATAGCTGGACGGCAGGAATCCAGCATTGCTAAATGGTTGTGCGACATCTCTTGTCCTGCATTTTATCAATTGTGATACACTCAAATGTCCACTTACATAGCGCACAGACCCACACCGCGACGTCATGCTCAGAGCAGTATATCATTATTTGACAAAATATGGAAAAAAATAAGTCAAGCACTAGCCATCTCTTTGCTGCTATCAGTATGCTGGTTGTATCAGGGCACATTTTTGGATCGTGCTCCTCCCGCCCACCCACTCCTCCCCCTCATCCCCTCTCTCCTTGGTCCTAGATAGCTGCCGTGCTTCCAGTCGCTGACAAAACAAACCGAGTTTCATCCATACGGGAGACAATTTTGATCCCAATTTCCCCAATTCTATAGGTGATAGGTGTCTGTGCAAGCAAAAACAAATCACTGTATTGTTTATAAATACAGATTTTTTAACTTGACCTGGCTTGATGGCTGGCTATATGTGCAAAAAAGGTAGAGAGCCTCGCACGATATACGGCGTTATCGCTAAAACAGATGTGCAAAAATGCCTTCCTTGAGGCATCTGGGTGGCGGTGTCGGCGGTTTTTGATGCCTATCACAAAATTTGTCACAAGGTCGGTAAGAAAAAGAGAAGAAGAAAAACAAAACCCACCAATAAGCCGTCTGCAGGGATCCGCACTCCGCATCACAGAGCTAGGTACAACGCTGACAGTGTGTATAGCTCTGTGCTTCCTATAAACCCTACTACACCCCTCGGGGACTACATACATGAGAAGTGCGCACTGCGGTTAGGATGGATTTAAAAAATGACACACAATGTATATTTTCTGCTTGGTTAAGCAAACAAAAAAATGAAACGCTTTTTTGGGTTACTCTGATCTCCATCTATTAGGCCTGCTACAGTTACAATAAGGTGGTGGGGGCTACCGATGTTGCCGCTACTACTACTGCTGCTGTTGCTGTTGATGATTATGATGACGATGATGATGAGGTGGTGAAGATGCTGCTGCTGATGATGATTTTACACAAAGATTTCATGTCATTACTTAACTGTGTACAACAGGTTCGCGATGAAAACAAAACACCCATTTTGTTCGTCTCTAGTGAATACCAAATATACAATTTACAGCGGGGTTGGACAATACATACATTGTACAAAACATAAAATGATTGAACTGAAAGAGGCATTGTTTGTAATCTGTTTAAAAATACATGTATGTGCCTTTAAAGAACGTTAATCTTTATGCCAATCAACGCCATGCGGTTTAGCAAACATTTAAAATTGTTTGTTTTGTTCTCATTGAAAAACCTTGTTATGTCAGAGAAACACTTTTCTTCAAGGCGGGGGAGCCCATTAAAGAAAAGACTGCACTGTGTGCTTGATATCAGACCCATTCTAAACACACACACACACATTCTGCATCGGACTGTCGTTGCACTATTCGACCAACGTCACACTTTGTCGGACCCACAGCGTTGACTAACAGACAGACTGGTCGGCCCCTAGCTACATGATGTTTCTCCACGCTTTACGCCGAAATAGGACCCATCAAACACTGAGTAAGTTAACCTTTATCTCACTCGTTTTGACAACACTATTTTCTCTAAATAGAGCCCATTTAGGCGGCGCGAGTTTGCTATCTATCCCCGAACAATCCGTGCAATAAGAGGCATAAAAGCTTGAAAAGGTGGCCCTAAGCTAGTGCCCTAATCGCTAGACGAACCGATTCCTCTGATGTCACCCACACAATCATGATCAACCAACCTGGTCGCTCTGCTCCACCTCCTGGGGGCCATGATTGGCAATTGCGCTTCTATTTTAAACGTGGTAATTGTAGACAATCGCCGCTGCATCTCGAGGACCCAGGACGCCGGGTCGTGCAGCAGCATGATCGCCTGTTTCTTGACAGACAGACATGAATGCCAGTTATTTCTATAATCCCAGGAGTAAATACACTTCAAAGCTAGCTCACATTGGCGTTTATCTACCCGACATCGTGTTTGTAATGCTCACGCAGTCGTATAATGCTTTAACGTGCTCCTAGCAAGCAGGGAGGGGGTGGGTGGCAGGCAAAGTATTTATAGGGCTAAATAAAGAAAACACACGAATGAATGATTTGTAAAGCGCTCAAAATATCTCTAAAACCGATAGTAGAAAATTAAGCTGTAGTCAAAACAACAATGGCACAACAACAGCAACAGCAAGAACAAAAGCAGGATAATTTAGCACAAAATAGGTCTTAAGCAAAACTATAGTCCTATCGAAAGCACAGAACAACTCGAAAACTCGGAATAGAACAGAGATAAGAGAATACATAGACTAGAAATCTCTACACCGCTGGGACGAGATGGAATTGTCAGTTTATTCTTTAAATCCACAGAGGTACTTGGAGACAAGATTGGGTATATGTTTTGGACATTTTAATAATCAAGTGTAATAGGTTTGCAGGTAATCATCGCCTGCCCTTCTCTAGCCCAAACCTTTTAAAAAAACTATGCAACCTGCACCCATATTCACAGCTAATTTTGTATCTGTGTGTAGAACGTTATAATATTTTCTCATGCTGCTTGTGGGGACATTACAATAAACTGATCTGAGTGGTCCATCCGCTAATACAGCCCCAAAACCACAGCACCCTTCTCTATCCCATCACACACAAACCAGTTTTAACCCTTACTGCATTGCACGGCATAAGTAAATACAGACAACGTATTAATGTCTTTGACAGAGTGTCGTTTAATTCCTCGCTTAACAGCTAAAGCATGTACCTATCATATATCGATCAACGACAATCGATCAATAATAATTATAAAGTCGGGCGCTTACGTGATCGACATAAACTTATATCGAATAACAGAACTCCGACTGAAGCTTATCGTCAGCAGCAATAATAGTTGTACACTCATCGCTAACAATAGTCTATAGATCAACTAACATCACCACCACTATATAAGTACAGAAGGGTTCCATGTAACACTTTAATTGTACAGCATCCAAGCCTTAAGTAACATCAATAGGCTGTAATATAAGAACTGTGGTTTGTGACTTGTCAAATATTGCTGTTTTCTACCATTGTGTCGTTCAAAACCAGTTCCAATTTGAGTGTCTTAGCGTTGATTGTCGAATAACTATTACAACGATAAATCATAATGAAACCTTCTCGATATCTGCAGATTGATGTTAACTTCAAATACATAAGAAATGTGCCATAGTATGACAACTGTGCTTCTAATCACTGTGAAAGTGGAGAGGTAGGCCTGCTATGAATGAATATTGTTAATAAGTAACAACACTGAAGAACTTATTCAATATGAACACGCTACGAATTCTTTACAGAATAAGTAACAAAACTGAAGAAGAAGAAGAAATGTACATAGTGAAAATGGGATTTAAATACAGTCTTGTCAGTGCATTATGACTATTCAGTCTCTCGTCTTAAAGGTGAGTGTTCTCCGAGGAGAAAACTGTTGACCCAGCCTAGACACATAAATGTAATGTAGAGTATTAGGTACTTCCAAATTGCTGCTGCTTTCCACAGCAGTTGACAATGCGAGAGCAAACAAGCGTGTTTCTATGCGGCACTTGAGGACGTCTTGAGCTCCCATAGTGAGATGGTACGAAAACAAGGTTCTTTTCAACAGCCCTGCTAGTTTCAAATGCTTTCTCGTTAGTACTATTATGATTATGCCGCTTTATGGCAGTATTTACACTTTTTCGCTTAATCTTGAAAGGAGTACAGCCTTTTAATTACCATGCTTTCCGTAATTAAACTGTACTGGGTGCTCCCGTTTTTTGTTGTTTTTTTTTCAAGTGGTTTTAAATACTTTTTGTTCTTCTTCATGAAACTAAACAATATCTGCCCTTCCTGGTTATTGTTTTATATTTCCTGTATGTCCTTTCTCCCGTCTATGGGAAAAACGCTAACCTACGTGGCTGCGCCTTAAGCCGTTAGTTTATCTGAAAGGTGCGCTAAAACAATCCTTCATTTCCTTTCTCTTTATTCTTCAGTTTCTTTTCCCTCTTTACCGGTAATCTTTTCCTGCTCCCCACAAGATTTTATTTAAATCCCAGAGCTACTTGAGTCGATCTAAAAGTCCTTAACGCGTAGCTCGAGTGTCGAAACGCTTGCTGTATCCGCGTGACGACATAACTATAAACACCTCATCCCCTGCTTAAGCCCTGAATAGGTGTTGACCCAACCGCATCAAGCTTAACCATTAAACATCTTGCGCCCATTTCCATCTTTTCCTAAAACAAGTTAATATCCATGTAATTTGTTAATGCAAAGATACGCCAATGAGAAACAAAAATAAACTACAAGAAAATCCACAAACCAGGAATGTTTTACGAGATACCGGAACAGCTACACGGACAAGCTTGTTATAGATCAACGAAACGCTGTTTTAACGCATGTTTTATCGTGATAAGCAAATAAAGAATACAAATGAAATTATCTGCTTTCTTTTTCTTCACTTACCACTATCCGTCTTCCATTTCTATTCAGATTTGATTCAGGAATCTCAAGAAAAAAAAACCCACGCATTTAGAAGTATCATGATGCATCAGTATGATCAGGTTAAAAAAAAAGTCCCTTGATAATTATAAAGGAAGTCCGCCGTCCAGTGATCAGACTATATTAAAACAATGCAAAGAAGAAGAAGGATGAGAAGAAGGATGAGAAGCGGAAGAACTATAACTCCGTGTTTCCAAAGAAATTTCGACTAAGAGTCCTCCATCTGCAACAACTTCATGCTGTCTAAAAACAGTGTGCAACACTATGAATAGCTGGAGCATAGGGGAGGGAGAGAGGTAGTATAAACCTAACTGAATATATATTTAACCACGCAATGTAGGACACGATGAAGCATTTCTATAATCTGCCATTCATGGAGCAACTAATTCAGTTAGTATGTGTGAATATAAGTTATATGTATGGGAGTCCTTAAACATGTACGGGCCTGTGCCGTTTATTTTCGGTTTAAGATACGTCGTCTTATCTTTTGGAGACTCTGGTGATATACGACCTCGATGAGGGATCCGCGTAAACATTAATCGACAAATGAGTGAATTGCTGAGAAGCCTCATTGAAGAATCAGCGCACAGAGCAACACTATGTTGCAAAGACTTTATCACACAGACATCAGTAAGTGTATCAGAGATATTGATCAGTAGATTCTCTGCACCAAAGATTCGCAGACTATGGTTCGCCTTGCAGACCCCTTGTCTAACAGAGTTGATTCCGGCTTGCGATGGCTTCAGGTTTCCATTTAACATACCTTATTCTTAACAATAGTTGTTAGTCCGGCCTCTGATCGTTTTACATCTAGTTTTATTTTATTTATGTATCCCCCACCTTTAGCATCCTTTTAATATATGCCACACTACCTAATTAAATATCAGTACCTCACCCACACCTATCTAATATATTTCGTATTTAGAAGACTAGTCCCAGTTTGGATTAAGCCGCAACTGTATGTACCCACTGCGGGGTACAGTGGGTGACAGGGTGTCCCCCCCCCCCCCCAGTCGTATATTAATTTCAATGCTAAAAGTAAGCTTATAAATATTTATTGCACGATTGACTCTTATTTAACGCATCTGAGCTCTCGTATCTTGAAGTTTGTCCCATTTCGGACTTGGATCCAATTGTATATTCTTATAATAAAGCTGGGTGGGTGAACTGGTTCCACGGGCGCCAAATATCTTTCAAGACATATGTATATGAAATTTTTCTCCATGTAATGGTGTGGCTATCCCATCCACGTAAATTCTTACTTTAAAAATTTGGTTCATATAGATTTTATTTAGCTTTGCCAATGTTTGGCGCTTTTATTAGTGACTTTTCACCTTTTTAACATGGTCCTGATAGGATTTTAAAAACAAATCTTGTTTTGCCCTTGGAGGCTTCCTCTTTATCGCTTTTATCTATTCCTATGATCTCTTAATCCAACAGTCTCCTCTAAGCTAGATGTCGGGGACTACAACTACTTACGAACGAACGATCAGACTTCATATTTGTGATAAGACGTTCGCGAACTCCTGGATACTCAGTACAGAGCATCACAAGAAAATCACCAATGTCACAGAGAGTACGAAAGACCAGCAGAGTAGTCATTCTCAAACTTCCAATACACCGTCCACTCTCTGCACCAGTGGACCCCGACAACCGAAGGACAACAAGGTACGCAAGTTTTATTTTCTTTTTATAAGAGCAAAAGTTGAATATGTGTCCAAATATTTATTACATTTCGAATGCTCCGATGTAGGAAATTTTCCAGTGTAATGTTATTCGAAGATGGGCGAAGGATTTAGTAAAATAATGTATATTTCGGCCCTAAGTCTATAGCTTAAACGTAGTAGGCCTACTTCAAGTAAAGAAAACGTTCCATCTTACAGTGCTTTTCCGCTCCATGTATGTTTTATGCAAAAAGCATACGACTACTAGATCTACAATTCTCCCTTGTTAGTACTCCATCAAAAATTTTAAAAGTGTATTATTAATAATACATGTTAATGTTATATACTGAAGATGAGCATTACTCATCGTCCATGGGGTTTTCAATGAAAGATATTTCATCTGTGAAAATGGAGTCTAGTCGTTTCAGAGACACCATCACTATCTGGTTTACCCATTCTCTTGCACCAGTCCACTGTATCGATATCAGATAAAAGCATCTACTCTTATTCTGCACAGCACCATTGATCGTAATTGATTAAGTTGAACTTATCAACCCAGTTCCGACTCTTGTGTCACTAAGAAATCTCGGCGGGTAAGGAGGGAGGGGGGGGAAGTTCCATTGTTATCTCGCTATCGCTGCGAGATTCATTAGTCCCACCTATAGAAGCCGGTCCAGCAATCTCAAACCTAGCAAATTATGGCACACATAAAGGAAAAAAAAAAGAAAGGATGACCACCAAAATTTTACGATTAGAGAAAAAAAATGCCAAAGGCAAAATTTCATTCTCAGAAACGGTCTAAGCAACTCATTTATTTGAAATCCTGCCGATACATTCACTGCAGATGCAAAAATGTTGATTTATCGTCATCATCACCTCACTTCCAGAATCACGTCATCTTTTGATCTGCTCAGATGTTTCCTGGCCACTAAAAAAATATGCGATAACCTAACTTAGAAAGGCAATATCTGGGCTACTCGCGACCTGTCTCTGATACACACTGTGCTACGGGGAAACCAAAGGAATAAAAATTTAGATAGACGAATGCGAGTTTGCACTGACGAATGTGAGGCTGTGAAGTATCAGTAATATGGGCCTGCTGGCGGGGTGTTTGCTCGCTACAAGATCTCGCTTCGCTTCGTTTGCCGTCTCGAGATAAGGCGGAGATCCACGCGGAGTATCTGAAGAGTGCCCTCTATCCGGCAAAACATGCCATTGCGTTTTGTTGCCCTTGCCCTGGCCTAGATTCCGAGAACCATTAGTGTGGGGGATGCATTTAAAATGGTAATAGGGGAATTAGAGAAGAGGGAAAAAGAGGTCCAAATTAAAAACGGAGACGGACTGGAAAGAAGGTTTGGCCAGGAATACAGACGAGGAAGAGAAAGAGAGAGAGAGAGAGAGAGAGAGAGAGAGAGAGAAGAGAGAGAGAGAGAGACACACACACACACACACACACACACACACACACACACACACACACACACACACACACAATCTTTTCAACAGTATATGGGAGCAATCAGCATGCAAGAATGATACTTTCTGATTTGTTGATATAGCAAACAGACAGATACGTTTATTGAAAATGGCAACACAAACCCGACTGACAACTGGAGTCTCCATTTGTACAGAAAATCCGACAGATATATCATTTATATGTAGTGATTCTAAAGAAAGTATTACTTTTTCCTACAGAATAAATGTAAAAGACAGAATTACTCTTTAAATGTAGAGATTGACAAATTAATGCATCTTTGTATGTTGGGAATCTAAACGACTTATTACTTAAAGGAGCTCAAAGAGGCCTAAAGAAAAATAAGGAATCTGAAATACTGTAAAAGGGAAATTTGTCTCGAGTGTTGCGTGTCTTGATGGCTGATGGCTGGCGGTGAAAATCGGCCTCCAGAGACAACGTGAGCCAGCCGCTACAGTGACATTATCTGCTTCAGCATCTCTAGCATTCTGCTCTCTTCGTTCTCGCTAGCGTAATGCGCGTGTCATTTTTAGCGCGCAGTTAAATTCGCGTCATTGCTAGCGTTCCATTAGCAGTCATCCGGGTCAAGGCGTTGCCCTTTGCTGCTAGGTGAGCCATCACAAAGCGTCTCCGCGAGACCACCGAGGTGGGCGATGTAAATGAGGACTAGGTGGTGAAGAACACCATCCATCATCGAGGTATTACGAGAGAGAGAGAGAGAGAGAGAGAGAGAGAGAGAGAGAGAGAGAGAGAGAGAGAGAGAGAGAGAGAGAGAGAGAGAGAGAGAGAAAATAAAACTTACACGAACATAATGCGAAGTCATTAACTTACACCAACATAAAGATGACTCATTACGTTATCGCGACATCATCGCAACCGTCTTGGCAATCACACGTCGTCACAATTTCGCAATCAACTGCCAAGATCTGGGTCTCAGTTTTACCACAGTCTCGCACGTTTCCTGCCGTCACGCAATTCTCTGAACAGGGCGTTGGCGAAGAGCGGGGACATTACATACGTTGCCAACAAGATTCCAGGCCCGCTAGGACAAACGAGACCGCCGCCTGCACTCCTATCCTATCTCGTAACTCGAAAGTCTTTGGGGCACCACAAATGATCCTTTAACCAGCGTACACCAGCTTTCTCTGTCCTCAACAATCCTCATGGCTTCGCTCAGTGTCAAGCCAGTCCATTTTCGAATGTTGTCCTCCCACATCTTCTTCTGTCTCCCTCTTCTTCAGACTACATGCACCGTGCCTTACAGGAGGATGGCCATATCATCGGAGTTTCCGTTTCTTTACCACAGTGAGCATTTAATCGTGTTGTCCAATGGCTTGTGTGATGGTCTGTCGAACTTCGTTGTTGGTGATGTGCTGGGAATAGGAAATGCCCAGAAGTCTTTGTAGCACCTCAGCTCCATTCTTTGTATTCTTCGTTGCAGGCCTCCTGTGAGGGTCCACGTTTCGCAAGAGTATAGGAAGATGGAGATGACAAGGGATCGCAGCCTTACCTTGGAGTGTAGGCTGATGATCTTGTCTTTCCAAAAGGGCTTCAATCTTCAATCCATTGTCTGATACAATTGCTCCTAAATACTTGAAGCTGTGCACCGTGTCGAAGGATTGGCCTTGGACTTTGATGTCCAAGTTGATGCCATTGGTGTTGTTGGTCATTATTTTGGTCTTCTCTGCACTTATTTCCATTCCATAGGCTCTGGAGGTGGTGTCAAGCCTATGTACCATCTTGTTTAAGTTCTTGTTCCTCTCCAGCCAATCCATCAATGTCATACGCAAAATAGAGGTTGGAGATTGTGCTAACCCTTTATGCTGACTGTGCCTTTATGACCTGCAAGGGCATCTGACATGATGCGCTCAAGAAAGATGTTGAAGAGTGTTGGAGAGACTAGGCATCCTTGACGCACGCCGATTGACGCAGCTTGCATTGTAGAACTGTAACTATCATAGTCTTGAACTTTAACTTTCGTAGCTCGACTAGAGAAGACAGGTGGTGTCTAGAAATTACTTTGTCCCCTTAAAAGTCTCAGCTCTTTTACTGTCAGTATCAGTTCGCAGTAAAAAAACAAACAAAATTGGTTCCTCGAATATGTTCACTGCGATGGTGAATTTGAGAAATGTTGTAGAAAACGTCAGTTAAGTACGCAGAGAATACCTGAAAGTTAGATTGATTAAAAAAAAATCTTTTTGCAGATTTTCGCCAGTATGACGCATTATTAAAATATGTTAAACGACAGTATCGTATCCTTTGTGACATTACTTGAAACAAATTTGCGCGTATAGTATTTTACACCCCATATATTCGTATATGTATTAATATCGCATATCTTAAGTAACATATACTTTCATTCTACAGGTTGTGAAAATAATTTTTCATAATCTCTTAAATAAAATGCTAGAAATCACACCAATGGCAATCTATCAGCGCTCAGGACGACATCGCAATTAGACAAGTATGAATTCTTCTACTGCACCACATAGCGTTTCGAACTGTTGGATACCTATGTGCCTGAACTATTGAACTCCTTGTATTTGGACAAACCTTGTACCCAATTCTGCATTTTCCTCACCTGTATAACTCGGTCATTAACTGGGGCCTTTAGAGAGGCACGAGAGACAAGTAGATTCCAAACGTTGTCAAAATATTGTAAACTGTCGGTCGCTTTTACTAAACTTCAAAAGGCGAGTGGACCCAAACCAAAACCTACTAAAGCCACCAGACATTTATACGGCATAGGAACTGATAAACAGTGAGTAGGGGATATTATAATCCCAAGTCAGCAAGTTGTTTTCTATTGCGCTGTCTGCATGATATTGTGCCAGCTTGTCGCCCAACCAATTTTATAAACATTGCCTCCCTTATGTATCCTGTGGGTTAAGGCACTGAGCAGAATAGACCCAACGGCGTTGGATTCTTGGTCCACAGAAACATTCTAGCCACCGTCATGGGTTGCCGCCCAGTCTCCAGTAGACTCATTTCCAACCGTCTGAGAGCAGCCCCTTTCAACATCACCATCATCCAGGCCTATGCCCCAACATCAGACTATGACGACAGCGAAGTCCAAGATTTCTATGAAAATCTGCACACTGCCCTTGAACAAGTGCCGATGAAGGACACAGTCATAGTGCAAGGCGACTGGAATGCAAGGTTGGCAAAGATGCAGTACCACAACTGAACAGACACATGTGGACCCCGCTGCAACAACGAGACAACTGATAGAGGTCTGAGACTACTGGAGTTTGCCAGATACAACAATCTGATACTGGCAAACACGCTTGGTCTCCACAAAAATCCAGACGATGGATCTGGCGCAGTCCGAGCGGGGAGCATCACAACGATATTGCCGACATCATGGTCAAGAAAAGCTTCAACATTGGCAGGACACGCACTTTTCTAGGCATACAGCGGAAGTGATCACGATCTCGTGATGATGTCTTTCCGGCTCCACCTAAGAGAGCACACAGGCAAAGTGCACCAGACTGAAGTTCGATCTGGACAAACTGCAAGATCCGGAGGTGGCAGAAATAACCAAGCCACATTTTGAGGTAAATTTCCACCACTGCTCATTTTGGGAGCTGGTGAAGTAGATTTCAACACCATGACCACCACCTTCAACTCAGCTGTGACAGATGCCGCCACTGAGATCCTTGGCAAGCACCGCCCAAAGAAAAAACCGTGGATCACCCCATGATGTCTGAAAACAATCTGAAGCACTGCTTTACTAATAATAACTGTTTACATTACTATTTCGAATAGTAACATTCACTAGAGACGTACAGTCCTACTTTCTTGTTTACTAATCAAAACTCCATTTTCCCTCCTTTAAAATAGAATGACGTAGATACTAATTGCATAAAAAAAAGTAAATGCAGACGATAAAAGATTACGAGACCCATGTAAGTCGTGAAAACACAAAACAGACAACGTAGATCATCAAAATCAATTGTCAATTTTCTGAAAACTACCGTTGTGGGCTTGCTTGCTTTTCTTTTGTAATCACAAGGCAGAGCGGGCTTTTGCCTTAGGATAGTGGTTCTGCTTAAACTTTCTCTGCCTTAGAGTTATTAGGGTCTCTCTCTGCCTTACACTTGGTTCTGCCTTGTACCGTTGTATGGCCTGTGCTGTCTTTGATACTCTGTGTACATTATAGTGGGCCATGGGGCAGTATATTTTACCGCTCGATGTGGTTTTTTTTTGGCAATCATTATCGTTATCGGCTTCAAAGGCGGAGCGAGACGGCCTCCTTAGTCAGCCCTCGATAAGGCTCATCTCCTCCCATTCGACCATAATGCTACAGATGAATGTACACACACAGTATACAACACAGGTCTGGGATAAGGGCTAAGGTATGCACTGTTTGCCCATGGATGTACAATGGTATAAAAATTATAGTACCCTGTCTCGTACTTTCAATTTTGGTTTTATAAAAAGACCCAACCCTTTAACTTAGCAACTTCCAATAAATAGGCACACAAGCAAGACTCTCGAAGAATTCCATGCAGAAATTAAAATCGAGGAGATAATAATCTAAACCAATAATAACAATGAAAATCGAAAAGTTTTAAAATGATCTGTTGCTAAGTTTATACCATACACCAGTGTGGCCACCTCAACAAATACCACAGGCGAGGAGGTAGGGAAGGTGGAGAGAAGGGAGGGAGAGAGACAGACAGACAGACAGAGACACAAGAGACAGAGAAATAGACAGACAGATCAGGAGGGGGGGGGGGGGGCGGAGTTGAGGGGGTGGGGTGGGGGTGGCACAATACACGCGGAGAAAAAGAAGATGCATTTCTTTCTTCACACCCAGGAGAGTCGCCAAGAGAGGCAAGAACCGCCGTAAAGTTAATTGAACGATGCCGAAGGTGTTCCCAAGGGGAAATAATAGACATGAAAAGACATCTACTGCTTTGTTCCAGTTCGTGGTTTTACAGCGACACTGGCAAATTGCAGTTTTAACTCCGAAAAAACTCTAACTCCAAGTCAAACGTTATTCAGCATTGAGACCAAATTTAAGCTATTAATCCACGCATGCATAATGGTTCCAAAAATATCGTTAAAAGAAATATTCCTTCTTTGTATCTTTGGGGAGAAGGATTCCTTAGAAGCCATTGCCGCTGTACAATTTTCTGCCCCCAAGAAGTCGTATATCACATCAATTGCCTCTTTGCAATTTCAGATACATCTTTTCCCTGGAGTCTTTACAGCGTCTGGGAAACCGTTTATTTATGTATTCTTATGGCCCAAAACGATGTTAAGTTCATTTTTGTTTTTCAATACTGGGAAGGTAATCTGGTTCACTCCAATGTGTCTATTGAAAATACACACATTTCCTTCTTAAGCATTAAGCATAACAAAGGAGAAAAGAAGAACACACAAAAGAAAGAACATTGAGAACGAATTTAAATTTAGCTAAATCTTTGAATTTCAGTGGAGCAAATAAGACAGGGGAAAATGCTGCCAAGAAAAAATACAATGCTTAAGAAATCGAAAGAACAACAGAAAAAGCGAATACGAACAAAGCTATGAATGCAAATTTCGTTGACGATTTGACATTATTCTTTAGCGATCATCGATGCAGTACAGCATTCTGCTCTCAGCATTACTGGCAAAAATGTAAGGTAGCGTGAAACGACTTAAGAGGTCGAAGTCAGTTTGACCCTATAAAACAATTACTAACTAACTAAATACTTTAATTTAGAGGTCGAAGAGGATGTGTTTTACCGCGGGGGATGTACAAGCGAGGTACAAGCATTACAATGTAGGTACAAGCATTACAACATGGTAGGCGATTGCTCTGTCAGTTTGCAACTAGCTCGCTTTCAACAGTTGGTAAGCGGCATCATTTCCTTCGTGTATTATCTGAATAATCAGTCAGCAATTTTACCTACAAAACCAAAAAATAACCCATGACAATACAAAATAATAAAGCAAGAAGAAGAAAAAAATATTGATGATGATGAAGATTAGGCATTCTCTCTTGCTCAGTTCTTTGTCCCCTCTTACTCTTAAACTCCTACCGGTCTAGTCAATAGTATAAAAAAACAACATTATAGGTAATTAATATTATTGAACACTTTGAAGCAAAGGTTTACGTTTGTATTTCTACTGACGTCTCATAGCATTCTTTGGCAGTGCAGGGACATATGGCTGTGGGTGAGAGGAATGCACCCAGGTATTACATTAAACTCGTTTGGTACGGATTTTTCCTCGAGAACGTGAAAATGGTAGATAAAACTTCCGGTATGATTCTATGATAAGCTACAGAACGTTTGTCTTAATCAGCCTTAAATACGAACGCCGAAATGAATTTGCTCTCAAGTGTGAGGAATTCCTTACGACGCACATTAAACGATATAGGCTGATGAGAAAACATAAACCAGCACCCCTTCATCAAAAAGCAGCAGATGAGATGTGTTTTAAATATCACAGCTCTTGCGGGGGTCCGCTCATTCTCGCTGGTGACACGACTTGCGTACGCTAACGGCAAAACATTGGCTCAACGAAGTTGTGTAATTTTATGAGAGAAATTCGATCAGTTGCAACAAGACCACCACGACGATAATCTAAAATACTTTCTGGCTTTTATACAGGCGATGATAAAATATTGTATGGGCATTATCGATAAAACACCGTGTAGGAGTCTTAATGATAAAGCCCCTTGCATTGCAACTTCACTTCGGCCTCGCCGGGCTATCACGAGGGGAGATCTCTCCAAAGGGCTTTTGCTCGTCTCGAGATTTGTGCCATGTTTTGCTGAAGTAGATTTGTGTGTTTTAGCCTTCGATTCAGGTACGAACAAGGCTTAAGTGCTCCTGATCGGTTTGTTCACTCGAGTGCTTAACATCAAAGTTTGGACAGCTCCTTGTGAGGGAGAGGGGAGTCGTTCTTGTGAAAGGTGGGCCATATACGCCAGTATTCTAGTGAAAACGCTATACTTGAGAATATTCTTCGGCGACCAAACAGACTCTTGTGCACCCGAAGTCTTCCTCTCGCCCTCCCCCACCCCACCCCCCCTCCATCTCTACGCCACCATCCCCCCACCACTTCAGATTACAAAGATATCTCTGCAAGCTGGAACTCACTTCTCCATAACATGGATTACAATAACACAAATTCTTCATTGGTATGTTTGGAAATAGCTACATTACATTACATGGTTATTGCTTTAGGTCCAGCGGACTCTTCCGAGCCAAATCAGGACCACTTATTTATCCTGCTGACATATCCTGCGTTGGTTCAATGTCCTTACGGATCTTCTTTCCAAAATTCTACCTCTGTTATTATCTCCCTGTCAGACTACAAGAACTTTATGAACTTTCGGTGTAGGTCTAGAAGAAGAAGAAGAAGAAGAAGAAGAAGAAGAAGAAGAAGAAGAAGAAGAAGAAGAAGAAGAAGAAGAAGAAAAAGAAGAAAAGCCTGCTCTAGTGCAAAGACACAATCAGTTAAGGGGGATTGTTTAATGCCATCTTCAGTTACTTCAGGCCACCCTTAAGAAGCAATTTAACAGTTCCAAGCACCTTAAATCCTCCACCTCCTACGCCCCGTGTTTTAACCTTGGCGCGACGAGACTTGTGTGTTACCTAATGCAAACCTCATTTGCGCAGGTTAAAGTCCACATTAAATGGGCGACACAACTTATGTTAACTATTTCAGTAATATTTCAGCAGACTGCGTACTATTTCTGTTTTGTTTGTCTCTGAGTATCTATCTATATGTATAAGCCTAACTGTGTGTGTGTATTTGTATTTCCTTGTATCTTCTTGTCTACCTGTTTGCAGTGCCTGCTGTCTGTCCAAGAATCCAGTCAGTCCAACTTCCAAGTACAGAGTCAGGCGCAGCGAGTAAAAAGTAAGAAAACACTTTTAACAGTGAATTCTTTTCTCTTCTCTTTTTGTTTCTTTCTATTTTTTATCTTGACATTCTGAATGAACCACCTTCCCCGAAGTTAAGGCTGTTCTCTTTGTGTTTTAAAGGCTGTTCTCACATCTTCACCCGAAAGAAACAAATTCCTACTCCAACTCATGAATATTCAATGAGCGGCGGAGCAACAAACTGTCAAAGTAAACCCTTCTCCCCACCATTGCACATGCTTTCTCCAAAGCAGTAAATGGTGCTCTTTGTCTGTCTGTGTGTATGTACAGTACTGCCTGCCTGCCTTCTTGTCTGTCTGTCTCTTCCCTCGCCCCTGTCTCTCTCTTTCTTTATCTCTGTCTCCCCCTGTCTCTCAAGAATCCCAGGATCAAACACAGTCGAACCACTAGTACTTATCAAGCATGGAATGACATCTTTGCACTGATCAAAGGCTTTACAAGCTGGAACAATCATGTACCCTTTAACCACAAGCGGAGCCAATCACGGGCTTGAAGGTAAGTAAGGTAGTCACCCTTAATAAACAGGTTGAGGACAAATCCGTAGACAGGGGCGGGGCGTCGGGTGCTGGCGAGGTGTTTACCGTTCAAGACAAAACCCTAAAGTGGCAACTTGCAATTCAGACAATTTTGGTCACTCCGTATCACCAAGGTCTGTCGTCAACAGACCGCTAGTAACTACTGATCACTGTAGTCTGGCCAGTGTTTTGCCGGACATGTAATTATCTGGCATCGGGACAGAAACTTCTGTAGTGTACTGGCAGACCAATCGTTCATGTGCCACCCCACAGACCCAGACCTAACAACACAGACCACAAAGAGGACAACCGGTGCAAAACAAATTCAATATCAAACCATTCAAAGAATGCAAACACAAAATGAGTACCGCATCGGTTTCGCAGCAATGTACGGATCAAGACTCGTCTGAACAGGCGAGAAGAAATTAGTGGGTATTAATGTACCCTGTTTAAGCTCGTGCACAATGTTTCCAACAACCGCCACCAGTAGTTTAAATACCATCTTCGTCTCAGGTTCCGTTAATCGTAATGTGGCCCGCCAAATCGTTCTCCAATAACGTAAAAAATGCCTGACAGACGCCTTAACTCCCATGGTATCAGTAATAAGCGGTCTTAAGGCCCCCAAAATAGGCCTTGTAAGGTTTCCAAACTGGAACTACAATAACGAGAGGACGGACAGCTAAATGACTATTATTACTAAAGACACAATTATTATATTATTGTACGCGTCGGAATCCGACGTATACAAGTCGTTGTTAAACTTTAACACCGAGAAACTATACCGGAAGGAAGACAGGGAGAAAATGGGAAGTGGTGATGGTGGTGGTGGTAAGGGTGGTTGTAGTTGGGGTTGGAATTCAATACATACTCTGTACCCCTCTAATTTATTTGTACTCATAGTAGCGTATGTTTAGAACATTATCGCAGAAACGTATTATTTTTATCTTCGAAATTAATGCGACCCCCCAAAAAAAGGAACACTATGTTATTCATAATGACCTTTTGAAAAAATGATAACAGTTTCGAATGACCATTAGGCTGCAAAAAAAATGCATGAAACGAGATTTCTGATCAAGAGAAGACATTTATTACAAATATTCTGGATGGATAGGTAAAGGGGCAATGAGACCCTACTGGCTAGAGTCATCGCCTAACCTTTTTTTCCCTTCGTTTTTTTCTTTTTTCTGTCCCTGAGGTGTGGGAGGGAGGAGTTGATGGCAATTTAAGGCCAATCACGGGTCGTTACACCGGCATCCGCGGCAAGAAATAGCTCTCTACCTGACGCAAAGCAGCGTTTGAGGAATGTCTCGTGTGGGGGTCAAGGGACTTGGTGGAATACTAAACACATTCACATTACTCCAACACAGTTTGTAAGGTTTTGAGAGAAGATGGGGAGTCAAAGAGCAGTTGCTCCTAAATTTGTGATGCTGAAGAAGGAGAGGATGAAAACGACAATTGTTTGAGACGCTGAAGATGAAGTCGATGTTGAAAACTCACATAGCGCGGTTGTCCACAACATTTTAAGCTCATGAAGCCATTATTCCTCAAATTAAAAAAGATAGCATTACCAGTTCAAAAGCCTGGCCAAAGTCAGTTTTTATTAAACCCTGTGTATTACTTGCTTCATATTTCTAACAAAAATGTATCTTGATGTTTCTTACTAGCTAGATGTGACTCACAATGACCCCATATTAAAATAATCGATCTTTAACTATGACGATTTTTTTCATAGTAGGAGACTGTAACATTTTCATGTCCTGATAAGAGGTTTTTTTAATGAACGTACATCTACCATCTTTGACCCTGCAACGATCGCACAGCGTAACGTGTATAACGTTAATTTTGAATGGCCAGCCCAGGAATTCCGGGCCGTTAGGCGTTGAACTGTAACAAAGTACATGTCTAAGTCGCCTTTCTAGGACTCCTTAAATGTCTTCATCCAGACTGTTCAAACGTCTGTTCAATAAAGAAGATTTTAAATTTCTTTATGAGACGTTCAGCCATCAATGCTCTGAATGGTCTCCTTGGGGTAATGTGACGATTTCAGATGATATCTGTGATTCGATAGGACAGCAACTTAACACAGACAATCCCTCTAGTTCTAAAAGTCTTAAGTGCAACATTTCGGTGCAAGTGTGTATACATGTGTGTTTGCCTAAGTTTGAAGGGCGTGCGCGCGAAAAGGTAAACAGGTAACAATCAGGGTTAATAAAAACAACGACGACATCCTGAATAGCTCTCATTCCATCACTTCCCTTATCCTTCTTCTTATACTCTATACCTTCTTTATACCCTTAATCTGCCACCTGCAAAACAGTCTACTCTGCCTTAATGCCTGTTCATAGGCAATGAATACAAGAAGTCAAGGAGTTATGTATGTTTATGTGTTATCCGGAGAACGACCAGTATGCCTCCACAATACTCCACAAGACTTCCGACTATCATAAGGTCCAAGTAGGATCACAGTGCATTTTTTAAACTACCTTAATCGCGCGCGACCTCACAAGGTGCGGGGTTTTCCGCCGACTGGGGGGTTTCAGATATATTATTGTCAATCGCAGGCTTAGCCCCGGTCTCAATGTCTGAATAATCTTGGTACTGAACGAGAATCTGGGGATACACTGAGCGAGGGCTAGGGCCAGCGCCATGGCCAGGAACATTCTGAGTGTATGAACGCCACGAAATTAAGTATATTGGCGCATTAAGCATTGACGCAATGGCTAATTGGATTAGAAACAAATCATCACACATCATTATCATCATCGTCGTCATCATCATCAATTCAGTTATTCACTCATTTACAAATGCATTAAGACACTAAGACAACCCCAAAACTTCACTCTGTTGACGGAAAAACTGCATGGAACATCTAAGCTTGAGGCACGATTAGAAAGCACGTTTTTAGTTTTGTCGCATGGAAAAAAAGAAACACAAATTTGATTGTGCGAGAAGAAACAAATTGCATCGTATGCTCGGAATAACTCCTCATCCTTGCCACTTCTCTTCCCACCCACCCCCACACCCCCACCTTCCCCCTTTCCTTCATTGTCAAGCGTTAGGGCCACCCGTCGCAACAACGATCGTCCTTTACGCCAGACGGCTTGAAGGCCAGCTGGAGCCGATACCTCCAAAGACAACAACGGAAGCGAGCACGACTGTTCTCCGCAGATACCCGTTCCTCTCTTCCATGTTGCAACTTTGTTCCTTATTCTTTAGTCTATCTCTCCCAGCCCCGTGCCACCCTTCTCAGTATTCGTTCATCTTCCGTTTCCTTCGTCACAATTCCAAGCTTGTTTCTCCCGTTCTTTGTTGCAACTCAACTTTGTATCTTTTCGTCCCTATTCCCATCTTTGTTACAGCTAATATGCTTTCATCCGCCACATTCCCAGAAAATTCGCTTTTCGAGGTAGATTTTAGCCGGTGTTGGTTTTAAATGTGTGTTACATAGAAGATGGTCAAGCGGTGCGCTTTGCAAATGTACACAGTTTTGTCTCTCTCTTGACCGATTGGACCAACCGCTGATACTAAATATAGTGGAGGTATTTGTTTAAAAGTTCTGCATTCATTTTTCCAAGACCCTTACCTTTCAACATTACTTTTACACGATTTGTGTTAAATTCACCTCCTAAATAGGTATTCTACTTTTTTTTTCTGGCGGTATAACTATGGAAATAAAGCATCTTGTTTTAAATTAATTCTGTTTTTAGTTTGCGAAGATTTTCCTGCTGCGCACTTTGCAAACTTACACCAAGACGATGTCGTGAAAATACCAACATCAGTGTACAAGCATTGTTGTTAGGTCCGTGCAAGAAGACAGCGGTCGTGTCTTAAGACTTGGGCTGCCATAAAAGGTGAGGAGATGCGCGGCCCACAACTGTATAAAGCGCATAAAGTGGGCGGTCGTCGTCGTGCATTGGCGTGTACCATCCCTATCCATCTTTGTTCTATGTGGGTGAACATGATGTTTTAGCACCGCGCTAATTCCTCCCGCTTTTTTTCATGAGGGCCCGTGAAACGTGTGACCCCCAAACAACTGTCATGTACTTGCTCACCTACTGTTGGGCTTGCGGTGAAAACTTTCCTTTTTATTTTTTTTATTTTATTTTACAATCTCTCACAGCTAGTGAATGGGATTCATCCACTTCAGCGCCGTATACAAAGGGAGCAAAGAGTGATAGCGTTTGGCAACTCGCTGTCGGCTTCATCGACATCATACCACTTGTTAGATACTGTGTCAATGATTCAATAGCAAAGCGGAATTTGTGTTTATTGATTATTGCCGCTATCATACTTCATCTGACGCAGCCTAAGCTCTCGACAGACAAGATAACTACTTCCTTTAACGGTTGGGCGAAACGATTGAGGAGTCGAAAGTTTATTTTACAGCCAGACGTTATTCACGGTGTGATTTCCTACAAGACATAAACGACGCAAGCCCGAAACGACCAGTCGTAACACGAACCGGAAGTCTGAGCGGGCCAATGAGCGAGCCAATGGGCGGGCCGGAACCTCGTCTTTATTTATGCAAAAGACTGTCGCGTTTTGCATATAGAGACTGCCTCGATCTGATGGCGAGACCGTCAGCACGTGCGCAAACATGTAAACGTGTTCAAACAAGTCCCGGAACAACAGAAAAGGTCAGCCCTGTTGACTTCATCTTGTCTACCCCTGTATATAGTTCTTAGTCTGCCGCGTTTTGCGGCATAAAATGTTGCCCAAGGAATCGTAGACTGGAACAGGCAAATGGCGAAGACACGCATAAAGTCTGGAAATAAGATGTAAAGCATTCGTCTGTGGTCTGGGGCTTTGATAGCAACCACTAGTTGAACTGATTCCTCTGCATCAGCAGATATTCGAACTTCGGCGGAGAGCTTGTAGTATGTTTTATATGCAGAGTATCTGCAGCCAACTGACCTAGCCAATTTCTTTAATCGGTTAGATTCACAAGACTGATCCTTTTTGAAACCGCAATTGTGTTAACACATTTGACTCGCTGTAGCCATTGCGCATCCGTGAATTGTCACTTTGGAGTGCTTTATGAGGATTGGAGGAGAAAGTGGGAGATAATGAGGAAGATAAGGATAAGGAGGAGGAAAAGAAGGAGGAGGAAAAGAAGAAGAAGAAGCAGAAGAAGAAGAAGAGAGAAGAAGAAGAAGAAGAAGAAGAAGAAGAAGAAGAAGAAGAAGAAGAAGAAATATATGCAAGTACCATGCAAATTAAGAAAGGGGAAAAGAGGAGCGGGAAGACGAGGAGCGGAAAGAAGAAGAAGAAGAAGAAGAAGGATTAGAAGGAGGATGATATATAAGTATGAGGAAAATGAAAAGGGGGAAATTATGAAAGAACAAAAGCTATTTGAATAACGTAACACTCTGGGTGGCTAGAGTATAAAAAGTCCAGGGACCGTTACTGCCAGTCTGACCAGTTCTTTTCCATACCTAATTGGGTATTGCCCCAAATGACATCATACACACAAGAGAATGACTCATCTCTCTCTCTGCCGGGAATCATAAGTTGTTGGTTTCTTCTTTTTTGTTTGGAGAATGGATGGGACACGTATAAAAAGAAAATGGTGAGGGGTGATGATGATGGATGACAAATAAAATCAAATCCAAATTTAACACGACGATCGAACAGAACATGTGTGTGTGGGTGTAGGGTATTGGGCGGAGTGGAGAGTAAAGGAGGTGAAGGAAGTGTGGGGAGAAAGTAGATATAGGTATGTGTGCGTGTGTGAGAGAGAGAGAGAGAGAGCGAGCTTAGGTGTGTGTGTGTGTGTGTGTGTGTGTGTGTGTGTGTGTGTGTGCGCGTGTGTGTGCAGTGTTCTTTATTGTTCTTTTTACATTCAAAGTGTCCAAAGATAAATACAATACTAGAATTGTACCTTTTGACATGGATTATCTTTTAACACGAACAAAAAGGACTTCGGAAAAGGAAAGAATCCGAGTTGTACTTCAGACACATAGACACGCGCATGCACACACACTCACTCAAGCGCACGCACACACAGGCAGACACACACAAGCAAACACACACACGCAGACACACACACACACCAGCTTCAAAGGGTTTTGTGCTAGTCCCCAAGGATCATCGGCGCTAAAAAGCCCGAGGTAACAGACGCCAAAGAAGATGAGCCAGGAAGAAATTTTTTTTTAAACTGTTGGTTGTATCTGTGGCCAGGCTCTCTGAACTCACCCTGCTTCAGTCAAGCGCTCCTGGTGTATAGACTCAGAGTTACTAGTACTAGTAGTGGAATATTTTCTTGGAGTTCGCGCTAAAAATGAGAATTGGCAAGAGTAAACAATTTTATGAAATATCACAACCTTTGAACAGCGGGTTGGACAACATAAAATATTAAAGAAATGAACTATCATTTCTTCTTTGTCTTAAATATAAGCAGAAATGCGGCCAGAAATTAATAGCTCCTCCCTCAAAACATCTTTATTCTTGTTTGTTTTGACAAAACAATGTGGAGGATGGATGAGAGAAAGTTGTGGTGAGGCTAGGCCTGCTAAACATACTTGTAAATTAAATACAATTGAACTTGACTGATTAATAAAACCTTCAAATGAAACTGCATTCAGGTTGATAACATTACATTACATAATTGTTGCTTTAGGTCCAGCGGACTCTTCCGAGCCAAATCAGGACCGGCTTTCAGGTTGATGGGAACAAGGTTGAAAGGAGGAAGGGGAGGAGGATGGGAGGGGAGAAGGAGGCAACAGAACACTACTAGCTCCAATATCCAAGTTGCTGGCCAGTAGCAGAAACCGTGCGGCTGTAGAAGGCTGGCTGCGTGCGGCATAGTAAAACAACCTAATGAAGACAATCTAAGCTGCACTAAGGCCTGTTTAGGACCCCTGTGACAGTCCACAATAAAGAGGCTAAAAGGAGGACGAAAGTCGGCCTGGATCAAAGGCTTCATACCTGCAGATCCCCCCGATAAGGTCACACGAGCTACTTGGTCGGCAACTTTCTGTAAACGGCCGGACCAGACTGACCAGGTCTGCTCCTTATCTGCCGGCGGCTCGGCTGTATCATCCCTCTGTATGCATTCAACGCTCCGCCTAAATCTCCTACAAAAGACTGGTACCTATAGAAATTGTACAGTAAGCCTACACATGCAGGTATCCCAAACATGGTCTCTTTAATAATAGTCCATGTAGCAGTTAGGTTTCTGTTACTGTGGCACCAATCGTAGTGGTCATCTGAAGTCGGAAATCTGTCTGTCTCTCTTTCTGGGATTTTGGACGCTTTCTGACAAATGGTCCATAGGGCTTTTTATGGTATTATTATTTAGCACTGTAGATATTTTACATGTATGTGTTTTGTTAATATTTTATAATGATGTTTATATTCTATTTTGTGGGTTTTATAAAGCGGGGGTTCGATAAATTACAGTACAGCCTCATCGTCCCCTGCATGGGATGTTTATTGTAAAGAGACCGGCTGACGGAGTGCCTTTCAGTGTTACCATTAGAGTGGTTTCACAAGATCTTTTATACTGATCAGGGGTGATCCCTCTTTCAACCAAGCTGTGGTCCTGATTCTTTGCAGTCCGCTGGACCCTAAAAACAATGACTAACTAATTAACCAACTATGGACAATTTCTTTTGTTCCTATACGAATCAGACTCAGAAGCATATTCCTTTTGGCCCCCAAAAAGCAGCACGGACAATTGTGTACAAATGCTGAAAACATAACCACTCTTTGGGCCAGAATGGCATTCTTTCAGCCAGTAAGACAGTCTTCCTTCTACTACGGTCATTTTTCAGCCACTACTAGTTATTCTCTGGGTCAAGATGGTCACTATCAGCAAACCATTTGGTCACTCGTATCAGCATTTTCTATCCTGAAAGCCAGAGGAAGGAGTATTGTTTGTATGAGGACCACGTATCTCCCTATGACTAATTCCACAGAACTCCTATTGTCTCTCAAACGAAGTCCTTATAGCTTATAAACACGACTAACTCGGCTTCGACCAGGATTTTGATTGCATTTCTGTATGCGACACTGTTTTTTGTGCCCAAAAATATAACCATAGTAGGAAGAAAAGAGAGGAGAACAGAACAGAAAAGAACATAACAGAACTGAAGAGAAACGATAGTTCTTATATAGCGCGATCACCAGCGCAAAGAGCCGCTCAGAAAGAAGGCTAAGCACTGGTACTGTGTCGACAGTAGCACACATTCGAGTATTCGCTCCGTATCAAACCACTAAATGTTCCGCTACACAGGAGCTGGCACGGGGCAAGATTAAGTGGAGATCTTCAGAGGTCCATAAGTTGCCTTTATCACGGTGTCAGTGACGGCTGGATTCATCTTCAAAGACAAAAAAAAAAGCTGCGCAGGGCCTCGAGGAGGCATTTTGAGACTCGCAAAGGCGTGGAGCCTCTGCAGGTTACCGCTAGGGTCGTACTTCACGGGAAGCCTTAAGAGAAATAAAGTGGCACAACACATACAACTCGGTCTTTAAATGTCTATTGTAACATTTGAAGTCTTAATAACGTTATTACAATTAGTCCTAATGTCTCAAAAGTAACAAGACATTGGAAAAAAAGGGGTTGTGAAGTTGTAGTGTTGAATGAAGATAATTATAACAGCGTTCAGTTTTAAATATCTAGAAACTTACCTCAACACCATCGCAATTTCCTTCTGATGATCCCGTGTAATACAAAGCGTATTGAGATACTAAAAGGAATCTTAAAACATTGGTCTAAGTATATTGCCACATGTGGCGCCGCTTAACTAATTCCGCAGAGTATACCTTAAATACAACTCTTCAAAATTTCATACTTTGGTCGAAATGAAAAAAAAACTGGGTCCAGTAACACCTTAAGCACATAAGGCGAGACGAAATAATGCTGATTGTGCCAAAACATGATCAACCAAACACATCTATGCTAAAATGACCTAGCCTCAAGACCACGCAGTCAGCAAATGTGGGTGTATAGTATTTATAATGCAAACGCCCAAATGCGACTTCGAACTCAAACTTAGATTCGATCCGGTAACTTTGGGTCACGCTTGTTGGCACACCAAACCTGATACAATTGGACTGACTTGCGCTACATCAAGGGTGCGGCCAGTTTAGCTGTAGAAGCCTGAACTAATATTATTACGATTAACATTTTCATGGTGATGTTGCTTAATCTATAATCCGCAATTGTGACCTAGTATACTTAGCACTATAATCCTTGACTTGAAAGGTCGAATGGGGCTCTTAATCTGAACCGACCCAAGCTCACGTCTGCTGCATGAATATATATACTGTGTTGAGGCATGGGTTTCCTTCACATTAAAAAGATAGTGATGTAAGTGACTGTAGTTTCATGACTGATCGGAAGAGGTTCTGTCCGTTAAGTATGTTTTGGAAATAAAAATAAATGGCTTACAGTAAGTTTCTATGGAAACTTCCTTTTCT
The DNA here is from genome assembly GCA_036898135.1 of Oncomelania hupensis. Lineage (NCBI taxonomy): Eukaryota > Metazoa > Mollusca > Gastropoda > Littorinimorpha > Pomatiopsidae > Oncomelania > Oncomelania hupensis. The sequence goes on along the minus strand of CM072518.1, from coordinate 34,565,200 downwards.
GACTTTCCATAATAGCAATTCGTGTTTTGAAAAAAGCCATCAAATTTCTGTTTTATTACGGTGACTTGAGCTTATAGAAGGGCTTTTACTTCTTGACGGCTTGTATGGAGCTAGCGCTGAATAGCGGTCGGCCGGGTCCGGTTAATTAATCTGGAGTCAAGCGGCGTACATGTGCCAACAAGGCTTTACGGTCAATTTCAGCCTGTCCGCCCTCAGTTACGGGACGAAAGTAACGAGGAGATTAACAGTCCACCTACCAACGCCAGGTAGAACGACAATGTACGAACTTTTCAGGTGTATTCGCCTGTTTCCCAAAATCTCTATCTCCCTGCGTGTCCATGCCCGATTCCATCATCTGCCAATTACATATTTGTTAACACCTCAGCTATTGGAGGGCGTCATTGTAACAAATGACAAAATAGACTAAACGTAAGAAGAGAAGAAGAAGAAGAAGAAGAAGAAGAAGAAGAAGAAGAAGAAGAAGAAGAAGAAGAAGAAGAAGATAAAGATGAAGATGAAGATGAAGAAGAAGAACAAGAACAAGAACAAGAACAAGAAGAACAAGAAGGAAGATAAAGATGAAGAAGAAGAAGAAGAAGAAGAAGAAGAAGAAGAAGAAGAAGAAGATGATGATGATGATGATGATGATGATGATGATGATGATGATGATGATGATGATGATGATGATGATGAAGATTTATGGAATAGCAATGGAAAGGAACACGATTCTAGAATTGTATTTGATAGAATTGTATTTGATAGAATTGTATTTGATAGAATTGTATTTGATAGAATTGTATTTGATAGAATTGTATTTGATAGAATTGTATTTGATAGAATTGGTGCCGGTCTTAAAATTAACTCGGATAAACAATATAGATAAAACGTTACATTTAGCGGTTTAAAGCAAACCACAGGTATAGTCACACACACTACAATGTGAATCACTTAATGTAATATAAATGCAATAAATAATTTGCCTCACTTCACGTGTTGCTAGATCTACACTACAAATGATGATCGCTTTGCACTAAGTAAGTGTCATCCTCGCCTCCCTTATAATAAGAGTTAAAATATAATACTTTTATTATGGTTTATGATAAACACCAGGGAAGCAAACCCAAGCGGCAGGACATCAGGTCATTAGATTATGCTGACGCCTACGCCCAATGTGCTGTGTAATGAGGCTTACGACTGACCCCGGGGGATCCGTCACAGACTCTGACATTGAGTGTGGGCGCGATAGGAGACAATCTGTATCCGTGCCAGGTTGTGACCGTCATGAAACCGTAATTCTCGATCATCCTTTTCACCTTGACAACCAGCTGCTACCCAGGGAATACCATTGTCTGGTCCCTTGCGCGTCTGGGTAGTGTCTATGACATCATTGTGTCTAAAGTACGGGATTTAGCCAATACTAATACAAAGCCTTAAAATGGGACACTTTTGGGACTAAGAAGTTCAGGGGTGGGAGGCGTGTGTAAGTGGGAAGACGATCCTTTGTTGTAACGCACTTTACAAATTACAATCCAGTCGGATTGGTGGATCTGTTAGTCATATCTTATATACATGTATATACAGTATATAAATATCTGATGCAGATGAATAACCTAATGAGGTCTTACAATCTAGAGCGACGAAGTATAGTGCGCGCGCGCGTACACACACGCACACACACATACTTGCGCAGACACCGTTATTTGGACTTTCCTCTATCGGCACATACGTTCTGTGGACAATGGGTCGTGCTACGACCCCCTTTTTAAGTACTTTAAAGTGTTCTAACCCAAACCCTAACCCTAACCCTACCCCTAACCCTAGCCCTAACCCTTACCCTAACCCTCACAAATCATTAAATGGACGTCCCAACAAGGAGGTCTGTCCAAAGAACGTATGTAAACTTGCACTAGTTTGTCCCAATAACGCCGTGTAAACATCCTCACAATACACGCACACAATACATTATACACACACACAATATACGCCCCCCCCCCAACACACACACACACGCGCACTCTACGGGATGCAACCAAGTACCTTGAACATCCTTGACCAACATTTGCGTTACCTCTTAGGCTCTATAGGACAAACATCTTTAAAAGGCTTTAAGATCACACATTACATCGTCACAAATCGACCGAAGCGAGCCTCTCATGCACTGAGAATGATTATTACAAATGTCCTCAAACTAATCAGCTGTCAAATCAATCTCTCAGTTTAAGCTTAGTTTAATGTAGTCTCTCCTCTGAAATAAGGTTAATTTAATAGAATCTTTCACCCTGTCTATCCGTCTGTCAGACAGACAAACACTCTCTTTCGCTCTGTCTCTCTGTCTCTGTCTCTCTGTCGCTGTCTCTCTCTCTGTCTCTGTCTCTCTCTCTCTCTCTCTCTCTCTCTCTGAGCCGGTAAGTGCGGGTTAGGGATAACAGAACTCAATAAGAACATTACAAAACAAGAACACCATTATTCAAATGTTATAACAAAACAAGAGTAACATCAGGAATAGTACAAAACAAGATCATTATTCTAAGAACAGAACACACCAAGAATATTATAAGAACACTACACATAAAGAAAACGCTTGCACATTTCTTTTCAGTAAATGATCACACTAGAACAAAAACAAGAACATTTTTCTAAGAACAGAACACAACAAGAACATTATAAGAACAGAACAAATTGATACAGAATATATTGGCAATTTTTTTCCCAGTAATTCGTCATCTTCTTAATAAACCATCCTACTATAGAAAGGGCGGAAAACGTGACTGGATATTCTGAGAACCTAGAATAAAGAAATCTGGCAATAAATCACAGAAATATATATAATAAATCAACTAACGTCAACTGGGCTTGATTCGGGTCGTCTAAATCACCTCTCTGTCTTCATTCTAGATGCTGTTATTGCTGCTGCTGACCGTTTCCCAAAGACGAGGCGGAATTGTGTTACCCAAATAAAGGCTGTTATAAGGTGCAGTCAATCCATAATTTCCAAAATAAAATTTTATTTCTTTTCCGTCTTCTAATGGCGATCTCCCTGCCTTGTGTGAGTGGTAGATATGTGTTTGTTGCGCATGTGAGAGTGCGTGAAACACGTGAGCGTGTATGTGGGTACAGATAACCGCGCTTTGAGTTTGATTGGTAATTTGGGGTTAAAGCGCGTATTATTATTATTATTATTATTATTATTATTATTATTATTATTATTATTATTATTATTATTATTATTATTATTATTATTACAAATTTCTTGTCTCTCTCTCTCTCTCTCCCTCTCCCTCTCTTTACTTCCCTCCCTCCTACCTTATTGCTCTTTGCCCTGACTTGTTTCACAGTGATAATAACAGGACATAACAAGCATTCGGAACATATTTTTACAACCGCAATCGATCAAACTGAGACATGCCCCATAGTCATATCGCCTTCGAAACTTTGACCCGTTCGAGGAATTTCATACCACAACGATTAAATTGTAATAATAAGACTTTAAAAAAATTAAAATAATAAATTGCTCTAAGCTACAGTCAAACCACTATCCAGAGTTGATGGCAGTTTTGATTGTGCGCAGCAAGGGAAGTGGCAATGGAACACGAATTAACGACGCGCTGGAGGTGAAAGGCAAGGCGAATCAACCACACGAACCTAGCATACTGAACGAAATTGACAGCTAGGCCAAAACGAATTACTCGGAAATTTCCCTTTTCCTTCCCCCCGCCCCACAAACTAGGATTCGACAGAGGTCACACTGCGTAGCTGAGACTGGCCTGGGGCATATGTTCGCCTCTCCCCAATCTCTGCCGCTGACAGGTTTTCTTGAAGTTGTATTATGTCATCGCAAACCTATCCCGAACTGGAAACAAGAAAGGGAGACTAAATGGCCCAACTACGTTATGTCATCCGGAGTAATAGGTAGGCTTTACGACCAGCAGTACAGATTGGGGTAGAGGCGAACGTAAGTCTCAGCTACGCGATGTGGTGAGAGGTACGTATCATATCTCGGCAGAACTCATCGAGGCATAATCATAGCGGCCCGCAAATTGCTATTCCGCAATACTTCCATCATCAATATCCCTATCCTATCCTATACCATATCCCGTAACTCGAAGATCGTTGGGGCACAGAGATGATCGTTTAACCAGCGTACTCCATTCTTTCTCTGTCCTCAGCAACCTTCATGGCTTCGCTCAGTGTCAAGCCAAAGGGCGAACACATGAAGTACAACGAATTCCTTGAACGCTTCACAACGACACATTGCTATGCTTCCAAAGTGAAAAACACAGGATGGATGGGTAATCGGTCTGGTTACGAAAAGTGGGTAACATTGAAAAATAGCTCAGTACACACAAAATAAATACATAAATAAAAAAAATAATAATAAATAAATAAACTTCTCTCTCTCACTCACTCTCTCTTTTTCTCTCTATCAACTATCTCCATCCATGCCTTTTCCATTCCTATACTATTCCCTCTTTATCTCACCTGCCCCCTTCATTCTTACCACTCTCCTTTTCTTCGCCTTCACTCCCCCCACCCCCCCCCCTCTCTCTCTCTCTCTCTCTTCGGTCTTTTTAGGAAAAGTGGGTCAAACTGGAAGATAGCTGAGATTCTCTCTCTCTCTCTCTCTCTCTCTCTTCTCTCTCTCTCTCTCTCTCTCTCTCTCTCTCTCTCTCTCTCTCTCTCTCTCTCTCTCTCTCCATCCATCCATGTCCTTTTCATTCCTATACCATTCCCTTTTTTTTCCTCTCCCACCCCCCACCCCTTCCTTTCTACCCCTCCTTGCAAACACGCGGAATCGTAAATTTAATTAATGCCGCAAGAGTTCA